>JAQSUU010000736.1:7800000-8322651 GCA_038087645.1 Saccharum hybrid cultivar R570
CTGATGATGGCGTTCGGCACGGTCGGCATTACGAAGTTCGTGAAGCTGCCATTGCTCATTAGTTTCTCCCACGACTGAGGGCTCATCATTGCTGACATTGAGCACCATGTCACCATGTGTGGGTGGAAACCTTAGGATTGAAGAGAAACCTAGAGGGTGCGGTAGTGGATCCAGATCATATTCATCGTGGTCGAGGTGTTTAGCCTCGGTGTGGACAGAGTGTGTAGATCTAGTGCTAGAGTCGCCATCCTCGGGCAGTGTATGAACTGAGCCTTCATTGTGCTCCTAGATACCGACCATGTTGATGGCATTGCCTGGTGGTGGTCGAGGTATATCTAGGAAGTACAGATATGAGACGTGGTCATGCTCCATGGGACCCATGAACAGATGGGGTGTACGATACGCGTACTCAGAAGCAGCGTTTTTCAGGCCATATAGGAAGGTCTGGCAACCCTCCATCGGGACTTCGTACTCAAAGGACCTGAGGCCGGGTGTAGGAACTGGGTGAAGGCATACTGTACATCCTTAAGGAGTAGCGGAGACCACTAGATCTATATCTAGCTGTATTGGATGGAAAGCCCGAACTAGTTGGGTAGATCTGTTGTGGCTAAGAAGTACCTGCTTGGTAGATTGATTTTGTATCGAATCTACAAAAGTCAGGGTTTGCAAAAGCTTGTAACTGACTCGGTCAATGGCTTTGATCATGTCGGTGTCATCGATGATCCTTCCTTTCTAGCGAGGGTGTGGTCGACGAGTTGTCGGCGTGGTCAGAGCCATTGCTGGGGTGGTCAGAGCCATAGCTAGCGTGGTCGGAGCCGTAGCCGATGAAGACGTGGTCAACGCAGATCGGATCTGTGCCTCCTCCATGGCACCGGCAGTGAAGCTGTTGACACTAGTGGTCCAGGTGATCTGTCCGATGGTGAACGTGAGGCCATCCACCATGGCCACAAAGTCAGGGATGATGACCATCTTGCTCGCCTAGGAAGCTGTATGGACACCCCCTACCTGGAGCGCCACCGTTGATGAAACCTGGTCGGCAGTCTACCAAGGGGTATGCCCAAGGTAGTGATTTGTCGGTTGACAGGTGTGCAAGCTATGAACTAGATGGTGATGCAAGACACAACAAGGTTTTTATCCAGGTTCGGCCGCCGTGAGGGCGTAATACCTACGTCCTGCGTCTGATCTGTATTGCTACGTATAATAAGATGTGTTGAGATGTCTTTTGAGGGGGTCCCCTACCTGCCTTATATAGTCCAGGGGGCAGGGTTACAAATCTGGAAACTAATCCTAGTTGGTTACAATTGCCATAGCTGGTCGGATGAGGATTCCTATTCTAACAACCAGGATCTTACTTGATCTCCAAGTTTGCTTTCCTTCCTTGCGTGGGACGTCGAGCAGATCGACTGGGCCATGCGTCGTCTTTTGATGGGCCGCGCCCACTGGTCTAGGCCAGCTGAAGCCTAGCCGTATGGGTATAGGAGTTGATACCCCCACAATAGGTACACGTGACATGCAAGCCATCGGGTCCCACAAATCAGATAGAGATGGAGAATGGTCCCACAGATACACATGACACATAAGCCATCCGGTCCCAAAGGAGGATGCTAAACAGTCCCGTAGGTACACGTCAGACGGAGAAAGAACCGAGCGGAGACTTTTATGACAAATTGCAAGCGTCACGGATGAGTAGCTGCAGGTTCTACATGTACATGTCGGATGAAGAAGGGTCCCACAAGTACGCATCGCATGGAGATATGATCGAGCGGAGACTTTTATGACGAATTGCAAGCACCATGGATGAGTAATTGCAGGTCCCACAGGTACACATCAGATGAAGAAAGTACCATGTGATCTATGACAAAAGACATTCGTTATAGATCAAATATTGTTCATCACCGATGTGTAATTAGTTCAATGACGAAGCCCTGTTCAACACAATTTTAAAGGAGATCATCACAGATGAGTCATGCGAGTGATCTGTGATGAAACCATGTGCTCTTCTTTGATGTTTTTTGTGATGATGTCTGATTTCATCATAAAAGGGGAGGGTTGCAGGATCATCACCACTGGTCTGTGACAAAACAGAAATATTCATCATAAAAAGTGATATACTACGATGGTTTTGGATTCGTCATAGAAGTGGATATTTCTAGTAGTGATTCAAAATCCATATTACTAAGTAATTTATATGTTTTATTAGTTTTGATATTGGAAACTTACACCATCAGTATCAATAATATATATTGGCCACATGCTATTGATATATTATGATTCCTTAATTCAAAATTGTGTCCTTCAAGATGGCCCAACTTTGAATACTAGAAACATCAATTATTAGTACATTATTTAGTTTGGAAACATGTAAGTTATATATGTAGCTTTGTATCCAAACTATGTGCTAAATCTCTTATATTTGAGGGTTCTTAAGAAAATTTTATAGAATAACTACTTAGCAAGTGATGAAAAAGTATCCATCAAAGACCATACAAAATCAAAATGTCAAGCTTTTTTTACTAGAGTTTGTACCAAACACCAGTACATAAGCGAACTGTGCATAACTTAACTGGTTGGGTTCCTTGTTGTGGAAACTGCCCACATGGGTTCAAGTCATCAACATGACATGGTGCTCACATTTTCCTAAATTTATTCTAGGATTTAATGATACTATTCTTACAGTGGTAGACAATGTTCCTGATGACGTCGATGAATGTGTGGTGACTTGTCAATCTTGAGATTTGCCTAGCCAACTTAGTCCTTCAACTAATATTTCAGGCATTGGGTCAAAATCCATGAAACTGGTGGAGGAAAGCATAAGTTAAAAGATAGCGAATATGACTCAATCACTCTGTAACAACTTATCTAGACTCTGTACATCAATTGCTTCATGCATGTTAAGGTTCCTTTTGTTAGCTTCCAAAACTACTTTTGCTACCACAAAAGCTAAAATCCAATCATAAAGGTGGCAAGGACACAACTTCTTTGAAGAAAAGCAACTTCCACATAGTACAAAACACACAACACCTCATGACTTGGCTTCTACTGGCTGTGCGGGTGAGTGCTCCACTGAGTGCTGAGTATCTATGGGGAGCTTCGCTCTGCCCCCTACCCTCGCTAGAGATCAGCATGGAGGTGGCCGAGGGTGCCCTACAGGTGAGTAAGGAGAAAAACATGAAGGATATGCAGACAAAATTGGATGGGGACACAATAAATTTAGGAGTAAATAACCATTAATTCATCATCTGATGTAGTAGTGTCCTCGGGTATTTATAGGCCATATCCGTGGGCAAGGGAAAATACAATCACCCCTAGCATGGCCAGAGGTCTTCTTACATTGACGTGGGTGCACTATGGACATTTGATCCCTCGCCCCGAACCACTCTTCTAACACCACCGAGGGCTCCACTTGAGGGGACCATGGTTCCCTATCTTCCCTATAACGGTGATCGTGCTAGCACTGCAAGGGTCTTCTCCAACCATCGGGGCCTCAAGGGCTATGCTCAGCCCTACAAAAATATAAGATCAAGGTACCCCTTGTTAGAAGCTTTTGCAAGGTGGTGAGGGGTAAGTCCACGAAGGTGTCCTGAAGCCCGAGCCTAACTAGGTGACGTTGGCTCTCAAGTCATAGTCGAAGGTTATTGTTGGTGATAAGGCAGCGCACCAGTGCTTTGTACCAAAGTGGGGCTAGGAGCAGGCGAGGGTCTAGCCCAGGCCGAAGTGAGGATGGGGTGTCGCATGAAGGGCGTTCCCCCAATAGTAGCCCCTTGGGGATTTAGGCCAGCTTGATGGGACAACACAATGTAAGAACAATAAGGTGCGAGCATAGCTCGCGCCTGAGGGTCCCCAACCTAAGCGATGCCCCAACTAATTTTGGTCACTGGCTCTAGGCCCGAGGTGTGCTTGTGGAAGCATTCTTTCAAGGAATAGTTTAGGGTTCTGTTTGATGGGTCCCTGTGTGAACAAGTGGATAAGGCCATGTTTCTGTGTGGACCAAGTTTTTTTCAGTTGTCATGCTCACGCTGCTTCCGTTGAGTCATGTGAGAGGGCTGAGGTCTATATATATATGCATGATAGGTGGCCAACTCTACCCACCCGGCTTATTGGTTCCCTAGCCAATCACTGCTATTATTTTTGTGCAAGGGTTTGTTTTGGTGTGAGGGTTTTCATCTTTGCGTGCGCTTGTTTTGCTATGAGGGTTTCACTATGTTGGTTTGTTTGAAGGTGTTGACTTTCTTGAGATTTTGTGATGTAAATTGTTTTAACAAGTTTTCACCATTGTGGTGCGCTGAACGTCTATGGTGTGTTTTGCATTTGTTTTCTGAAAGGTCCTTGTTCGGTTTTGGTAATTGAGTGACAACCTAAGTAGACTAATATGTGTTTATGTTGAGGTACACAAATGATTAGTCCATAGGTATACTAGTGTGAGCAACTTGAGCCATGGTGGTGGACTAGCTTGGATTGGTTACAAAGCTCAACTAGTTGTTATGAAGGAGCTCATTATATATTGAGACATACATGGTGTCATGTGGCTAGGTGGAGAAGATCAAGAGACATGGCTTGGCTATGATGGACCGGATTGCAAGTGTGAAGGGCAAGTCAAAGGCTTTGGAGTGATAGCCTGCATGTGGTGGACAAGCTTGAGCAAGGACTTTGCGCCAATGGACCAAGGCAACAATGAAGAGCAAGCGAAGTTGCGATCGATGAATCAATAAGGCCACATGATGCCATGAAGTGAATCATATCGTTTATGGAAGATCAAGCCAACTGTTTAGGTCCTAAGGAATGAGTGGCCCTCGCCATAGCTTAGACATTGGTTTATTGCAAGCTAGATGACACAGAGGGCATTAGAGGTGGACTGTGTGAAGTTGTCCTTTGTTGATGATGGTTATCTACCATAATAAAGGGTTAAAATAAATATATATATAAAGGGCTAATAAATGATCACCAACATAGGTTTAGGGTGTCAACTAATGAAATTTCATGAGTTTTGGTGAATCTATATTTTGCAGGGGGTTATCAGAATAATTCAGGAATTGATATCTTCCACGAGAAGGAACCAACGTCAATCGCCCTAATCTCCACGTCACGAATACGCAAGAGGCTTCTAGAGGACACCAGAGGACTCCATGAGGAGGGCCACCATGAGGTGCCACCAGGTGGGGCCGACCGGCCTAGGGTTGAGGCCAGTCGGCCCCTGGCCGCCGCCCCTTAGCTCCTTCATTTGCAAGCTACTTCAACCGCCTCCAAGGATGCATCCTAAACCCACGTGAAGATCGGTTTGATCCAAGGGCCACGGTTCCATGCTCTGGGCTATATAAACGAGGCCCTAGACCCCCTCCAAGGGGGAATTCATTCAATCATCATCATAATCACCTTTAAGAGAAAAGCTAGGGTTTGGGGAAGAGAGGTGTCCCTCGAATGGATGTCCTCTCAACTCCCAAGTTAGAATAGATCTAGTCTTCTAGATAGTAGAGAGACGGAGAGCGAGGGAGGTGTTCGGAGGAGGTGCTGTCCTGTCGGTGCCTCTTCAACAACTTGTACTTCGGCAGGATCGAGCTCTACGTGGGCTTGCTCCAGAGATGGCTCAGGCTCTGGAAATCAACTTCTGATTCAAGTAAGATTCATGTTTATATTATTCTTCTAGTTTACGAGTCTCTTTTGAGCGCTTTAATCTAGTCGACTAGGTTAGAGTATAATTTGTAGTGTAAGCATGGCGCTTAGACTAGGGTTACTTGTAGATGCACCCTATATTTCGGATCGGTGGTAGATCACGAAGGTGACAGCTTCGTTGAGTCCACTGTAGTCCACCTCCCGTCTATAGGCCTAGCAGGATATATAATTACATGGTAGATTTGTACTCTGTTTGTGGTCTTCCATAGTAATTCCCCAGTTGAATAGTAGAAGATGTGGATTGCCCAAGTTAGAAGTAGAAAACCCTGATTGAGTTATCCTCTTTATACTCCTACTATCGACCCCATACTAGATTGATCCTCTCTTATGTTTTAGTCTTGTTTTCACTTTAGTTGTTCCCACCTTATTTATATTTCCAACTCATTCACCTTTTCTGGTTAAGTTAGAACATGTAGTTAACTTACACGTTTCCCTATGGATATGATATTTAAAACCCTCCGGGTGAAAGCTATAACGGTATCTGTGCGCTTGCGGATCTTTTCTATTCGCGTTAATAAATACCAACAAGCTTTCTGGCGCCGTTGCCGGGGAAACGGTTGCTGAATTGACTACGAACCTAGCCTAACATTTTTCAAAAACAAAAATAAATAAATATATATGCATAAAAAGAAAAAAATCTCTCTTTTCTTATCTTTACCCTTTTGTTTTCTAAAAAGAAAAAAATCTTTTCTCATACCTTCTTTCTTTTTATCCTTCACCTCATCCCTTCTATTCTTTTTCCTTTCATCTTTTGTTAGCATGCATAATAACACTCCTATCTATCAATATGCTAACCCTATGGGCACACACCTTAGACCACCAGAACATTTCGAGCCTATCACAACATCTGGTTTGAGATAAGCCCAGATTTCATAGAATTTGTTCAGAAAAAATCCTTCATGGGGGAAATTGAGGAAAACCCATATTTGCACCTACGAGAATTTAAGCGGATCTGTGACCTCATTTGCATAAAGGGCATGTCCGATGAGACCATCCAATGGAAGCTATTTCCATTCTCTTTAATGGGAAAGCTAAACATTGGTATAAACTCAATGTAGAACGTGCGCAAGGAGATTGGAAGACACTATGCAATGAATTTCTATCAAAATTCTTTCCCATCTCCAAAGTGAATGACCTATGGAAAGAGGTTCTAACTTTTAGACAACTAGAAGAAGAATCTCTTGCCGAATCATGGGATCGCTTTATTGACCTTACCCTCATTGGCCCGGACCTCGCTATTCCAGACCCAATACTTTTTCAACATTTTTATGAAGGTCTTAGCAAGGATTCTAGGGAATTTCATGATTTATCCTCTGGAGGAGTTTTTCTTCATTTGCTTACAAGTGAAGCAAGGGTCATGCTTGAAAAAATTACTAGTCAAGCCACTCGTTGGACTAAAATTCATTTTAAGCCCCCCAAGAAAAAGAAGGAGTTCTCTCCTGAACAAAAAGAGGAAGTTTTGATAGCTAAGTCACAATCACTTCAATCCCGAGGTTCAGCTGTCAATCCTAAGACATCAATACCCCAACTAATGATGATAGCTTAGACTTCTAGTTTTGTAAGATGCTGGTAGATCAATATAAAAATAGAATGGCATCTAGAAAAAAAGTGTTCTCAACTACCTTTCCCCCATAGGGCACATTGGAAGAAATGCAAGGATGGCATGTCTAGCGATGCCATAGAAGGAGAGCCAAGCAATTTTGAAAATTATTCTATCTTATCCCCTTCTATGCCCACATCTGATGACTTACCTCAACCCATTTTTCAATCCATCCTTGACCCCGATGATCCCTCGTATGCTCTCCCTCCTAAGTCTCATGATGATCCTAGAAATCCATTAAGACAACCAAACCATAGGACTCATAATGACCACATGGATGACGAAGAGATGCTACGACATTAGCAGGAATGTGTAGAATGGATGGACAAGGAAGAAGCCTTCATAGAATCTAATCTTGGTTCAAACTCAAATGGTGAGTTTTTAACTCCCTTTGACTTTGAGGATGATACTTATCCATCTATAGAGGAAGCCCTAGACGAGGCCAATTCAAGAGTCACCAATCCAAGTGAAATTCTAAACATTCAGATTGGAGACAAAGATGACATTAATGAGCATGGCATATATTCCATAACCACCTTATTAAATCCATGTTCATATAAGACATCTCCCAATTCAATTGGTTTCTTCAACCTCCCCACATTCAAGATCTCTAACCCCCTCACTCTTTCTATTTATAAAAAATTCAAAAGGGTGGTTGTAGATGCATATGTTTATCATAAATATTGCAGATCTCGTTGTGCTCTTAAGGTTGGTGTTGGAGGGGAACCTACTTCACCAAAACACATTTTGAAGGTTTCCCAAGGACAAGCTTAGTGTCCTAAAACAAGCACTTTTCAGATCCTAACACGAGTATTCACCTTTCTGCTACGCTGCCCTTGTGAAACGGGCATAGAGATATAATTGTAAAATTATTCCTTCGGGTACTCTTGTCACTAACCTTTCTAGGTCTGGAGCCAAAAGATCAAAGGAACAACAAATACAAGGGAAACACAGCTCACGCATCATGAAGAGATCCATGGAACAAGAAGATGAGTGCCACGAAACAAGATCTATAATCAAAGCACTCACTCCATGAAAGAAGGTGAACAAATCTCCACCAAGCCCCATCAAGACAAAGACCATCATGGAGAAATTCTCAAGACAATGATGGGAGCACAAGGACCAACAAGAATGTCAAGATCAGGAGAACAAAAAGATGGTGAAGACAAGCCATTCATGAGCAGAACCAGCTGGGCAAGAGAAGCTTCCATAGGGTGGTTTAGTACCATCACTCTTCAATGACAAAAGTAATATCTTGAGGTACATAATCACTATTCAAAAAGCTTTTCTTGATCCTGGTATGCACATAAATGAAGAACCAAACATGTTTAAGTTACAACTTCGCTTGATCCAACCTGATCAACTTAACATGTTCAGTTCTTTAATCTTTGTTCTTAGCTTCACTCTCTTGATCTCACTATCTTAAACAAATGAGCTAAAAATATTGCATATTCACACTCATGCTCATCTTTTGATCTTATCACCCATAACTTCAACTTTATCTTGTTCACCATGCCTAAGGTTAGAGAAGAACCAATAAAACTTTTGGTTCTGTTGGTGTTTTTCCACCAATAGAGCCCATGCACTTGATCTCTACCTTGTCTTTATGAGCAGGACACACTTTGAACAAAACATGGATGAGTTTGTCAACTCTCCCAAATTCTACAAAGTGAAGGTCCTGGATCTATAAGAACATGCACATTGAGCAAGATGCTGTCAACTTCCACAATTAATGCTTGATTTCAAATAGCTACTGGACGAACAAAGAACATGTGTAACACCATATCAAGAGGTGTAGTTGTCAAGGTCTCCACCTCTGAGACCAGATGATTCACCTAAGGAATGAACATGGCGAGAAAGTCCTGTTCAGAGGACTTAAAACAATGAACCCTCGCCGAGAGGTAAAATCGGTAGTTATCCACATTTATCTTTTCTGCATTAGCATTGCATTATAATATATATATATATATATATATATATATATATATATATATATATATATATATATATATATATATATATATATATATATATATTTGCTGCATCATAAATCCTAAAGCCCCATGTGGATAATTTTGTGGTGTGTAAAAAACCCATAGGAATATTCACCATGGTGGCATAAAAATAAAAATAAATATGCATGCATTCATCCTATTGCATTTTCTTTTGCATCATAGAAAATATAAAAATACAAAAATATTGAGAAGAAATCCCACTGAAACTCTGCCTAGAAGAAAAGCTTTGGATAATTGAGGCTTAAGTGGCCAAACCACTAACGCTTAACATGTTCTACAAGTTTTGTTGTCTATTTGAGTTTCACAGGATTTGAAGGACCAAAAAGAGCTGACAAGCAAGTGGATGCCCTATCCATTGTTGGAGCATTGTCTCATCAGTCATCAACATCAATCAATGTTCTGACAGAAGATGTACATCTCCACTGCCAGTCTACTACATTGCAAGATCGAACGACTACGTCAACATTTATCTTGGGGGAAGGCACCCCCGTGTATTCCAGGTAAGTATCCTTACCCTTAAAGTTTTCTTTCTATAAATAAAATCAAAAAGAAAGAAAAAAATAGTGAGCACATGAAGGTTCACACTTACATAATTATGGTAAGGAGACATACTTTTTAATATTTATGGATTTTTATTGTGTCTAGTTTATCTAGTCAAGTATTTGTTTTATATTGTGCTATTTTATAATAATGTGTGTTAGTTAGAGTGTGTCAAGTTTGCTTGAATTAGTTTGTGAATAGAGAGCACTCAGAATAATCTCTGTTATGGAAATGATGAATAGTTACTCTGTCGTAATTCATTTCAAGTGCCTAGTTTTCAAACATGAATTATCCCGAGTTTTGGGTAGAACTGTCTTGATCTAAAGATAAACTCTGAGCCAGAAATGTGTGGGTTGCAAATGTTGGATCTAAATCTAGGTAGTTGAGGAGTATGATATGAGAAAGTCTAAGCAGCTATTTATCTTGCTCCAACTGATGCTAGAGCTCTGGAGAATTTTATCTTTTGAAATCTTAAAATATCATGATGAGTACTTGTATGACAAAGCTTAAAATTCCTACCACAGCCATACATAGGATAGAAAACTCCATTCATACTTTTTACTACTTGTACTTGCATTGAGCATTGTCGAGCTCTGTTGACCCTTAGAGGCTTGTCATACTTGTAAAATCAAGATCATGTACACTTCACTCAAATATGCTGCTTCTACTCTCGAAGTACGCAACAACATGCCTTTAGATCCACCAAATATATTTTTCTCCTACACTAGGAGAGAACACCACTCACATGTTTTATAGGATTTTTGTCACCTATCCATATATTTCATAAGCTCCAGTTATTGTTGCTCTAGGTTATTATTATCTCTCAATCTTTCATTATAGACACGAATATTCTAGGCTTATATATTTATAAAAAAGAATAAAGAGAAATATATAGAGAGTAAAACATGGACAAGTGTCCTACCAAAACAATGGGTACTTAGATGCCTGCCTCTCTAAAAAAACTATAGCCCAAAATATCTCTTAGTCTAAGTTCTTCAATTATTCAAAGAGAGATTAAAATCCCTTTCAAAGGAGCAAAAGTAGAATTAGATCCACTATCACCTTCATCATAAATAAACCACTCCTTGATCCATACACATGCACTTCTTGATTTGATCGTATGCCTTGTTTCTCTAGATCCATTGTTTGACTTTACAAAATATGCTTTGCAAGTATGTACACGCTGTCTCCATACCTATAAGCTCTAGATAAAGCATTAGATGTAGGATGAGAGAAGGCAAATCTCACTTTGCCTTGGAGAGGATCTAGAAATACCACATATATTAAGAGATTTGAGAGAGTCATACAAAAAGATACTGTGAGTTTTATTTTAAAAATCTTGCAAAACTCAGGAATAATAGTTGAATGAAGAGCTTGAGACATAGTGCTTGATTTAATTGTTCTACTTTTTGACTGCTCAAGACCCAAGTAGTTAAAGGTAATATGGGTAAGTCTAAAGGTTAGAGTGGTTAGACCTTATCCGGAGGAAAATTCTTGTTTGAACGCATGCGTACTTTTGAGGCATGAAAGCATTGTAGCAACTCCTGATCCATTATGAATATTTGCTAAGGGACTAGCAAAAGGTAAGCTTGGGGGAGTTGTTGACGATTGTTATCTACCATAATAAAGGGTTAAAATAAATATATATAAAGGGCTAATAAATGATCACCAACATAGGTTTAGGGTGTCAACTAACGAAATTCCATAAGTTTTGGTGAATCTATATTTTGCAGGGGGTTATCAAAATAATTCAGGAATTGATATCTTCTACGAGAAGGAACCCATGTCAATCGGCCTAATCTCCACGTCATGAATACGCAAGAGGCTTCTAGAGGACACCAGAGGATTCCATGAGGAGGGCCACCACGAGGCGCCGCCAGGTAGGGCCCACCGGCCTCAACCCTAGGCCGACTAGCCCCTGGCCGTCGCCCCTCGGCTCCTTCATTTGCATGCTACTTCAAATGCCTCCAAGGATGCATCCTAACCCCACGTGAAGGTTGGTTTGATCCTAGGGCCACGGTTCCATGCTCTAGGCTATATAAAGGAGGCCCCAGACCCCCCTCCGGGGGGAATTCATTCAATAATCATCATAATCACCTTTAAGAGAAAAGCTAGGGTTTGGGCAAGAGAGGTGTCCCTCGAATGGATGTCCTCTCAACTCCCAAGTTAGAATAGATCTAGTCTTCTAGATAGTAGAGAGATGGAGAGCGAGGGAGGAGTTCAGAGGAGGTGCTGGCCTATTGGTGCCTCTTCAACAACTTGTACTTCGGCAGGATCGAGCTCTACATGGGCTTGCTCCTGAGATGGCTCAGGTTTTGGAAATCAACTTCTAATTCAAATAAGATTCATGTTTATATTATTCTTCTGGTTTGGGAGTCTCTTTTGAGCGCTTTAATCTAGTCGACTAGGTTAGAGTATAATTCATAGTGTAAGCGTGGCGCTTAGACTAGGGTTACTCGTAGATGCACCCTATATTCTGGATCGGTGGTAGATCATGAAGGTGATAGCTTTGTTGAGTCCTCTGTAGTCCACCTCCTGTCTGTAGGCCTAGCAGGATATATAATTACATGGTAGATTCATACTGTGTTTGCGGTCTTCCATAGTGATTCCCCAGTTGAATAGTAGAAGATGTGGACTGCCCAAGTTAGAAGTAGAAAACCTTGATCGAGTTATCCTCTCTATACTCCTACTATCGACCCCATAGTAGATTTATCCTCTCTTACGTTTTAGTCTTGTTTTCACTTTAGTTGGTCCCACCTTATTTATATTTCCAACTCATTCACCTTTTCTGGTTAAGTTAGAACACGTAGTTAACTTACACGTTTCCCTATGGATACGATATTTAAAACCCTCCGGGTGAAAGCTACAACGGTATCCATGCGCTTGCGGATCTTTTCTATTCGCGTTAATAAATACCAACATCCTTGCTTCGCGCTATGACCGCCGAGGGTGTGGTAACCGAAATCTCTCATGAAGTTGTTGATGCATTGAGGGTGTTGGCACTGCAATAGTGTGCGCATAATTTTTTGAGGAGTTTGTTTGTGCAAAGGTGAGCCCGCTTTGTGCTACCGAGGTTTGGTTCTCTGTTATGGACGACAAATACAAGGGGAAAGGCCTGAAGTGCCTAGAGATTAACATGGAGGCTTGATGGGAGCGAGTGATAAAGAGTGCTTCGTGATGGGCGAAGGGCATGGCAAAGGTGCTAGAGATGGTTTAGGGAGACACTATAGCCTTTGTTGGGGACCTAGGCACTATGGAGATTCACAACATCTAGACCATTCTTCTAGTTCGACGAAGGTTGAACTGGATTTTTGACCTTCTTGGTGCTGAATATCTGGACTGGCCTCATTTGGAAGCTGGTTCTCCGAAGGGTGGGACTTCTAAGAAGAGGAATAGGAGGAATATGGTTGAGAAGGAGGGTGAGGGCGAGGTGGGCATGGTGGCCTTGGGTGGAAGAATTATGTAATCGACCATAAGAAATACCAACAACGACTTCCTCGAGAAGTAAACTTTAGATCTATCATGCCAACACCACTAATAGAAGCATGTAGACCATTTCCTATTAGGATGGAGGAACCTTGGAGCCCCTAGTAAGAAAAAAATTAGAGATATCAGCACACACATGAATATTAGCACCTATATCATCCCACCAACTTGGAGACTGAAACACTAAAAGTACAATAGGAAGATATCATACCCATCATCAGCATTGCTAGTAGTCACATGGTTGACATTCTTCTTGTTTCCTTTGAGGTCTGGTCAATTTAGACACTCCTTGGAAAAGTGGCCAAGCTCTCCACAAGTGAAGCAAGGAAACTCTGCTTTGATCTTCTTCTTCTTCTTCTTGAAGGTAGCTGTTGATTTGGCATTGAAAGGCTTATTCTTTCATTTGTTCTTATCATGTGGATTTTTTTGCACCAAGTTGGCATTAGAATGGCCCTCGTTCCCCTTATCAGTAGTGTTCTTAGCTCGAGCCATCTCTTGAACATCAAGAGATGCTATTAGGTTTTCAACTAATATTTTCTATCTCTTGTATTTGAGAGTCACGCCAAAGCCCCTCCATGAAGGAGGCAACTTTGCAATAATGCATCCAACCACAAACTCATTAGGTATGACACACTTAATGAGTTCAAGTTCCTTTGCAATGCATTGAATTGACTCTCATGAGCTTGCTTGACTATAGATCGTTTACCCACCATCTTGTAGTCATCAAAGCTCTTCATGATGGACAACTCACCGCCTGCATCTGATGCACTGTATGTAGCATTCAATTGATCCCACAACATCTTCCCATCTGTTATGTGTAAACCTCTACCAAATGGTCAGCAAGATCGCCAAGAACTGCTCCCACAAATATGTGTTGGCTTTCTAGAACCTTCTTTGATCTCCTACAGAGATTCCCTCAGGCATGCCAGCATTAACCCAGAACACTTTCATGGCCCATATGGAGAGCATGGCCTTGATTGCCACCTCTTAAAGTGCATACCAAAATTTTTTGCAGCCTCAGCACATCAGCAAAACTAGACATAGTTAATTTAGGAAAAGGCCTACAATTAGGTTTTTGGATTGTTGGGGAAGTTGGCAATGTTGAGATTAAAACTAGAACAAAAAATCATTATGATCTTTGATACTACCATGTGAAGCACTAACATACTAGTTAGATTGGATGACATGAACAACGACATGATAATCAACAATGTGATCATAACAGCAGGCATACGATAATAATAGATTGTATTGTGGTGCATATACCTTTGTTCTGCAGAGGCAAAAGTCGTTACTAGTAGTGGTACGAAGTCATCAATCAGTGGTAGAAAAAGAGATCGGATTAGCTGAGGATGAAAGCGATGGGACATAGTGCCGCCTGACTTGGATGAAACTTGACCTGTCGTGGAGGTTGATAGCAATCATGCGAAGAGTGCTAACCAAAAATCTTATTCACCCTCTCCCGATGCATGGTCAGAAGGATGAGGATTCCGAAGACCTGCTCTCCTGATCGCCATTGCATTCAAATGCTCGGGTTGGAGAAGCTACGACGGTGGCGCAACAGCAAGAAGAGGAAAAAAACCCTAGCTCAATCAGATAACTTTTGGTGCGGGCCAATAGGGTGCTTATATAGGCCTATCCAACACGGTCTTTTGTCACAATCATGATCTAAACCATTTAGGACTCCTATCCACAAACTAAAAGGCTAAGTAACGAAAATGTAAATCTCAGAGTTTTCTATGAAAATTTTAGAGTTTTGAGATTTCTATGAAAATTTCAGAGTTTTCTAGTTGGCCAAGCCCATATAAATTCCAAAATCCCCCCCAGATCTCAAGTGCCTATTTAGAGGTTTATCTATTTCTGCTAGTGTTTGAGCAAAGACTGTTTAAGTTGAACTTCCGCCTCCTTCAACTTCTCCTGAAGTCAATACGATTATTCAATCGGAAATGAAAGGGTTACAATAGGTTCTATTTTTTTTACTCCCTGTCTTCCCTAACCAGACTCTAGTTACGCCTTTGCTTTCTTGCACTCTAATCCAACTAGGCCCAAAAGATATTAAGTTGATTATTATTCTTAAGATGTTACAATAGGTATCAGTCTACATACGCACGAATCAGCACTAGCACCATCTCTAACATTATCATTGTCATGCTTTAATCAATTGATCTGCATTGTCAACTTGCCCAGTCACATAACAATCTTGGGACACTGTTGACAACCCAAAATTTTCTATTTTGTGAAGTTTTCAAAATGTGAAATAGGCCTCACCATTATGTTTCTCTTGTCGATATGGTCAAAAAATATATGGAATGTCCAATTTGAAATCCGGATGAAGGAGTTATGCCCTTGGAAAAACGCTCCAACATCGAAAGCTCTGACACATTGGAACTTCCGAGAAACTTAGAAAAACTTGTTTGGGTGCCCGGGTCATCCCCACGTCACATGTTCCAACAAATGTCGGAAGTTGCGACAGACATCAAAACTTCCAACAAGCCTAAAAAAGTCTATGTTTGGATCTAACCTTTTGGATTCTGATCTGAATTGTACCAAACTCATGAGGAACTTGGAAAAAGGTTTCCTACTGAGATAACACTACCCATGTTGTTACATCTACTACTCCTTTTTTCCCTAATCTCTTCCAACACCCATGTTGTTGTTCATCTCTTAATCTAACGACTAAGGATGGCACCCTAGAATTGCCCGCCGACCTACGACAACCTAGCAACATCCTTGCCCCGACAGGGTCCCTCCGGGGCGAGAACTTCGACAATTCATTTGCTAGTTTGCTTAGAAACTAGTCGTCGTTCTTGGTCATGTAAGTGCGATAGGTTATCCATTGTTGTTTTCTTGTAAACCTCACCGTTCTTCACCACCAAATGGTGTTGGTTATCCACTGCATATTCTTCGGTTCTTGGCGACCCGGAGGATCTATCCCTAGTTGGTGTGTAACCAATCTTTGTGTCAACAGACACATTAAAGTATCAACAAATTCCAAACAGGATAAGTCCACTCCACCCTACAAATATTAAGGGTCATGGATTATTAAGGGCATCTAATTAATCAAATACAAACAAATCTACTATTTTTGCTAACTCTAGCGTTTTCAGCCCATTATCTATTATTCTACAAGCTCCAAGACAGTGTTTATGGGCATTGTAAGTGGCCTGCTAACCTTACAACAACCCCAAGTGTGCCTCCATGATGGGCTTCTCTGAGGAGGCGTTCTTAGGTTCTACATAGGAAAATATGATGAAATAGGTCTGGTTGGTTTAGTTCCGTTTCACCGCAAGTTGATCATCGTGGGACCAGAGCTGAGCATCTAGCTCTTTTAGTATAGGACTAGATTTGCGTCATCAATGCTATACACACACTACCACCGTTATTATATGTCTTCTATAATCGATAATAGATATAGAAAAAGATATGGGTCGAATAATTTGCTAAGAATGTAATGGATTCATAACTAGCTACTAGGATACCCAGAAGTTGTCATTCACCTGAGAATACAGATGATGACCAATTGACACGATGCAGAATAACGGAATCTCCTAGCAACATGATCACAACGAATTTTTTTTCCATGGCTGTTACAGAGCCAAGTTAGAGGAGAATAAATTTAATGTCATGAGACAGGACAACCACTAAAACCTGATATTCTTAAAATGATGCTACCCAACTTCCAACCATCAACAAAGAGAACTTTGAGATGCAAAACATATCATCATTCCGGTATGCCCGCAACAATTTTCCTATGTATGGAGGAAGATACCATTACAGGCATTTATGCTAGGATCAACACGAAAGGATTCCAAAATTCTATCTGACTTCTCGCTACTGTTAGTAATCAAGTCCATTGCTGACATAAAAAGAGAAGCTGATTGTAACACCCTAAAAATTTGAAAAGAAGAAAAATAGGAAAAATATGATTTTTGTATATTTTGTGAGCATGCAAATTTAGAATAAGAATAATTTTTATAAATTTAAAAATTTAATATAAGGGTAGGAACATGATTGAGCATTCATGCTGTTGCATCTGGGATTTTGTGATGAGTGCTTTAAATCAAATTCAATTTGGATTTGAAAATTCTTTGAAATTTGGCTTTGAAAAATTAGAAAAAGAAAAAAAAAGAAAGGAATTTCTTTTCTTCTCGGGCCGCTTCTTACCGCAGCCCAGTGCTCGGCCTGCCTTCTCCCCCAGCGCGCGTGGCCCGCTTCTCTTCTCCCGCGCCCCGCGTCCTCTCTCTGGGCCGAGCCCAGCCAGCGGCTGCCGGCCCAGCTTCACCGCGCGTGCGCTGCTCCTTCTCCTGAGTCGCCGACGTTCCGGCCCCACTAGTTAGCGACACGTTTCTCTTTCCATCTTCTTCCTCCGGTGCTTACCAAAACCGGAAGTCACCGCCTTCCCCTTCTTCGTCGGATACGGAGATCAATCCATCACCGAATCCTCCCCCTTTCCTAACCCGGTGCACTGTCGGGCTATAAAAGCCGAGCCGCACCCTCGCCGATCCCATCTCGCCCGTTTTGAAGCAGTTGTAGGCCTCGGGGGTGTTGTCACCGCGAGCACGAGCTCCACCGTCCGCCTCCCTGAGCCGCACGCCTTCCTCGGTCCATCATCGGCTTCGTTTTCGCTCGTGGTGAGTTCGCGTTGATGCGCTCTACCCGTTGGTGTTTTTCTTTCGCAAGCTCGTGCCTTGTAGCGCTAGATAGCCAAGTCCGGCCATGGCGCCGCCGCGGGACTCGCCGTCGTGACCGTTTCCGGCCGAGCGCCGCCGCCGGCTGATTCCCGATCCAATCCGATCCGTCCGATTTGAATCCAACGGCCGAGGATCAAAGATACCGGTTCGGCCAGCACTTTTGCTCAAGAGACCCTGGGAATTTCAAGTATAGAACCCGCACTCCAAGACGTATTCCGAAAATACGCTTTCTCTTTCCGAAAACATAGATTCGTTTTAATAAGTTCAGAATACGCTTTCACTTATTTACAGTTTTGCCACTGAGTTTGTTTTAGCCATAATTTCTCCGTTTGAACTCCGATTTGATCCATTCAAATTGCGTTAGATTCGTATTTGCGAGCTCTACATGATGATAGAACTGTACAGTAGGTTTGAGATAATTTATTTTCGAGTTTATATTAAAGTAATTATTTATTTATAGGAAATCTTAGAAAATTCATAATTTTTACGTTTTAAATCCAAATTTCGTGATCTTTATGTCTATGTGATCGTAGTAATGTGTAGAAGAGTTTTACAAACTTGTTATACTGTTAGTGTTAATGTTGGTTAGGTTTTCTATCTTTAAGTTCCGATGTGAGATTTAATCTATTACTTTAATAAAGTAGATCTTGTTTAAATCATATCTTCTACGTTTTAGATCCGTTTTAGCTCATTCGAGTTGCGTTAGATTCATAGCAACGAGATTTACGCATTAGTGACAGTATTTGCCATATTACTAATTCTGAAATTTTATGGTTTAAATCATATCTTGATTAATAATTATGTAACTGGGTTTTGTAAATAAAATATGATTTGTTTTACTTTAGTTTCATAATTTGAATCTAAATTTGACTTAATTCCATATATAGTATCTATAAAATATCTTATATATGTTATTATATAATTAAAACACATGAAGCTAATAGTTTTATATTTTCTTCTATGAGCAAATCTTTCGGTAGATGTATCTTTTCAACCGTAGCTTCGATTAGAGTGTTGTTTTTCGCGCTTGTGTGTTCATAGCAATGCGTAGAACCTCTTTAAAATCTTTTCACATATTGTTTCATATGTTTGGTGTACTGTTCTAATTTAGATCTATTGTTTGCTTCGTGTATGATTGCTCGATGTGTGTGTGGTGATTTATTGATCAAGTCCAGTCGGTGAGATATACGTGGTTATCAAGAAGAAGAAGAAGAACGTTGAAGATTTAAAGCTTACCGAAGGATCGGTGTTTAAGGCAAGTATAGCATGGGATTATCCTTGTTTCCTATTCACCTTTAATATACTTAATTCATGTGCATGTGTCTACCTTGTTACCATTAAGGATATCCTAGTTTTTGTATCTTGTACCTTGACACCCATGGGATATTGCATTGGATAGTATTTATGCTAGTGCTCAAGATAAATAACCATGATCTGTAACTTGACTAATGGTATATGCAATAAACGTTTAAAAGATGCTCTATAGAAACATGGCTCAAGAGGGCTAGAGCATATTTGGTTGTTTTTATGGTGCTCTAGTTTCTCTCCTTAAGGACTTATCTGTAAGCGAACATCCGGGACTTACAGTACAACTGTGAGGGCTATATGGCTCTGGCTTTAGTCAAGTATGAGGACCTTTTCTAGCTTGTTAGAGGTTACCCTTGTGGCGCAAATGGGGTGAAGCAGACTGTGGATCCCTGCGTGGTGTATCACACGGACTGACTTCGGAAACCTAGCGGCCCTAACTTGTTAGACGAACCTTTGAAAGGCTTCATAGTGAACCCTGCCTGCTCACCTTGGGAGTGTTTTGGGGATTGGCCGCCTCGGGCATATGGTAATCACGACTCACAGTGAAAGTGTACAACCTCTGCAGAGTGTAAAACTGGTATATCAGCCGTGCTCACGGTCACGAGTGGCCTTGGACCCTTACAGAATAAATGATGAACACTGATGATAAGGATAATACTGATGATATTAAAGCTCACTAATGATTATTATTTCTTGCTATACATTATTCTTGTTTATATGATCATGAGGTTATTTGGGATTATGTTAAACTTGTTGCTACTCAACTGCTAAAAGATGACTCACTAAAAGCTATTGCAGTAAACCCGTGTCAAACCTTTTGAGCTTCATGAACCCCCATGATATATTTGTTGAGTTCGACATGGACTCACTCTTGCTATTTCCCCACATCTCAGGAAGGGTACCAGATTTCTAGATTCTGGAATTGTTAGGCTTGTGATCAACCAGTTAGTTTGATCCTGGAGTGAAGGTTGCACCCGGTGTTCGGAGTTGTCTTTCCGCTGTGTTATTCTCTAAGGTATACTTTATACTATTGAGTTATGTATATTAAGCATTTGTCTTTTGATATTACTTTTATCTGTGGCTATGTGTGAGATTTGTCGTCTTTATTTCATATATAGTGTATGTCTGGTTTTGTCCTTAAAAACCGGGTGTGACAGATTGGTATCGGAGCAATGCTGACTGTAGGACGCAAGCCTAGATAGAACTGGACGTTTAGCATGTTCTCATTGTTGCCTATTTCTTGCTTCTCTTTAACTTTGTTATTTTCTCAAAGTTATGCTTAATTCTATCCCCGTTCTGTTATAAAAACCTTGTCTCTATTTGAACCTTTTCTCCTTGTCTATTAGACGGCTCGTGACGAGAAGACTGTGGATTTCAGAGGTTAAGAGGACTGAATTGTGTCGCTCTTGCTCACTTTTGACAAGAAACCATTAGCGATGCAAAACCAATTACTAGAAGAAATGGCTCAACATGGGAATTCTCAACGATGCTTATCTCAAGGTCAAGCCAACATATCCAAGGGGCCAGAGAAGGTACAAGTAGTAGAAGCTTGGAAGAATATGAAATCCAATAAAGATGTTGATAGTAAGACATTTAGAGAGCAGGAACAATGTCACTGTTGTAAGCATTATGGTTTTCACTGTCTTCGAAACGAGTCTAATAAGGGGAAAGTCAAGGTGGATCCAAATTTTGAGATCAACATGGACAAGAAGAGAAAGGCAATCTCATTAGAACCACTTGTGGAAAGCAATCAGCAAGCAAGTTATACTACATTGTCACATGCAGCCCTGATCCCCTGTCAAACAAATCCAAACCCTGAAGAGTTAGAAGCCCCTCCCGCTAAAACTACTCCCCATGAAGTAGTCATAGATGGATGGACAATTACCTATAAGGAGTATCAACCCCGAAAGGCCAAACAAGCTAGGAAACAAGCCAAAGGGACGAAGGTGAACTTTTATGGCCAGCAGGATAGCAGCATACCAAACAACAGTTCTGTAGAGTATGACATCACAAAAGATCCCGCTAAGAGAAAGTGTTATCATTGCCAGCAGGAAGGACATTATATCAAATCTTGCCCACAGAAGAATCCACAACAGTGAGACCCAGGACAGGATGTCCAAAAGGAGCATGTGCAGGGAAATAAATTAAAAAGAAATTACATCCATGGAAGGTTGAAACATGTGGATATTTCCACCATTCCCCGGAGCTAAGGAGGTCGTGTTTGGATCAATTCCCGTAAGTTCAGAAAATGCCAAGGTTTTGTTTGATCCCAGTGCCTCACATTCGTTCATATCTAGACAATATGTAAAAGATCATAACATACTTATACTTCCAAGGGGGAAAACAGTTATGGTTGAAACTCCAAGAGGTGAAATAAAGGCAGACCGCATATGCCCAAAAGTTAGTCTGGACATAAAGGGGGTAAATTTTAAGGTAAACCTCATTGTTTTGGAATTAATGGGCATTGATGTTATCCTTGGAATAGACTGGTTTTCTACTTGTAAAGGAGTGATTGAGTATGCCCAATGTTCAGTGTTTCTAACTACACTTTCAGGAGAAAGGATTAAGTATGAGGGTATTAAATCTATACCTGAGGGATACCAGGTTGACCCATCTTAAGGTATGAGTTATGGTAAAGAGAGATGCAGAGATTCAGATGTCCATATAAAGCAATAAGGAATGTAAGAGACGTTATCTACTCTGGATACTGCTACAATCACACCATATTTAAGGAATAGGAGTTATGTCCCGTGTAATAAAACGTTAGTAGCCAAGTTGAGTCGTCTTAATGTGTGGCTAATGAACATTTAAGTGTTTAGTTGCTTTGTGCTTATGTTTATGCTTGAGTTGGAATTTTGTAATGAGTGGAATGATCTCGTGGGCTTTGACCATGATTTCATTTAGTTTATATGTATAAGGTATAAGGATTAATGAAATAAATAGCTGGGTTTTGTTTATCTCCTGCTTTCTATATCTTGTCTTTCGGAGCAGCCTGTCTTTATCAACTTATATCTCTGTTCTTGAAAGACCAAAAATCATGAGAAAATTCTGGACAAGAGTGGACTTCAACATCTCTCTCTAAATGCAAGAACTACCCTCATAGCTATTTTGGATTGGGAGATACAAAAATCACAAGACGATGCAACTGTGCTGTCTGAAACCTGGAACAGAATCTGTTATGTGTTGTTTTCGGTCGAGTTAGCTGCAGAATATGGAAGTGTGTTCTATAAGAAAGTTGCAGAGAATTTTATAAGCTTTCCATCGGTGTAAACTACAGTTTCATTGGATTAACAGAATGAGAGTTACAGCTGTTTTACTGCACTGCTGATTTTCTGCTCGTGAGAAATTTCAGATTTCTTGTTCTTACCCATACACAAGAGTATTATTGGGATGTCAGAACACTTTATGCTAAGTAGCTCATCTAGAAAAAGGGTTCAAAGCTACCTTATTTGGTGTCCCTTATTTTAAGGGGGGTAGCCAATGTAAAGAAGGATTATTAAGATTGAACTCTTTAGTTGGAAGTATTGGTTAGTCTCCATGATTGAGTTGCCACCCTTGAGCAGAAATGTTCTGTGAACAAGGTTGGTAATTTTGGGTCCATGGAGACAAGAGTTGTCCTTTTGGATAGTTCATGATTATAATCATCTATACTTGCTCGTGTTGCTGATATTGGTCACTTGATGACAGGAAGTGTAGTGTCTCATGACTCAGGAGCCCTATATGACTTCTCGCACTGATATGTGGGAAAAGACTGATGTTTCTGCCATTAAAGGATGTTATGGGTATGATGAAGCTGAGCACTATCAAAACAACAATGTTGAAGAGCAAGTTGGGAGTGAACTAAGTCAGAATCCACAACGACGAAAGCGAAAAAGGAAAGCCCATAAGAAGCCTGCTCAAGGAAGCAAAGCGCAGCAAAACTATGTCAATGGAAGACTGAGCAATGTGGATATGGATAAAATTCATGGAGTTACCAAAGTAGTGGGAGGTTATATTCAAGTAAGCTCAGTACAAGTTTTTGCTTTATTTGACCCTAGTGCTTCGCATTCTTTCATTTCCGCCAACATGGTAGAGACGTGCAAGATGGTGAAGTGTCCAATAAGGAGGCCTTTGCTAGTTCAAACCCCAGTGGGAGAAATGCAGGCAGATCAGATATGCCCGAATGTCAGTCTTGTCATAAACAAGGAAAACTTCACCGCGACACTCATTGTGTTGGAATCACTTAAAATTCGCGTGGTTCTTGGTAATGGATGGCTCTGTGCACACAAAGGAGTGATTCATGGTACTCGGTGCACAATGCTCTTAACAACACCGTCAGGGAAAAGAATTGAGTATCAAGGTGGTCGATTTTTACCTGAGGGAGATGAGAATGATCAATTAGAAGATAGGTACACCAAGGATAGCAAAGTGGACCATGAGTTTACTGAAGTCATAGCAGAGGAACAAATAACTTTGAGGAGCTCAATAGGAGAGATGATCATGCTTAGGCAGATTAGTTAGTCAGGATTTGAGAAATTGTCTCATGACTCTGAGCGAAAAGAGTAATTTGGAAAATGAGGATCAAATAAAGACAAAGTGTCATTATCTCTTTTATCATCATCTTTCGAATCTCGGGACGAGATTCATTTTAAGGGGGGTAGAATTGTAACACCCTAAAAATTTGAAAAGAAGAAAAATAGGAAAAATATGATTTTTGTATATTTTGTGAGCATGCAAATTTAGAATAAGAATAATTTTTATAAATTTAAAAATTTAATATAAGGGTAGGAACATGATTGAGCATTCATGCTGTTGCATCTGGGATTTTGTGATGAGTGCTTTAAATCAAATTCAATTTGGATTTGAAAATTCTTTGAAATTTGGCTTTGAAAAATTAGAAAAAGAAAAAAAAAAGAAAGGAATTTCTTTTCTTCTCGGGCCGCTTCTTACCGCAGCCCAGTGCTCGGCCTGCCTTCTCCCCCAGCGCGCGTGGCCCGCTTCTCTTCTCCCGCGCCCCGCGTCCTCTCTCTGGGCCGAGCCCAGCCAGCGGCTGCCGGCCCAGCTTCACCGCGCGTGCGCTGCTCCTTCTCCTGAGTCGCCGACGTTCCGGCCCCACTAGTTAGCGACACGTTTCTCTTTCCATCTTCTTCCTCCGGTGCTTACCAAAACCGGAAGTCACCGCCTTCCCCCTTCTTCGTCGGATACGGGAGATCAAATCCATCACCGAATCCTCCCCCTTTCCTAACCCGGTGCACTGTCGGGCTATAAAAGCCGAGCCGCACCCTCGCCCCCCCGATCCCATCTCGCCCGTTTTGAAGCAGTTGTAGGCCTCGGGGTGTTGTCACCGCGAGCACGAGCTCCACCGTCCGCCTCCCTGAGCCGCACGCCTTCCTCGGTCCATCATCGGCTTCGTTTTCGCTCGTGGTGAGTTCGCGTTGATGCGCTCTACCCGTTGGTGTTTTTCTTTCGCAAGCTCGTGCCTTGTAGCGCTAGATAGCCAAGTCCGGCCATGGCGCCGCCGCGGGACTCGCCGTCGTGACCGTTTCCGGCCGAGCGCCGCCGCCGGCTGATTCCCGATCCAATCCGATCCGTCCGATTTGAATCCAACGGCCGAGGATCAAAGATACCGGTTCGGCCAGCACTTTTGCTCAAGAGACCCTGGGAATTTCAAGTATAGAACCCGCACTCCAAGACGTATTCCGAAAATACGCTTTCTCTTTCCGAAAACATAGATTCGTTTTAATAAGTTCAGAATACGCTTTCACTTATTTACAGTTTTGCCACTGAGTTTGTTTTAGCCATAATTTCTCCGTTTGAACTCCGATTTGATCCATTCAAATTGCGTTAGATTCGTATTTGCGAGCTCTACATGATGATAGAACTGTACAGTAGGTTTGAGATAATTTATTTTCGAGTTTATATTAAAGTAATTATTTATTTATAGGAAATCTTAGAAAATTCATAATTTTTACGTTTTAAATCCAAATTTCGTGATCTTTATGTCTATGTGATCGTAGTAATGTGTAGAAGAGTTTTACAAACTTGTTATACTGTTAGTGTTAATGTTGGTTAGGTTTTCTATCTTTAAGTTCCGATGTGAGATTTAATCTATTACTTTAATAAAGTAGATCTTGTTTAAATCATATCTTCTACGTTTTAGATCCGTTTTAGCTCATTCGAGTTGCGTTAGATTCATAGCAACGAGATTTACGCATTAGTGACAGTATTTGCCATATTACTAATTCTGAAATTTTATGGTTTAAATCATATCTTGATTAATAATTATGTAACTGGGTTTTGTAAATAAAATATGATTTGTTTTACTTTAGTTTCATAATTTGAATCTAAATTTGACTTAATTCCATATATAGTATCTATAAAATATCTTATATATGTTATTATATAATTAAAACACATGAAGCTAATAGTTTTATATTTTCTTCTATGAGCAAATCTTTCGGTAGATGTATCTTTTCAACCGTAGCTTCGATTAGAGTGTTGTTTTTCGCGCTTGTGTGTTCATAGCAATGCGTAGAACCTCTTTAAAATCTTTTCACATATTGTTTCATATGTTTGGTGTACTGTTCTAATTTAGATCTATTGTTTGCTTCGTGTATGATTGCTCGATGTGTGTGTGGTGATTTATTGATCAAGTCCAGTCGGTGAGATATACGTGGTTATCAAGAAGAAGAAGAAGAACGTTGAAGATTTAAAGCTTACCGAAGGATCGGTGTTTAAGGCAAGTATAGCATGGGATTATCCTTGTTTCCTATTCACCTTTAATATACTTAATTCATGTGCATGTGTCTACCTTGTTACCATTAAGGATATCCTAGTTTTTGTATCTTGTACCTTGACACCCATGGGATATTGCATTGGATAGTATTTATGCTAGTGCTCAAGATAAATAACCATGATCTGTAACTTGACTAATGGTATATGCAATAAACGTTTAAAAGATGCTCTATAGAAACATGGCTCAAGAGGGCTAGAGCATATTTGGTTGTTTTTATGGTGCTCTAGTTTCTCTCCTTAAGGACTTATCTGTAAGCGAACATCCGGGACTTACAATACAACTGTGAGGGCTATATGGCTCTGGCTTTAGTCAAGTATGAGGACCTTTTCTAGCTTGTTAGAGGTTACCCTTGTGGCGCAAATGGGGTGAAGCAGACTGTGGATCCCTGCGTGGTGTATCACACGGACTGACTTCGGAAACCTAGCGGCCCTAACTTGTTAGACGAACCTTTGAAAGGCTTCATAGTGAACCCTGCCTGCTCACCTTGGGAGTGTTTTGGGGATTGGCCGCCTCGGGCATATGGGTAATCACGACTCACAGTGAAAGTGTACAACCTCTGCAGAGTGTAAAACTGGTATATCAGCCGTGCTCACGGTCACGAGTGGCCTTGGACCCTTACAGAATAAATGATGAACACTGATGATAAGGATAATACTGATGATATTAAAGCTCACTAATGATTATTATTTCTTGCTATACATTATTCTTGTTTACATGATCATGAGGTTATTTGGGATTATGTTAAACTTGTTGCTACTCAACTGCTAAAAAGATGACTCACTAAAAGCTATTGCAGTAAACCCGTGTCAAACCTTTTGAGCTTCATGAACCCCATGATATATTTGTTGAGTTCGACATGGACTCACTCTTGCTATTTCCCCACATCTCAGGAAGGGTACCAGATTTCTAGATTCTGGAATTGTTAGGCTTGTGATCAACCAGTTAGTTTGATCCTGGAGTGAAGGTTGCACCCGGTGTTCGGAGTTGTCTTTCCGCTGTGTTATTCTCTAAGGTATACTTTATACTATTGAGTTATGTATATTAAGCATTTGTCTTTTGATATTACTTTTATCTGTGGCTATATGTGAGATTTGTCGTCTTTATTTCACATATAGTGTATGTCTGGTTTTGTCCTTAAAACCGGGTGTGACACTGATACTAGTGAAGCATATAGCTCCTTTGCTTATCTGTAAAGTATATTAAGAAAGAATTTTAGAAAACAGGCATCTGATTAATAGAAGCGGGCACTTTATGGAGCTGCCTCGAGTGCCAACCAAACACCTGACTTTGTTAATTGTATTCAGAGGCGGGCACTCTAATAAGCTAACTGTCTAAGGCGCCCGCATCTATTAAACGATTAATAAAGGAAGATTTCTTAAGATGCCCACTTCTAAAAATGGCTATTAATAGCTACGTGTCTCAAGAAATCGAATAATAGATACGGCTCGCTTGTAGAAATATTTATCTCAAAATAAAATTATAAAATTTTCATAAGAATTTAGATGAAGACAAACTTTATACTAAAATTGTATAGCTCGACGAGATACACAAACTTTGTAGCTGAAAATGTTTTAATTTGACACTGATTAGAGTCCCAAAATTTCATTTTAAGCTCTCAGATTTTGAAATTTTACATTTAGAAATTTCAAAAGAAAAACCTCCGATGTTAACTTGGTCTTTAGAGAAGTTCCAGTTCTCAATACAATTTATACCTTTGCAGTTAATTTTTTTATTTGTATAGTAAATTATATTCTTAAATATTCATTTTATGTTCTAGAATTTAAAATTTTCAAATGACATCGAATGTTGACATGGTTTTTATCAAAGTTGTAGTTGTCATTGCAATATACAACTTTGCAATTGACAAGTTTTTTACTTGAAAAATATAGTCCCAAATATTCATTTCAAAATTCTTAGTTTTCTATATTTAAATTTTTGAAATTTTCAAACTATCTTGGATGGAGACACACCCTATTTCAAAATTGTACAAATCGGCAAGATCTAAAACTTTGTAGTTGAAGCTTTTTGCATTTGAAATCATTTAGAGGTTGTAATATTTATTACAACATTATAAAATGTTGATAGAAAAGATTGAGCCCTATATATACTCACAAATAGTCACAAATCAGTGTGTAGTGTAATGATTGAGGATGTTGTGTGTGCTAAAGGTGGGTTTGGATTTTGGAAAATACTTATTTTTTCATTTTTTTTGGGTTTTCTAGAAATCATTAACAGAGGCCGATATTTTAATCATTTGGTCTATCTGCCTCCTTTAATAGAAAACACCTACCTTTGAAAATTGTTCATGTACTAGCATTCATTAATTTGATAAAATTAATGCTGCATTGCCCACTTCCTCGCCTTCGATTCGAGTAGGCCTCCGTTGTTCGATGTATCTCAAGCTCAAATAATGATTCTAGCTGTGTGCCTGGAAAATTTTAGTCCATCTCACTCTCTCTATTTGTCTTTCCACTGTCCAGAGCATAAGAGTTCTAGTCAGTTTTACCAAGAATACTAATACATGATGAATTCGAGATGGGCTTTGCTATGGTACACCCCAAATAACTATGAGCCCTTCATTTAATTAGATCGAATGGTTAGAATCATCTATTACCTCCTAGGAGGTAATATGTGAAATTATATTTAACTAATTTTTAAATTTGGAAAAAATACAATAAATGAGGAAAGTTTTAGATATAAATATCTTTTTTAGATCTAATACATGCATATGAGATCCAGAAATCTTTTTATTTTTGCAATTTTAGATATGACATAATTTAATTAGCATACACTATATAATAGTTTTGTACAAGTAACACAATGTTCGTAGGTTCCAAACATACTGGAAACGCATATGTGTCCAACATATATAAAACTCTATGTTCGTACATGAAATTTCATGTAGCCACTTTACATGCTCAATAGTATACGTGATAACTAAATATTTTATTACAAAGGCCTCTAAATTATGTAACATAGTTTTAATCAAGTTAGCATAATATACACACTAGATTATGTAGTGTTTTAGCGTGCAACGTATTTTAACATGATTCGGAATCATAAAAAAAATTAGCCACCTTTTAGGCAAAAATATCAAAATTAAAATATATAAAATAACCTCATTCATATATGAATAGATTAAAATATTTATTTAGGGTATTTAGTTGAATACTCACTGCTTTTGCTAAAAACTTTTGTACATAGAACATATATGTACATGTATACATTAGCAAAAGAATGAAACAAAAATAGTAGGGTATTCACGTTAAGCCCAAAAGGAAGAGACCATGCGCAAGGAAAGGAAAGGGCCGTGCTCCAGATTCTCTCCCTTGATTTGAGGATTTGACGACGTCTTTTTTTTCTTTTTCAGGTTGATTAATTCGTTAACTAATTCGAAAATAAATCAAAGAATCAATGTCTTAGATTTATTTGAGGTATTACCTCATAAGAAGTAAAGGGTGCCTCATAAGAAGTAAAGGGTGTACTGTAGCATTGCCCGTTGGAGATTAGATTGCTAATTGGTTTATTATTCCATCCATGACTGATATTAACTTACAACCCATCTCATAGTGTGCGTCCCACAATAAGAATTGATGATGCAAGATACAAATTTCATTGGAATGCACAAGCATATGTTTGATTGTTTAGTGCAGAAATACCAAGCAAAAAAAACGTGGCCACTATGTGAGGAGAGATTAAAGACATCCCCAGCAGCTTGAATCCTTCTAGTTCTAGTGATGCACCCACACGAAACACGTTTCCATCATTGCATCAATAAAAGTTCGTCGATACTCGCTCTTAGGCAGCACTAAGGTGCAGAGGGGCAAATCCTTATATCGTTCAATAACGTTTTCTGACTTTGGTATCTGATTCCGTAACTCTCAGCCACCCTGTAAACCACAGCAACGTATCACAACCAATTGGAGTGCACACTTACCACGTTGCTCATCACAGTGACAAGCTCCTAGCAGCCTGCAAAATGTGTGTGGATCGGATACGATGACTGAAATTAAGCATAAAATCTACAGGTATCAATGAATCCATTTGTCAGCATCCACCCCGCAGGAAGGAGGACGAGGAGCGAGGTCTGTAGCCGTCACCAAGAGCACAAATTCTTACAGGCTTACGGCAGAAGCTAGCTCTATTTGCAGGCACAAGCCAATTTGCATTGATGATCTAAAGCTATGTACGTACTAGTATTTGTGAAGATCGATGCGCGTGCATTAGCCACTTTAGCCAACCAGGATTAGGGGTGTATGCGTGAAGCTGCCCTCCTGATGCGATGATTCCATACCTGGCTAGCTTTGCTCTTGCCACATTCGCGGAACAAGTTGGTCGTGGTCGATCAGCTCGTTGGTCCCCGTGGATGGACTCAGCTGTCTCCCCGGCCCATGCTGGCGTGATTCGTTTGCCGTGCAGGCATGTGACCACGCCGCGCGCCCTCAACTCAAATACCACTACCGCAAACGAGAATTGTGCTCTTGCTGTCTTGTAAATTAATGTTCATGACAGACGAAACTATCAGGGGAACTGCCATAAGACCGTAGGAATGATGTCCCTGACGGTTCCTGCCTGGGATAGGTCGTCAGGATAGACTGTGATGGAAGTAGCCCTTCGCTGGCAGGAATCCGTCACCGATTAAACCCTGACAGTTAAGCTGTCAGAGATAACTTCACCGTCAAAAAAACCTTTCCTGTCGGCTGCAAGCTGCCAGGAAAGTTTTAATCTTTTCTGGTAGTTACTACCCTTGAGGGAACTTCGAACCTTTTCTCAATTTTGATTTCTATATATCTGTATATTAGTATTAACATTTTGCATCAGCAGGAACCCTCATTTCAAATCAACCATTGTCCGGTTACAAAATCTCCACATTAGTACCACTTTATTTAAAAGGAACATAATCAAGTCAAAGATACAAGCACAATAGTAGAGAATAGACTTTCGGTTTTAGGCATTAGTCCCAAGTCATTTTTGGGCCTGGGACTAAAGAAAGGATTAGTCCCGGTTGGAGCCACCAACTGGGACTAAAGTCCCTTGCCCAACGGCTAGAGCCGCAGGCTTTTGCAGGAGAGATCTTTAGTTTCAATAGGTGGCTCAAACCAGGACTAAAGGTCATCCTCTAGTCTCGGTTGGAGCTACCAACCATGATTAAACCTTTAATCCCAGTTGGTGGCTTCAACCGAGATTAGAAGTCCACCTGTGGTCCGGGTTTGTACCATAAACCGGGACTACAAGTCCCAAGCTATATACTCTTTCCTTTTTCCTCCCCCCAACCCGAGTCATTTCAAGCTCTCTGTTCTTGCTCGTCTCCTCTGTTCTTGCTCGTCGCCAGCCGTCTTTTCAAGACTTCATTCGATTTCTCCATCCATTCTTCAGTTCTAGAGGTTTGCAACTTCATCCTCTCATGTTTCCTCACTGGCATGGCTCATTTTGTGGTCTAGGAATTGAGAAATTTGTTGTTTTCTAGACTAGAAATAATGGTGGATATTTTTTATTTATATGACATTTGAGCTCGAAATCACTTGATACTTTGCATATGTAGATGAAGGAATCTTATAGTAGCTCATCAAAACTAGTATGCACCTTTCATTGCCTCATTTCATGGTTTAGAAATAAAAAAAATTAAGGTTTTTTACATTAGAAAGAATGGTGGATTTTTTTGAATTTAAACACCATTTGAGCTCAAACTCAATTGATAGTTTGCAAATGTAGTTGAAGAAAGCTTAAAGTAGCCGATCAAAATTAAACGAGTCCACATTTCTTTGCTAGTATATAGCTCATTTAATTTAATGGTTCACAAAATAAGAAACTTATAGTAGTTGATGAAAATGAGTATAGAGAGTCGTATATGGCGACTGCTTCTAAGCCCTCGGCCTCGCATGGGTCCCTAAGCGACTGAGGCCGGACCTCTCTCTCATTGTGTGCGGCAAGTGTGTACAGAAGGCTGTGAGGGAGTACAGGGTGAAGAAGAAGGGTATCAACCAAGGGCGCATCTTCTACACATGTCCAGATCACGAAGTGAGTTATTTTTTTGTTATGTTTTGTTATGGTTTGTAGCCATTTTTGTGATGATTTTGATTAAAGTTCTTGATTTTTTTGTAATTTCAGTGGGATGGCACTGGATCATGTGATGGTTGGTACTGGGAGGAAGAGGATGTTGTGCACATCCAAAAATCTCTTACAAAGGAGATTGAGGCGGCTGATGAGAGTGCACCTATGTATGATTAGGCAATAAACCAGCAGAAGAATGATCTGTCTATTTTAGTTGGAATTGGTCACGAAATCCTTATTCTACCGAAATGCATTGTAGGTTTAGTTTGTTTAGTGCTATTTGGGATTGTCTAAATTGTATCAAGGCTTTAATAAATTAATGTTCGAGAGTGAAAAAGTGTGTGGTATAGGATATTAATTAATCATGTTGATTGATGGATATTTTGAATCTTTTAATTAACTACTAATCATGCATGTTGTATAATATGGGTTATTACAAGTTGTTGATATGGTGTACGTCATGTAATGTAGATGAACCAGCAATGGATATACAACCCTGACCGCCACTCCCCAGAATTCATTAGGGGCGTTCATGATTTCTTAAATGTGGCCAAGGCAAACACATGGAATGGTTTCATGTGCTATCCATGTGTTCTATGTAAGAATGAGAAGGATTATTCTTGCTCAAGGATCCTTCACAAACACCTATTTACATCGAGTTTCATGCCAAACTATATTTATTGGATTAAGCACAGAGAAAGCGGTGTTATAATGGAGGAAGATGAAGAAGGGGATGATGACAACATTATTATTCGTGGGTTTACTGAATATGGTGCCTTTGATGATACTACAATGGGGGAAGCTAAAGAAGAGGTAGCGACTGAAGAAGAGGTAGCGGTAGAAGATGAGCCCGCTGGTGATCTTGGTCAGGCCATCCGTGATGCACAGAGAGAATGCGAAAGTGAAAAGGAGAAGATCAAGTTCGAGCGCATGCTAGAGGATCACAAGAAATTGCTATACCCGACTTGCGAAGAGGGGCAAAAAAAAGTTGGGTACCACACTGGAATTGCTGTAATGGAAGGCAAAAAATGGTGTATCCGACAAGGGATTTGGGGAGTTATTGACTATCACAAAGAAGATGCTTTTGAAGGCAAACAAATTGTCCACCACTACATATGAAGCAAAACAGGTTGTCTGCCCTCTAGGATTAGAAATCCAGAAGATACATGCATGTCCTAATAACTGTATCATCTACCACGGCGAGTACGAGAATTTGGATACATGCCCGGTATACCGTGCATCGCGGTATAAGATCAGGCGAGATGACCCTATTGATGTTGATGCGACGGTGAACATCCTAGGAAGAGAATCCCTACCAAGGTGATGTAGTATGCTTCCTATAATACCACACTTGAAACGTTTGTTCAGAAACAAAGAGCATGCAAAGTTGCTGCAATGGCACAAAGAAGACCACAAGGTAGATGATATGTTGAGACACCCCGCTGATGGGTCCCAGCGGAGAGCAATCGACAGAGAATTCCCAAAGTTTGCAGATGACACAAGAAACTTAAGGTTTGCTTTAAGTATGGATGGTATGAATCCTTTTGGGGAGCAAAGCAACAGTCATAGCATTTGGCATGTTACTCTATGTATCTAAAACCTTCCTCCATGGTTGTGCATGAAGCAGAAGTTCATTATGATGTCAATGCTCATCCAAGGTCCGAAGCAACCTGGCAACGACATTGATGTGTACCTGAGGCCATTAGTTGAGGAACTTCTACTTTTGTGGAACAGAACAGGCGTACGTGTGTGGGATTAGCATAAATAGGAACACTTTGACCTGTGAGCATTGTTGTTCATAACAATTAATGATTGGCCTGCTCTTAGTAATCTTTCAGGACAGTCAAACAAGAGATATAATGCATGCACGCACTATTTTGATGACATGGAAAGTATATTTTTGAAAAATATCAAAAGGTCATGTACATGGGCCATCGTCAATTTCTTCCATTGAATCATGCCCTAAGATAGAAAGGCAAGCATTTTAAAGGTAAGGTAGAGCACCAAACAAATGCTAGCAACCATACTAGTGAGGATGTATTCAATATGGTTAAGGATGTACAAGTAGTCTTTGGAAAGGGACCTGGAGCCAACCTGTTCCGAACAATGCTAATGAACACGCACCCATGTGGAAGAAGTCTATATTTTGAGAGGTCCACAGCGTGATCGATGTGTGAACCTGCTAAGCTTCATGGGTGTGTTTGGGAAGCCTATGGACACACTAGAAGCAAGACAGGACCTGCAGTGTTTGAAATAACGAGACAACTTGCATCTAGAGAAGGTAGATAATGGACACCAGTACTTAAGTCCTACCAGCTACACTCTTAGCTAAGAACAGAAGGAAAGCATGTTTGAATGCCTAAGCAGCATCAAGGTCCCATCTAGCTTCTCCTTGAATGTAAAGAGGGATAATAAATGTGGCAGAGAAGAAATTCCTAAACTTAAAGTCTCATGACTGCTATGTGCTTATGATGCAATTGCTTCCGATTGCATTGAGAGGGATTCTACCTCCAAATCTACGATTAGCCACCATGAAACTATGTGCACTCCTTAATGCAATTTCTCAGAAGGCAATCAATCTAGTACATCTAGCAAAGCTACAGAATAACATGGTCCAATGTCTTGTTAGCTTTGAGTTGGTGTTCCCACCATCCTTCTTTAATATTATGATGCACCTCCTAGTTTACTTAGTCAAAGAGATTAGTATTCTTAGTCCTATGTTCCTAAACAGCATGTTCCCCTTTGAGAGGTTCATGGGAGTCCTGAAGAAATATGTTCACAGTCATGCTCGACCAGAAGGAAGCATCACCAAGAGCTATGGAATAGAGGAGGTCATTGAGTTTTGCGTTCATTTTATTCTGACCTGAACCCGAACGGTGTTATTGAATCATGGCATGCGGAGAGACTAAGTGGAAAGGGAACACTAGGGAAGAAAGCATATATTGGCAAGAAGGATGATTATTTCTGTAAAGTACACTACATAGTTCTGCAAAACTCCTCCTTGGTGGATCCATATATTGAGGTACACAAGGATATTGTATGATTGAATTCCTAGGGAAGACTGAAGCTTGGATTACGTGTCAGCACATGGATACTTTTAGCGGTTGGTTGCGAAAACAATGTCAGGGTGACAAGAGTCTTGATGAGCAACTATACTTGTTGTCTAGGGAACCATCTTGGCATATCCTAACATTCAAAGAGTATAAGATAAATGGGATACATTTTATATGACAGCCCAAGCTAAAACAAGCACCAACCAAAATAGTGGTGTTCGCATGGATGCCACAAACCCAAATGGGAATAAGGAAACATATTATGGCCGCATAGAGGAGATATAGGAACTAGACTATGAACCTTTTTTTAATGTCTCTTTGTTTCAATGCCAATGGGTGAAGGTGACTGAAGGTAGAGTAACAGTGGACCATCAGTATGGAATGACAACAGTGGACCTCAACAATCTAGGGTACAGAGATGAACCATTCGTCTTAAGGATGTGAAATAGGTGTTCTATGTGAAGGACATGTCTACCAAACTGAAGAAAGGGAAAACAACAACGACTCAGACAATGAGCCAAAGCACCACATAGGTCTTTTAGGGAAAAGAAACATCATAAAAATCGAGGACAAGTCTGACATTTTAGAAGATTATGAAAAGAATAACGGAATTTCGCCCTTCACAATGAATAGTGACCCAAGCATCCTACTAAATAATGAGGATACTCCATGGTTACATCAAGATCATAACCAAGGGACATACGTCAACAAGAATTGTTGTTCCAACTTGATATGGTAATGTATTAGACCTACTATGTAATAATTGTGACTTTAGTTTTTTCTGTCGTGTTTTCATATTTTCTACGGTTTAAATAAATTTTATGCTTGATGGTGGATTTCCTTTGGAGAACGTGTGATAAAAAACCAATGATTAATATTAATAAGATGTGAAAACTAATTTTGTGTCAAAAAGCAATAGTTTTAATGATTTTAATTAAGTAGTACATTTTTGGATGGTCGAAATTATGATTATTATTTACACTATGTTAAATATTTATATGGTAAAACAATAGAGTTTAGGTTATAGATTTTTCATGTGTACAATAATGCAAAACCAAGTCTAGGATTTTTTTATAATTTGTTGGCTAATATTTTATTTACTAGGCAGATAACAACTCTCTATATATTTATAAAAGAAATATATAAAAAAGGAAAAACTCCTGGAAACTAGCGAGAAGCCAAACTTCAGCCCACCTTTAGTCCCGGGTGGATCAACCACCCGAGACTAAAGATGGGCTACGTTTTCGCGGCCCACCAAAAAATACCTTTAGTCCCTGGCCATGGCTGCACCCGGGACTAAAGGTCAGACCTTTAGTCCTGGTTATAACCACCACCCAGGACTAAAGGACCATTAGTCCTAGGCCGGGGCTTCACCTAGGACTAAAGATCCCCTTTATATACCACGCCTTTCTCCCTTCTCTTCCTCTCCCTCTCCATCGCCCGATCGATCAAGGCCCAGCCGTGCCACTGCCGCCATGCTTCGCTTCGATCTTCGCCGCCGTCCCCATGTCGTTCGTCATCATCTCCGCCTCAACTCATCGCGTGCCTTCTTCTCCACCAGATCCAATAGCCGCCAAGCCATGCCGTCACCTCGCCATCTCCACCGGATCCAGTAGCGCTACCCTCGGCCACCCCCGGCCTCGCCTCATCACACGCTCATGCTTTATCCATGGCCCCACGCGCACGCGCGCTTCGTCTCCAGCCGGCTACCACATCGCGTGTGCCTCGACGCCATCGGCCCGCGTCCGCGCCTCACTCGTCCTCATCCTTGCCCGCCTCACCAGAGTGTGTGTCATCCTCCTCCATCCTCGCTGGAGCAAGCGTCATCCTCATCCTTGGCCCACCTTGCTCGTCCTTGTCAGAGCGCACATCATCCTGGTCCTTGGCCCGCCGCCTCACTCCTCGCTGTAGAGTGCGCGTGCCACTGCGGCTCTCATCTCTAGCTATCAAGGGCCATGCCATCGCCTCGTCTCCCTTGAATCTAGCAGCGTAGCCCCCCCCTCCCCCTGCCGGTCTCGCCTCCTCACGCCGCGGCTCCCGGCCCCGTCCGTGTGTGCGGCCACTCTGCCTTTGTCTTCGCCGGTAGGATCCAATCGTGCCACCACGCCTCTTATCCACATCGTCGTCCCCACGCCGTTCATCACCCCATCATTCGCACCAAAGTTGCTATCATCATCCTCTCCATCCTCATCCTCACCGGAGTGATCAATAGTGTATATGTGTGTACATCATGTGTGTGAGTACTGTGTGTGATGAGTGAGTGAGTGAGTGAGTTTGTGTGATCTGCATAATTAGAAAAAAATAGATATAGAAGTATTGTAGTGTATAATATAGTAATACACTATAGAAAATTAAACAATATAGTTGTAGAAAATAATATTGAAGAAATATATATGAATCTTGATAATTGAAAGATTGATTTATTAGTGCTATGAATTTTTTGGTATATATCTAAACTTTGATATATTGACATTATTAGTGTGACATGAATTTTGATATATTTATATACACCAATGTTTATATATATACTAATATCTTGAGGTATGCTCTAAATCCTAACCTGGCCGAGCTTCACTCCAAACCCTAACCAGAGCTCGGCGTAAATAATAAACCTAAAATCTATAGTTACTTAAGTTTAAGCTCGTGGCTTGATCCATTAGCATATGCATGACTACTATATGGTTTTCATTTATATATAGTTCTGGTAATTAAGATGGTCGACTTGCAAGACGACTTCTAGAATGAGGTCATGATGGACATTATCAATGCTGGCACTCAATATGGCTCCAACGAGGCCGATAACAACATGGTGGATTTTGATGACGGCACTCAATACTTGATAAATTTTGATGATGAGCAAGAAAATCTTGTGCAAGAAAATCCTACGAAAAAAGTGCTGGCAAGGTATATTTGTTAATAATCTTTCATTTCTAATTATATATATGAAATTAAACATAATTCCATTCATATATGTATATGTATATTAATGAATCTTTATGTTTCTACATATGTAGTCCTCTGGATCGACGTCAACGAAAAGTAAAAATGTACGAGGATTAACAAAACCGTTGGAGGGCCACTGCATAATCACAGAAGCCTACCCCAATACCGGCAACCGCTCTTGCCAACAAAGAATGCAAAGAAATTCATAAACCACTGTGGGTATCTTGTTAGGAACAGGCTCCCAATCAGCGTCCGTGAATGGAAAATGAAGAAGGATGATCCTCGGATCAGTTTTGTCTCTGAGCGAGATAAGGACCTTCTTTGGGATTCAGTCACTGGACATTTAAAAAACTAGTTAAAAGTTGGGCTCTTAAGAAGATGACCACACAATTCTAGATCTGGAAGAAGTTGTACAATGACTTTGTCAAGAAAAATCTGACTCCAGATTTCAATGATAATAACTCGTACAAAAAGTTGAGAGATGACTGGCCTGAATTTGTGAGGTATAAGACCTTGGAAGAGGGTGAGGAATGGGTGAGAAGGAACCAACAGAATGCGTGACAAAAAGAGATACCATCATAGAATGGGATCAGGTGGCTATAGAAGTGCCATTCCCAAGTGGCAAAGAATGGAAGCAGACGTGCTTGCCAAATGGATCCCACCATTTTTAATCGATTGGCCCAAATGCTCTAAGGATTGGTTTTTCCATGTGGGGGATCACTAGACCCAGAGACCAGGGAACTAGTTGTTGGTGGAACAATCGGAACAGCAGCACGTTGACTTTTTGATATTGTAGATGCTTCAGCCAGTGGTGCCTTTGTGCCCAACCGAGAGAAGGATAAGCTGACATATGCCCTTGAGACTCCTAAACACCCTGGGCGAGCACAAGGCAAAGGTTTGATTTTGTGGTGACATGGCTTCCCTAAGGATGACACTAGCTATATAAGGCACCAGAGAAGGAAGGACGAGGAGGCAAAGTGGATCCGCAGGTTAGATGTGGTGGTGCTTCGATCACAGGAGTGAGAACAAAACTTAGATGCAAGAATGCAAGAGGAAATCAAATGGCAAGTGGCACTATACTTGAGTAGCCTCAGTCAGTCAACATCAGAGCATGAAGTCAACACTAGCCCTCCTCATCTAAGAAGCAGTTGCGCTTCCATTGAGCTCCCAAATCAAGATGACGCATTGCAGCACTTCCCCGTTGATGACATCACTGAGAAGATGATGCCATGTGAGTTGCACATTCCCATGGGGAATAGCACAGTCATGGTGTCTACCGTTATTGTTTCTCGTATGGACCTTGATAAGACACCAAGAATCCATGGAATCCAATTCCACCTGGCTATTATAGCGTCAATGTGGATAGAGTTATCAAAGACTATAGGAAAGTGCTCTTGACTTTCCTAGAGGTGATGGGTGTAACACCCCTGGTATTTGCCTTGCATCACTGCATCAACATGAGCATTTCATGATCATGTGCATCATCTTATCACATGCATTGTTGTTAAAAGATATCATTGAAACATCTACAACATTCTTGTCACATCTATGTTACATGTCCATGCTACATTTACTAATCATAGGACCATGTTAATGCATTTTGTTATGTGTGCTTTGAGTTTGTATTGCTTGGAAACACACGAAACAACGCCTTGAAACTTTTGCAACATGGTTATGTAACATGATGTTTCACTAGTTTTTTATAATAGTGTTTCATTGCATGATTGCTTAAACACCATGCTTATGTGATGCTACTTTCTGATTAAGGCCTTGTTAATAGTTGTAGCAAGCTAGTATTACAAAATAACATAGGGTTTATGTTCATGACTAGCTCTAATTCCATCTTGACTCATGTGTTGACCTTGTTGACCTTAGAACCCTTCCTATTTGACTTAGAAAAAAGTACAATTTAGAAATCATGCATGTCTGTGCAACCTTAACAAAGTTTGTACAGAATTTTGTGAAGAACAAATGTTGTTCTTATGGAATTTCGTGAAAAAGCTTGGATCACGCCCAAACTTGGCCCACAAGTTGGAATTGAAGGCTGTTTGCCACTTAGAATTTTTCTAAGTCCTAGAACTGCATTTCAGTTTCCAAGTACCCTTGTTTAGGACCCTATATCTTGCAAACCATGCTGAACTAACTCATGTGCTAGTAGACTTCCACCTGGATCTTGCTAAGCTCTAACTAAAAGTCTCTTGCACCTCCATCTAACTCGGGATGGTTTGTGAGTTGGAGATCGATGAAAGTGCGCTGTCAGGCTCAGCTTAACTGAAACTTCGTTTTAGAAGTTTAGATTTTTAAACTTGAACTCGAGCCGACTGTCCTCAGGAACACAGTGCTGCATGGCCTCCACGCATCGGTGCCACACCGTTCTCGTGCTCATGAAGGCACCACGCACACGCAGTCGTCCCCGCTCGCCCTCATTCTCCCTCCGACCCTCTCTGCCTCATTCTATTCTGGTGAGGTCACCGTCGAGAGCATCACCATGCATTGCGCTGGCGTCATTGCACCTAAGCCCACTCCATCTCGCCCTTAGCCCCTCCGCCACTCTTGCCTGCTCGTGCGCTGCTCACTTTAGTTAGTAGAAGCAAGGTGCCACCGCAATCCTTCTTCCGCCGGCATCGCGATCGACACCGCCCCGTCGAGCTCATGGTTCACCACGGCCAAACCAATGTCGTGCCTCGCCGCGTCCTGGGATGCTTGTTTCGTGTTGCTGGGGTGTGTAGAAGCTGTAGGTGAAGCTAGTTCGCCGTGCGGTGGTCGTTTTCATCGCCGTCGACATGAGCCGCCCGCCACCATTCGCCAATGTCATCGTCACACTCGATCCAAGGTAGTACAGTTGGGGGAAAGGGTACGCCGAGGTGCGGGACATGACAAGGAGTCCGTAGGTGCACTTGGTTCCACTAGAGGAGCCGTCGGCGGTGAGCTTTTGCTCACCGGAGCTCCTCCCCTACCTGTTTGAGTTTGACGGGTGGGGCCCGCCTGTCGGTGCGAGTTCCCCCCGGCGGGCCAGACTGGGCCGCTTAGCGGGCCGAAAGGAGCAGCAGCGCGGGCCTGTTTAGGTTTTTAGGTTTAGTCTTTTTTTGTTAATGCATATTTTTGTGTGTTGTCTTTATAAACTCATAGAAAATAGTAGAAAAATCATTAAAAGGAAAATGAGGACTTTTTAGAATCCTCATGAGGTGTACTTTGCAATAGTCTAATAAAATATGACATGTTAGTTTATGTTTTCTGCAGTTGGTAATTACTTTTACTAAGTGCTTTATTTAATTATGTGAAATTGGTAATTCTATATCTTCCTGTGTAGTGATCATATTTCTATGAAATTTTCGTGGGGTGTTATTCTTGATATGATGTTGCTACTATTAAATTTTCACCAAGTTTGGAGGTCATGTGCTCCATTTAAAAATATGGCTCTGAATATGCTTTTATTTAGCTTATCTTTTTGTTTATTATAATATCTCATGTTTGGCTTCTCTAGTGGAGCTAAAAATTTTGTGGTAGCCTATTGGTGCTATAAGTGTGCCTTTGTAATTTTTGTAGATTTTTCTGGGCACCTTTATAATTAGTAATTTTGATGTCTATGTAATTAAATAAATAAGAAAAGGCTAGTAAATAAATGTTTCTATGAGTGACATGCCATGCTTAGTGTTCTTTGAGTATATTTTAACTGTTGGGTAAGTTGGATGCACCTTTGGTGATGTTTTACATAGATTTTAGGAGATAAGTTTTTATAATTGCTATAAATGTCACTTCTCTGGACAGGTTGTAAAGATTGGTAATTTGAGCTATGCTCCAAGTGTTTTCATGCTTCATGTTGAACACAAGAGTTGTTGTAAACTTCATCAATTAGTTGCTGTTCAAATTTGATAGCAATTGGCCGAATAGTTTAGGATCTATGCATGTTGTAAGAACTGTCCAGTTGCAGTTTGCTCTCTGTTTCCCATAACAGATTCTAGGAATTTATAATTTCGACCTGGTAAACTTTTGATTCATGCTTTGGTATATGAAGATGAAATGTAGGAAATTTCATAAGCTTTCTATAATGTCCCCATTCATGTCTATTAGAGTTATAGAAATATAGTTATGAATTTTATAACTTGCTGCTTTCAACATGTCAATGTGCTAACTTTCTGGAACTTGTTATATGCATGCTAAGTATGAACTTTGTGGTACTTAGTGGTTACTTATGGATGTGTAAACATGTTAATACCAGAGAGAAGTTTTGCACCTAAGCTTGAAGTGATTTGAACACCACATGACTTGGTCTTGTGCTTATGATGTTACTATGTCATTACACTCATCCCGCATCATTCATACATGTGCATAAATCATCATGTCCCCGTTGGTGCATACATGAAATTCATTTGATGCATATACATGCAATAGGTGTGCCGAGGATCATGGTATGAGTGAAGCTCCGCAAGGTCTGAGCCCCGAAGTTGGAGTCCGTTCAAGAGCCAGAGGTCCAGTCCGACGAACGCAGAGAAGACATGAGAGTCGTTTGTGAAGCCAAACCCAAAGTCTTCCTCTGTGTCGGTGAAGGCAAGCCCCAGAGCATTATAAGCCTCCTACTTTCGAAAGCAACTAATTATATATCTATTATATGTACTATTGCATTATGTTATAGGAGTTGCTTGGAAACACTTGCTGCATTGATATCATCCCTGTCTAGCTATATGAACCTGAATCCTATTCATAGACAGGATCGTATCTCTGCTTAGCTCTGCTTAATTAAATTGGTAAGTCAGGTGATTTCCTGTCACCTACAAGATAGGAAGCATAGTGGTCATGGTTGGCTATATTTACTATCGTAGAAAATAACCAAGTGTTAATAATGATTTAGGCCGGGCGGGAGGTTGATAGTGCAGCGACAAGACGTGGATGTCTTAGGTGTGAATCTATCCCCGTCTGTGTCGATTAAAGACCAATCCGGTGTACTTCCTTTATCATTTTGAACGCATGCCTAAAATTTAGCTGGCCAGAGGGAGTTGCCGACCGTGAAGCCGAGTAGCTCAACTCAGGCTGCGAAGTCAAAAAGTGGTAGTCACCTCGGAGGGGAGCCAGGTAGAGAGCAAGGGCAGGTGAGTTAAAAGTCCTGAGCATCATGGCCACTGGTATCCCTAAGAATGTGGCACTATTCAAGCCCACCCTAAGTTGTACTAAAGGTTATCTATGGCTACCTTTAGCGGGGTTTGCCAGGTGAGTGTCAGGAGTACCCCCTCAGTTGAGTTGAAATCGATTCGAGTCGTCGTCTCTCCTGGATAGTGAGAAACTTGATAGAGCAGAGGCAACATAGATTTCACTAAGTAACTTGATGGTTCAGAATTGGTGATAATGATGAAGTTAGCCTTTAACCTAATATTGTTACTATTGCTTGCTTAGCTTAATCAACTGATTGCTATAGTACAGGTGCTAATCTAGATGACAGGTTAATAATGATTAACTGGATGCTTAAGCAATAATTGGTTACTTATTTGTACTTAAGCTTTTATGCAAATGAGTCAAGCTAGCCCACTTATAAAGTCTTGCATACTCCTTGGTGTCATTTATTTCTAGTTTTTGGCGGGTAAGTCTAGCTGAGTGTATTCTCGTATTCAGGGTTTATTCCCACCATGTTGTAGGTAGCAAATTCTTACTGGTTCCTGAAGTACCATCTTTGTTGTTTGGTGTGAAGACTAGACCATTGGGCATGGTCTCTATAGTATTCTCTTCTAATATGCTTTTGCAGGATGTGACTACGCACTGGCAGTACTTGAACTAAATGTGGTTTCAAAACTATGTTGCTTCCACTATTCCTAATTTGGTTTGTAATAACTTATTCATACTCCGAGGTATGAGAACTATTTATGGACGGTTGTAATAGGTGGTGTGTTGTGTTGAATCACTACGATCGTAGTTTGTTCTTGGTTTGGTTTGAAATCCCTCATGATTTCATGGACTACCAGAGTTATATGGGCTCAAGTTTGAGAATTTAATCACTTCAGTGGTTGTTTTTGGACTTGTGCTCTTATAATTTGGACGGTTCTGTGACAGTTGGCATTGGAGCAAGATTCAACAATTAAACATGTTATTTGTGTATTTAACTAAAAGCTTTTGTGAAAAATCTAAATTTTAACTTAAAGTGTGCCAGTGGTCATATCCTATGCCCGAATAAGGATTATTAGGTGGCTTATTAAAGTACAGACTTGGGGGGTTTTAAATTATGCATCTTCAGCTCTTGCAAAGGTGAGAAGTGTGATAACTTGATCGCACTATGTTACCCTGTGGTCTAATGGTGGAGGTAACCTTCATATATGAATTAGCCATATATGTCGCTAGATTACTTTTTTTTATGCAACGTCGCACCTATGCCAAGGTAAGTGTGAGATGTGAGAGCATGATCGGATGCAATGCCGGTCTAGGGGAGTGCTTATATGGTACTGGAGTATTTATATGTTTCACACATGTTCATACAAAGGTGCCGCCATGTTGGGTGATTCTGTCCTTCGGGAGATGATGTCATCATTAGGACGATGATTGGGTGTGGCCACCTTCGTATACACTGGGGTGTATGTGGAGTGTGTAGATTTACTGCTTTTCATTGTGTGACATATTGGGATTGTTGGGATAAAATGAATCTTCTGCAGGTACACTAACAATGCTATCCTATAGAGCAATTAGTTATCGCTATTTGAGAGAACGTGTGTATGCCACCAAACTATATGCTAGAATTTTAAAATTCTTCCTAGGTTTGTGAGGATGTACAGTTCGTGCATGCACCATGTTCGCATCATACATTGCATTTTGCATTACTCCCTCCCTTATAATTGCTTACCCCACTCTTTCAAAAATTTTCTTTCCTCCAAATGGTTTTCCCATAAGCAGTTGCATTCTTTCATAAAGGACTGAGGTAGTCAACCAATCTAGTGGAGTTGTCATTAGTGTCAGCCTTGGGAACGCAATTTGGATCTGATGAGTAGAAGTGAACGATACACCAAAAGTTTGTGATGGATCTCTCGGGACGTAACTCCTTGGGTTGTGATGTGTTTTGATCTACAACTCATCCCCTGTTGACTCTAACCTTGTGATCACCCTAGTTTACTACCCATTCTTGTATGTTGTTGTTTCTACACACCTAATTCTTGACATGTGAGGATTCCTCATGGGTGTTGGTTTAGTAATGGTGTTACGATTAGTAATCTATGGTTCCACGATGAAACCGAGGGCCTCCTGTGGGTGCGCATACAAGGTTGTGCTGCTTGACACACGCAGGTATCGAGGATTGCTAGTCATGATCCATTATGGAGCTACACCGATGTGTTATCTTTCCGTGAACCTTTTTTGTTATCTTTTCCTATATTGTCAGAAGATCCTTGTCCCGAACCAAGATGTTTCTTTCGTCAGAATTTGGAACCTTGATAGCTAGATACAACCTCTTTGACATGCTTATATAATTCGTCAGCAACCTTCCAACATCGTCAATACTTACTGGCTTTCCATAACTATAGATGTCTCGTCAGCATTGTTTTGGTAGTAGGAGTCATGGCAATGTGGAACCTCCATCATCTCATCCTCTGCAACCTACTCCTACCGAGTTACTACAGGTGCTTGCTGAAAGTCAGCGTGCCTTGGCTGAGAGTGTTAGAATCAATGTTCATCAGGGACCTAAGCCTATCCAATACAGTAACTACAAGGATTTCTTAGATACCAAGCCTCCTATCTTCTGAGAAGTAGAAGAGCCACTTCAAGTAGATGAATGGTTGAACTCTATTGAACAGAAGTTTCATTTGCTCAATGTGACAGATGGTATGAAAACAGAGTATGCTTCGCAACAGTTACAAGGGCCTACATGTATTTGGTGGTATCATCACAGGAGTACTCTGCCTAAGAATGATGAGGTAGTTTGGGATCAATTCAAGAAAGCTTTTCAAGGACAATTTATTCCTCCTAGTCTCATGGCTATCAAGCACACCAAGTTCATGAAGCTCACTCAGGGTGACAAAAGTGTAACCAAATATTGGCATGATTTCATTCACCTGTCAAGGTATGCTCCAGACTTTGTCAATATCGATACCAAGAGGATTGCTAGTTTCAACATGGGACTTTGTCTCAAATTGATGAAGACCATGTGTACTAGCGAGTGTGCAACTTTCAATGAGTTTGTCAGTGATACTCTCCTGCAAGAGAACTACAATGCTGTGTATGTTGTCTCTAAGTGTCACAAGATAGCTTCTGAGGCTAGGGCTTCTCAATCTAACACTTTTGTAGCGGTTACTTCCCATCCTCAATCATTTGACGTATCTGCTAGATATCGTCCATATTAAAAAAAGGGTCAGGTCAAGAAGAGCAATAATGAGAAAGGAAAGTCTAATGCTTTGCCAAGTAACTGACCATGTTGGAACTACAATACGCCAGGTCATTGGGCTAAAGATTGTCCTCATCCTCAGAAGAATCTAGATGAAAATGATGTAGATGTGTGTAAAGGACATGTTAAATACACCACTGTGGAACAAGTTCCTACTGGAGAAATCATTATGGCTGGTGCATTTCTAGTCAACCAACAACCTGCCATTGTGATGTTTGATTCATGCGCTTCTCATTCTTTCATCAGTTCAACCTTTGCAACCAAGCATGGTATGAAGATGGTTACCTTAGACAAAGGTGGTTACAATATAAGTGCTGCTGGAAATAATATCTCCACCAACCAATTGGCCTTAGGAGTAAAGATCGAGATAGAAGGACGTCAGTATGATGTGGATCTTGTAGTATCACCAGGATTGGGCCTTGACGTAATCTTGAGAATAAAGTGGATGAGTGGAAACAGTGTTCTAATTGATACCTCTACAAGAGTGATTATGTTAAGGGATCCTATGGATCAATAAGCTTTTCTAGTGCAGCTTCCTTGAGATGTCAGCCCTCAGAATACAGTCAATGCTACCATAGCAAATGCGAAGGAAATACCAAATGTTCCTGTGGTATGCGAGTTTCTAGATGTCTTTCCTGATGATTTGCTAGGGTTACCTCCAGATCATGATGTGGAATTCAAGATTGAGCTAATTTCTGGTATGGCACCGATCTCAAGAAGACCATATAGAATTCCACCAAATGAGTTAGCTGAGCTTAAGAGCCAACTAGGTGAACTTTTGTAGAAAGGTCTGATCCACCCTAGTTCTTCTCCTTGAGGTTGTCCTGCCATCTTTGTGAAGAAGAAAGATCAGTCCCTGCACATGTGTGTAGACTATCGACCACTCAATGCAGTCACTATCAAAAACAAGTATCCATTGCCTCGCATTGATATCTTATTTGATCTGTTATCTAAAGCAAAGGTATTCTCGAAGATTGATCTGAGATCGGGTTGTCATCAAATTAAAATCCGTCCTGAAGACATACAAAAGACAACTTTCTCTACCAGATACGGGTTATATGAGTATCTCGTAATGTGTTCCGGGTTAACAAATGCCCCTATGCATTTCATGTACCTAATGAATTCAGTATTCATGCAAGAATTGAACAAATTCATGGTTGTCTTCATTGATGGTATTCTCATCTATTCTGAGAATGAAGAAGAACATGCCGAACATTTGAGAGTTGTGCTATCCATATTGGGAGAACATCAACTCTATGCCAAGTTTAGCAAATGCGAATTTTGGTTGAAGAAAGTACCTTTCCTCGGTCATGTATTGTTTGGTGATGGAATTTCTATAGATCCAACTAATGTACAGGAAGTTTTGGATTTGAAGGCACCAACTACCATTCATGAAGTTAGAAGTTTTCTTGGATTGGCTAGCTACTATTATCATTTCATCCTAGATTTCTCTAAGATAGCTAAGCCTATGACTCAATTGTTAGAGAAGGATAGGAAATTTGATTGGACTCTAGAGTGTGAGCAAGCTTTCCACACACTGCAGACTTTATTGACATTAGCTCATATGTTGGCACAACCAGACATTGAGAAACCTTTTAATGTGTTGGTACCGGTTTGGGCTGTGTACTTATGCAAGAAGGTCGAGTTATTGCATATGCTTCACATAAGATGAGAAAACATGAAGTTAATTATCCAACTCATGACTTAGAGTTAGCTACTGTAGTGCATGCTCTGAAGATCTAGAGACATTATTTGCTTGGAAATGTATGCAATATCTATACAGATCATAAGAGTCTCAAGTACATATTTACTCAACCTGAGTTAAATATGCGACAACAAAGATGGTTAGAATTAATTAAGGATTATAACCTTCAAGTGCATTATCATCCTATCAAGGCGAATGTGGTTGCTGATGCCTTGAGCAAGAAATCTCATTGCAACTCTCTGATTGAAGAAGATTTTCATTTATCCCATCTCTTACATCATGTCGTGCTCCACAATATCACTGTTGAAGGTTCTCTAAGAAGTCGAATCATTGAGCTACAAAAGACTGATGTTGATATATTTCACATCAAGATAAAAATGAAAGAGCAAGAAACTAAGCATTTTTGAGTTGATGAGAAGGGAATCTTATGGTTCAAAGATAGACTCATGGTGCCAAAAGACAAAGAACTCAGAAACTAAATCTTATCTGAAGCCCATTCTTCTAAGTTGTCCATCCATCCTGGTAGTAGTAAGATGTACCAAGATTTGAAACCTCTCTATTGGTGGACTAAAATGAAGAAAGAGATCATAGCCTATGTTGCTAGATGTGATAGCTGTTGCAGAGTCAAAGCGGTACACCTGAAGCCTGCTGGGTTACTTCAACCATTATCAATTCTAGCTTGGAAATGGGAAGAAATTAGTATGGATTTTATCTCTGGAATTCCTCGTTCTGAGAAGAGTCATGATTCTATTTGGGTTATTATTGATCGATTGACCAAATCTGCACATTTTATTCCCATTGGAATTGACTATCGCCCCCATCAATATGCTCAGATATACGTAAATCAGATAGTTCGTCTTCATGAAATACCGAGGACTATTGTCTCTGACCATGGACCTCAGTTTATTGCTCATTTCTAGGAATGTTTCCATAAAGAGTTAGGCACTAACTTGGTCAGAAGTTCTGCCTATCATCCTCAGACGTCTGGTCAGCCTGAGCGTGTGAACCAAATCCTGGAGGACATGTTAATAGCTTGCGTGATTTCTTCTAAGGGTTCCTAGGAAAAATGGTTACCTTTAGCTGAATTCTCTTACAATAATAGTTATCAAAAAAGTATCAAGATGGCTCCTTTCGAAGCTCTCTATGGTCATAAATGTAGAATTCCATTGAATTGGGTTGAACCGAGGGAGCGAAGACATTATGGTATTGATTTCAAGAAAGAAGCTGAGAAACAAGTCTGAATCATACAATAACATATGGTAGCTGCCCAAGCATGCCAAAAAAAAGTTATTCTGACAAACGAAAAAGACCCATTGAGTTTGCAGTCAGTGATCATGTATATTTGAAAGTCTCACCTATGAAAGGAGTACAAAGATTTGGAGTCAAAAGAAAGCTTGCGCCTCGTTATGTCAGACCTTATCCAATAACTGAGAGAAGTGGGAAAGTGGCTTATAAACTCCAATTACCTCTTGAAATGCGTATGATATTTCCAATATTCCATGTATCGCAACTGAAGAAGTGTCTTTGGGCTCCAGAAGAGGAGGTCAAAGTTAGAAACATTAAACTCAAGAAGACTTTGACTTATGTAGAAGAGCCAGCATCTGTTCTGTATCACAAGGATCGGGTGACTCGAAATCAAGTGGTTAAGTTCTACAAGATCTTGTGGAGTAACCATAGTGAGAGAGATACAACATGGGGACAAGAACATTATTTGCATAAGGTTTACCCCATCTTTTATCAAAAATGGTACGCTTTCCAAATCTCGGGATAAGATTTTTATAAGGGGGAGGGCTGTAACAACCCTGGTGTTTGCCTTGCATCACTGCATCAAAATGAGCATTTCATGATCATGTGCATCATCTTATCACATGCATTGTTGTTGAAACATATCATTGCAATATCTGCAACATTCTTGTTACATCTATGTTACATGTCCATGCTATGCTTACTAATCATAGGACCATGTTAATGCATCTTGTTATATGTGCTTTGAGTTTTTATTGCTTGGAAACACACGAAACAACGCCTTGAAACTTTTGCAACATGGTTATGTAACATGATGTTTCACTAGTTTTTATAATAGTGTTTCATTGCATGATGGCTTAAATACCATGCTTATGTGATGCTATTTTGTGATTAGGGCCTTATCAATAGTTGTAGCATGCTAGTATTACAAAATAACCTAGGGTTTATGTTCATGACTTGCTCTAATTCCATCTTTACTCATGTGTTGACCTTGTTGACCATAGAACCCTTCCTGTTTGACTTAGCAAAAAGTACAGTTTAGAAATCGTGCATGTCTGTGCAACCTTAACAAAGTTAGAATTTTGTGAAGAACAAATGTTGTTATTATGTCATTTCATGAAAAAGCTTGGATCATGCCCAAACTTGGCCCACAAGTTGGAATTGAAGGCTGTTTGCCACTTAGAATTTTTCTAAGTCCTAGAACTGCATTTTAGTTTGTTTAGGACCCTATATCTTGCAAACCATGCTAAACTAACTCATGTGCTAGTAGACTTCCACCTAGATCTTGCTTAGCTCTAACTAAAAGTCTCTTGCACCTCCATCTAGCTCGGGATGGTTTGTGAGTTGGAGATCGATGAATGTGCGCTGTCAGGCTCGGCTTAACTGAAACTTCATTTTAGAAGTTTAGATTTTTGAACTTGAACTCGAACCGATGATCCTCAGGAACACGGCACTGTGTGGCCTCCACGCATCCATGCCACACTGGGCTCATGCTCGTGAAGGCGCCACGCACCCATAGTGGTCCCCGCTCGCCCTCATTCTCCCTCTGACCGTGTCTGCCTTGCTCTGTTCTAGTGAGGTTGCCGCCGAGAGCATCACCGTGCATTGCGCCGACGTCGCTGCACCTAAGCCCACTCCATCTCGCCCTTAGCCCCTCCACCACTATTGCCTACTCATGCACTGCTCACTTTAGTCAGTAGAAGCAAGGCGCCACCATAGTCCTTCCACTGCCGTCGCCATCGACGCCGCCCCGCCGAGCTCGCGGCTCGCCATGGCTATACCAATGCCATGCCTCACCGCGTCCTTGGATGCTTGTTTCATGTTGCTTGGGGTGCGTAGAAGCTTAGGTGAAGCTAGTTTGCCGTGCGGTGGTCGTTTTCGTTGCCATCGACATGAACCGCCCGCCGCTGTCCGCCAATATCGTCGTCGCGTTCGATCCAAGGTAGTAGTGTTGGGGCAAAGGGTATGCTGAGGTGTGGGAGATGACGAGGAGTCTGTAGGTGTGCTTGGTTCCACTAGAGGAGCTGCCGACGGTGAGCTTTTGCTCACCGAAGCTCCTCCCCGGCCTGTGTGAGTATGACGGGTGGGGCCAACCTGTTGGTGCGGGTTCCCCTTGCGCGCCTGACTGGGCTGCTTAGCGGGCCGAAAGGAGCAGCAGCGCATGCCTGTTTAGGTTTTTAGGTTTAGTCTTTTTTTTAATGCATATTTTTGTGTGCTGTCTTTATAAATTCATAGAGAATAGTAAAAAAAAATCATTAAAAGGAAAATGAGGACTTTTTGGAATCCTCATGAGGTGTACTTTGCAGTAGTGTAATAAAATATGACATGTTAGTTTATGCTTTCTGCAGTTGGTAATTACTTTTACTAAGTGCTTTATTTAATTATGTGAAATTGGTAATTCTATATCTTCCTGTGTAGTGATCATATTGCTATGAAATTTTTGTGGGGCGTTATTCTTGATATGATGTTGCAACTGTTAAATTTTCACCATATTTGGAGGTCATGTGCTCCAATTAAAAATGTGGCTCTGAATATGCTTTTATTTAGCTTATCTTTTTGTTTATTATAATATATCATGTTTGGCTTATCTAGTGGAGCTGAAATTTTTGTGGTAGCCTACTGGTGTTATAAGTGTGCCTCTGTAATTTTTGTAGATTTTTCTGGCCGCCTTTTATAATTAGTAATTTTGATGTCTATGTAATTAAATAAATAAGAAAAGGCTAGTAAATAAATGTTTCTATGAGTGACATGCAATTCTTAGTGTTCTTTGAGTATGTTTTAAATGTTGGGTAAGTTGGATGCACCTTTGGTGATGTTTTACATAGATTTTATGAGATAAGTTTTTATAATTGCTATAAATGTCACTTCTCTGGATAGGTTGTAAAGATTGGTAATTTGAGCTATGCTCCAAGTGTTTTCATGCTTCATGTTGAACACAAGAGTTGTTGTAAACTTCATGAATTAGTTGCTGTTCAAATTTGGTGGCAATTGGCCCAATAGTTTAGGATCTATGCATGTTGTAAGAAGTGTCCAGTTGCAGTTGCTCTCTGTTTGCCCAGAACAGATTCTGGGAATTTATAATTTTGACCTGGTAAAATTTTTATTCATGCTTTGGTATCTGAAGATGAAATGTAGGCAATTTCATAATATTTCTAGAATGTCCTCACTCATGTCTATTGAAGTTATAGAACTCCAATTATGAAATTTATAAGTTGCTGCTTTCAACATGTCAATGTGCTAAATTTCTGGAACTTGTTATATGCATGCTAAGTATGAACTTTGTGGTACTTAGTGGTTACTTATGGATGTGTAAACATATTAATACCAGAGAGGAGTTTTGCACCTAAGCTTGAAGTGATTTGAATAGAGCACCACATGACTTGGTCTTGTGCTTATGATGTTGTTATGTCATTACACTCATTGCACATCATTCATACATGTGCATAAATCATCATGTCCTCCTTGGTGCATACATGAAATTCATTCGGGGCATATACATGAAATAGGTGTGCCGAGGATCATGGTATGAGCGAAGCTTCGCAAGGCGTGAACCCCAAAGTTGGAGTCCATTCGGGAGCCGGAGGTCCAATCCGACGAACCCGAAGGAGACGTGGGAGCCGTTCATGAAGCCAAACCCAAAGTCTTCCTCTGTGTTAGTTAAGGCAAGCCCTGGAGCATTATAAACCTCTGACTTTTGAAAGCAATTAATTATATATCTATTATATGTACTATTACATTAAGTTATAGGAGTTGTTTGGAAACACTTGTTGTATTGATATCATCCTTGTCCAGCTATATGAACCTGAATCACATTCATAGATAGGATCGTATCTCTGCTTAGCCTAGCTTAATTAGATCGGTAAGTCACGTGATTTCCTATCACCTACAAGATAGGAAGTATACTGGTCACGGTTGGCTATATTTTCTATCGTGAAAAAGAACCAAGTGTTAATAATGACTTAGACCGGGCGGGAGGTCGATAGTGCAACGATAAGGCATGGAGGTCTTGGGCGTGAATCTATCCCCATCTGTGTCGATTAAGGACCGATCCATTGTACTTCCTTTGTCATTTTGAATGCATGCATGGCATTTAGCTGGTCGGAGGGAGTTGCCGACCGTGAAGCCGAGTAGCTCAACTCAGGCTACGAAGTCAAAAAGTCCTGAGCATCCTAGCCACTGGTATCCCTGAGAATGCGATGTTGTTTTGGCCCACCCTGAGTTGTACCAAAGGTTATCTATGGCTGCCTTTAGCGGGGTTTGCCAGGTAAGTGTTAGGAATACCCCCTCAGCTGAGTTGGAATCGATTCGTGTTGTCGTCTCTCCCAGATAGTGAGAAACTTGACAGAGCAGAGGCAATGTAGATTTCACTAAGTAACTTGATGGTTCGAAATTGGTGATAGTGATGAAGTTAGCCTTTAGCCTGATATGGTTACTATTGCTTGCTTAGCTAAATGAAGTGATTGCTATAGTACAGGTGCTAATCTATATGACAGGTTAATAATGATTGACTAGATGCTTAAGCAATAATTGGTTACTTATTTGTACTTAAGCTTTTACGCAAATGAGTCAAGCTAGCCCACTTATAAAGCCTTGCATACTCCTTAGTGTCATTTATTTCTAGTTTTTGGCGATTAAGTGTATCTGAGTATATTCTCGTACTCAGGGTTTATTCACACCTTATTATAGGTAGCAGATTCTTACTGGTTTCTAGAAGTACCATCTTCGTTATTTGGTGTGAAGTCTAGACTATTGGGCATGGTCTCTATAGTATTCTCTTCTAATATGCTTTTGTAGGATGTGACTATGCACTGGTAGTACTTGAATTCAATGTGGTTTCAAAACTATGTTGCTTCCGCTATTCCTAATTTGGTTTATAATAACTTATTCATACTCTGAGGTATGAGAACTATTTATGAACGGTTGAACAAGTGGTGTGTTGTGTTGAATCACTATGATCTTGGTTTGTTCTCGGTTTGGTTTGAAATCCATTGTGATTTCATGGACTACCAGAGTTATATGGGCTCAAGTTTGTGAATTTGATCACTTCGGTGATTATTTTTGGACTTGTGCTCTTAAAATTTGGACGATTCCGTGACAACAGGGAGAAGACCCTAGGACAAGCAGAACACGCATTCATTGTATGGCGCAAGCGCTACATCATTATTCCTGGGGCACCAGCTAGGATATCGTCGAGCGAAATAGTTTTTCAATAATCATTCTCAATTATTGGCTTCTCGCGTAAATAACCATTTGCTCTCAATCATTTTTGTACTCACAAGTCTCTTAGCCTAAGTCCAATTCTTCCATCCCCTGATCATTAGAGTACTCTGGACAATGATGATGTGATCCATGGAATGGCTGCATCTCCATCTCTATCTCCTACAAGGCAGTCTCCCCCACCTCCACCTGCCGCGCCGCAGAGGCATAAGAGCAGGTCCCCGCCCCGATGAAGTCCCATTGAAGAAGAAAGGCAGTCGTAAAACAAAGCCACCTCCAGAGAAGCTGCCTTACAAGAAGTCCAAAGAGGATCAAAAGCAGTGGCACAAAAAGATTTGGATGCTTTCTAGAAAACTATAAAAGATGCATGTGAAGCAAGGAGAAACCTAAAAGCCGCAGTTCGCCCTACCTCGACAAGAACTAAGGAGAAAAATCACTGAATGCAAGAAACTGTTGTGTGAGAGAAGCCCTCACCATTATCAGACTATGAATGCTCTCTCGACAAGTCATATAAGGCGTCCCAGAAAGCAAAGAGAGCAAGAAAAGATGTTGCACAGCTCGGGTAGCCATCATTGCAATCTATCGACCCGCTAGTTATTGAGGACGATTGTACAAATGCATAAGGCAGTTCAATCAATTTAGAGCAACTCAATAACTTCATGGACATAATAGGTCTCACACAGGAACAACTCATGGAGGGAGCAACTCAATAGCCAAGGTCGATTTATTCTGGACCTATAAGTATGGCAGGAGTCTTGTCAACCCTAAGTCATGGCCATTACTAGGTACACAAATGTTCTTATTAAACAAGTGGTACTTAGATGCATGTGTGAAGAAAGAGGCATGGCTTTTTGCTAGAGTTAAACTAGAGCATCTATATATACTATAAAGACAAACCCCACTAAGCTAATTATCTTGAACCTCCTTACGCCACGTCATCCACTTATCCTTTGCAATCAACGCAAACCCCACTAAACTATTATCTTGAACCTCTTTGCGCCTCATCATCCACTTATCTCTTTCAATTAACACCGTCTGATCATGTGTATGCATGCGTAGTAGTAGTTCATCTTCCAAGTTCATGCATTCAATATAGTAGTACATATATTTAGTTGTCTATATTAGAATGCTAAAATATAGATTCCTCCTTCGTACCCGCGGCAACGCGCGAGGAATCCTCCTAGTTACTAAAATGGCTATGACCTTATACATATTGAGTTCAATAAATTACAACAACTATTACACCAGGATGCTCTCGACAAATCACTCCTCAGCTGTTGGTGTCTGTAAGTGATTCTTCCTATAATTGAAGTAACTTGTATGTTAGTTCGTTGTCTATATATAGTTATCCTCACATTATATATATATTCTTTTGTACTATATATATATATGCATATATGAGATGCTGAAACTAAAGAAAAAAGGGATGACTGATGTTGGTTTCATAGATCCAAATCACATATTCAAGGACACGGTTACTCCATATGATAGATGGCAACCTCAAGTGGAGAATAATCTATTGAGGTTCTTAGATTACCAACATGATAAGACACTGATACTCTTCCCTTATAACTTCAAGAGAGTGTTAATATCTTGTGCACATTTTATTTTGCTTACTCCATGTTGACTTTAGCTAATAAGTCATGCCTGCGTATAAACATGCAGCTTTCACTAGATACTGCTGGTCATCGATACGCTCAGGAGGCGTGTAAAAATCTTTGACTCAATGAGAAAACTCCTAGAAGATTACCAAGATATGATAGATATTCTCTAGTGGTAATTTTAGTTTCACACACTGTATACTCTCTTATGCTGTTTTATTGATATAACTCTATTTATTTATTTTCTTGGGCAGTGCTTGGGGTACATTCGCTAAGGAACACCATAATGGTAATTGGACTGTGCCTCTTGATATAGTCCAATGCCTAGTAAGTACTAGCTAGGTCACCACATCTTTATTTTAGTTCAATTCATTATTACCATGCTTCATTGGTTGATGATAAATCTTTTCTCGTAAAGTAGTGTCTAAGGTAGGGATCGGGGAACAACTTATGTGGATACTACGTTTGTGAGTTCCTCATGTAGTACTCAATGAAAACAAGTGAAGAGATCCTCGAAGTACGTAAAAAATATACATAATTTATTTATTACCATTGTGTTGATATATATATATATATAATCATATATATTCATACTTTTCCTTTCATTTGAATTGAATGTTGAATGCAAGAAGAAAAATGTGCTACAATCTGACCAGATTAAAGCAATTCAATAGGAATTGTCAGGATTTCTTATGGATGAGGTCATAGATATCAAAGGCGAGTACTACTATGACAGAAAAGAAATATTACCTAGTAGCCATAGGACTGAAGATTAGGGTTGAATGAAATCCCAAGGACATGAGTACAAGCTTTTTGTGACTTTATTATGTACATATTTCATTCATGTACAACGTCTTGAAATATTTGTGTGTGTGTGTGTGTGTGTATATATATATATATATATATATATATATAGTTTCATACATTTTAGTGTGTTATTGATTTATAATGCTTGAACAGAACACATATATATGGATGTATATTGTAACACCCTAGGTGTTGATCACCAATTAAGTAGTGGGTTTAAGCTCAAACACGACAAATTAGTGGAGATGACGATGCCAAAGTCAAACCTATGGAAATAAACCCTAATCTAAACTTGGATGCTGCACCCTTCTTTGCATATAGGCCATTTTTATGATATATACTTGGGTGTTGTTATCAAAGTATCTTCACATGTCTCACATCAATAACTATCTATATTGATCCCTGGAAAAGTTTCATGAAGTTTGGAATCAAAAAGTCACATGAAATGATAAGTTCCATTCCTATTGGAATTTGCCCCATTAAGTTAATGGAACTATAGAACATCAACCAAACCTTGCAAACTTGCCCAAATGACTCTAGAGGAACTCTACAACAAAAGTCATGAAGGGTTCATGTTGAGCAAATGTCAAGAAAATGCCCCGATTGGCCTAAAACCCTAGTTTCGGCTGTATCGAGTTGATACTTTGACCAAAGTAAAAGTTAGACTTCTGTACCACTTATGAGATTTGACCTTAAACAAAAGTTGTAGTTCATCTTGTGTAGAACAAACTTTGTTTAATGGTCAAGAGCTATTTTGGCCTCTAACCTAGTCAAATAGAGATCACAATGTGGAATCAGCTGCTGTTTTTCAAAGTCTAGAAAATATTCTAAGTCCTGAGTTAGCAGCAATAAGTTGACATGTTTGGTGATCTTTATCTCCATAACCATGCTGAACCAGTCCATGAGCCTTTAATCAAAGTTGTATCTTGAGTTGTATGCAACAAACTTGGTTAAAAGGCCAAAGGCTAAATCCATCTCTAAGTCTACTAAACAGGGATCACCATTTTGAATCTTCTAAATGTTTTCAGACTTAGCAATATTTTAAGTCTAAGTAGTGGCAACTTGAGTGACATCCCGCGTTCTAGAGTTTTTGTTAAACAACTAGAGTTGAGCCAAATGTAGAAGTTGAAGATAATGTGATGGAGAAGAGTATGCAAAAAGTTGGACTTCGTTTGAGCAAGGTGGGCATCTCAAAATCAGCAAAGACCGAGCTCAACTTAAGCATTATCAAGTCGTTGACACTGTTAACTTTGGGCTTAGTTATCTCCTAATCTGTGGGTCTTATGACCATGGTGCTTAAATGAAAATTTTAGAGTATACCGAGGTGAACAATTTTGACAATTGGTCCATAGTCCAATTCGGCCCTAATCCGGCCTAAAATCATGTTCCACAGTACCCAAACCGCTGCCCGCCACGTGCTCGGGGAAATGACCGAGAGGAGGACGCGTGCCCTGGACGTACCCGCCATGCGTAGCAGCCAGCGCCTCTCCTTGCCGTGTGGTTGTGTCCCTACGCCTCGGTAGCAGGTGCCCAAAGCCCTCTGCTCGCCTCTCCACGCTCCAGGCGCTCGCCCTTGCCTCTGCTCGCCTCCCTTCTCGTTCTGAGCCGAGCGCGGACGCTGAGCCACCATGGCCGGTTCGAGCTCCAGTTCGAGCTTCCTAACCGCGCCATCTCTCCTCCCTTCCCTAAGACAAGCACAGCATCGCCTTCCCCGCCACACGCCGAACCCGATGCGCCCTTCCCGAGCTCCTCTCACCGCCGGGGAAGCGTGGCCACCGGTGCCATGGCCGTCGCAGTCCCTGTGTTCGTGGGCCGGCCACCCTGCGCCATCCCGGGACAAGCTACGACTGCTTGGGGGTGTGCACATGCCAGGGCATCGCCTTGGCCCCGCCGCTCGCCGCCGGCGCCGCCCCTGCTGCCGACGGCCGAGCCGCCCCTCCCCTTCTCTACTCCGTTCCAAGGAAGAAGAAAGGGAAGTTTTGTGTACGTGTTTCTTTATCTGGCAAGCAGGCCCAAAAGTGCAGCGGGTCCCGCAAGTCAGGGTTATGAGTGGCGCGGTTGGGTATCGGTTCGGGTGCGCCTAGCGATTTCAATAGGGTTGAGTAATTCCGATTTTGAATTTCAGATTTCATGTAAATCTTCAAATATTCATATCTCATGCTAGGAGACTCCAAAAATAGTAAAAGTGGACTTTTTGGAAACCTTGAGAAGAGATCTATGTAATAGAGTCATAAAATGTTACATGTTTGTAGATGTTTTCTGATGTCTTTATTTAAGTGTTAAAAATGCTCTTAAATACCTTTAAACTTGACCAGAGCAAGATCTAGAGTTTTAGAACTCCAAAAATAGTGATTCTTGTTTTGTTAATTTTGTGATGACTTTCACTTGCGAGGAAAAATATTAAACACCCTAGTTGTTTACTGTTTTCTTAAGATTGTGATTTGACCTTGATAAATAAGGAAAACTATATTATATTACTTGTTACTTTATATCTTGAGTTGTGTTGATCCAAATGATGTGAGATTTTTATGGTAGTCTTATCATGCTATGAGTGTACTGTGGTATAAATTTCATGGTCATTGCTTACTGTATGCTCAAGTTATTGATTTAACTTGTTTATAGCTTGATAAATAGCTTATAAATAATATATAAATGATAAGATAGAAAATGTTGTTCCATTACCTTAGTATGGTATTTCTCTATCATATTGATTCATAATATGGCCTTGTGTTCACAGAAAATATTGAGTGTTAAGTTTAACTTGCTCTCACATGATTATTGCAATAGCAATTTGTCTTTTTCTTAGAGGTTGATATACATGTCCAAATGGTTTCAAATTTGGACAGTAGACTTTTGGGAGCATGTGTAGGCCACTGTAATTTTGGTAGAATTTATTGTGCACCTTGGATATATGTTCATAATTCCACCTAATTATCTAAATAAATTAAGTAAATGCATTAAAAGAATTTATTTAGGAATGGACATTATGTTTTCTGGTGTTCATTAGTCATGTGTGACATGTTGGTAAAGTTAGTTTTGTCCAAGTATATGTTTGCAACATAAGTTAATAATTATTTCTTGCAAATGAGGTTTCTGAATAGATTTAAGAATATTGTTAATTACCCTATGCAAATGATGGTTTCATGTCTTGTGTGCTATAACAAAGTTGTTGTGAATTTCATGATCTAGCTACTGCTAAATTTTGGTGGCAATTGGACATATGGTTTAGAAACTACAGCTATTCTAAGTTGGGTTCAGATTTAGGTTGCTCTCTGTCCTTCCAGGACAGATTCTTTACCTTCTATATTTCTACCTGGTAAATTTTAAAATCAGGTTTAGATGATTATAAATGAAATATAGATAATTTCATAAGCTTTCCATAATGTCTTCTTGCAAGTCATTTGGAGTTGTAGATCTCTAGTTATTATTAAATTACTCAGCTGTTGGTCTGATGTCCAGAAGGTAGCAATTTCTAGTTCTAGTACTTTGATTAACTTTGTCATGCTTGGGTATTGAAATATGACTCATATCTTTGATGATACTTGAGTGGCACCCTATAATCTTGTGAGACTTGTTTTTTGATTGATGTGCTTGCCCTCTTATATGTTATGTCTTAATGAGGATTAAGTTAATTAGCTCTAGGGTTTATGTGAACTTTGGTATGCTTGCATGATTATTTTGTTTATTGCATTTCTATGCATTCATACATATGCATTATTGCACCTCATTTAGGTACGTTAGCTGAAGCACGTAAAGGACCTAAGGTGGAGCCAAACCCGAAGATGGAGTTGGTGGATCCATCCCGAAGATCGAAGGACCGGACAAGTGGTAGATTGGAAGATGCTCGCCAAGCGGGTTTCATCTGACATACTCTAACTTGAGTCAGATCCCAGGCAAGCCCCGGAGCATTATAAGCCTCCTATCTTCAAAGCAATTAATTCTATATATGTTATAAGTATTGTTGCATTAAGTGGTAGGAGTTGGTTGAAAACCTTGCTGCATTATATCACTCCTTGTCCAGATATATGAATCCTTGAATCCTACATAGACTAGGATCGAGTAGATGCTTAGCCCTGCTTTAAGCGGTAGAAGTCAGGTGATTTCCTGTCACCTGCGAGATATAGGGATATTCATATATGGAACGGTTGGCTATATTTGCTATCGTTGAAAGGAACCATGTGTTAATAAAATGAAATGAGACCGGGTGGGATGATGATAGTGAAGCGACAAGGCATGGAGGTCTTGGGTGTGAATCTATCCCTGTCTGAGTCATTTAAGGACCGATTCGCTGTACGTCCTTGAGTCATGTTGAATGCAGTCTAACACTTAGTTGGCCGGATAAGCCGTTCCGACCGCGAAGCCGAGTAATGTGATTCAGGCCGGGAATCGAATGGTAGGTTGCTTCTTGGAGGAGAGAAAGGATGTGCTTGGGGACATTGGCGTGAGACCAAGGGGGGTTAGAGTCCCTATCACCTGGCAGAGTGTCGCCCTTAGGGTCGCAACATCATTCGGACCCGCGATTCCTGAATCATATGAAAAGGTGGCCTGTGCGACCCTGGCAGGGGTCTGCACAGTGAGTGTTAGAAATACCCCTCCAGCTGGATAGGAATTTGATTCGAATCGCCGTCGCTCCCGGTTAGTGAGCACTTGACTTGAGCAGCGGCAACGTAGATTCAATTAAATTGAACGGATGGTTAATTAGATCACGATGAAAAGGTTGCCTCAATTTATACCTGCTATGGTTAATATTGTTTGCTCCTAATAAAGTGAGTGCTCTAGTACAGGTTCTAATATAGATGATAGGTTAATGACAATTAACTTGATGCTTAAGCATTAATGATTGATCATCTATATTAAGCTTTTATGCAAAATGTTGTCAAGCTAGCCACACTTCATATCAGCCTTGCATGATCCTTGGTGTCACCTTATTTCTGGTTTCTGACGGGTAAGTCTAGCTGAGTACTTTATCGTACTCAGGGTTTTATCCCCACTTGTTGCAGGTTATGATGTATCATGGCGACTGCAAGAGTTGGTTGGTTCCTGCCGTAGTGGCGGAATGTGATCATGGGCATGATCCTTCTGAGTTATCTTCTCTCTAATGCTTTTGTTGGAAGTCGACCTTCGTACTGGCATGTATTTGAAATAAAGGTGTTGTTAGTTTCAAATTACTTGCTTCCGCTACTTTTGAACTTAAGTTGTAATAACTTTGTTGAACTCCGATGTATATTCAATTACTTGTGAAATGGTTGTAACATGTGACTTGTTATGTTGAATCACTACGATCTTGGCTGGTATGTTGGTTGGTTTGAAATCCCTCGTGATTTCATTGGACTACCGGAGTTATATGGGCTCAAGTGCGAGAATTTGATCACTTCGGTGATTATTTTTGTACTTGTGCTCTTATAATTTGGACGGTTCTGTTACATATATCAGCAGCGCAGAATTAGTATATGAAAAGCTAATTGAAACAAAAAAGAATTAAATTAAAAAGAAACCATAAAAGGAAAAGGAAAGAAATGAAAAAATAAAAGAAACCTTTAGTACCGGTTGGAAACACCAACCGGGACTAAACGTGCCACTCCCAGGCAAGGTCTGACGGCCCATTTAGTCCCGGTTGGTAATAGCAACCCGGATTCATAATCCCGATTGGGAAACTGGGACTGATGCTCAGTCCTGCGCTAGTGGCATCAGCTCACCTAAAACAATGGTATATTCAAACCAGGTAAACAAAATACTTTTATGGATCTACATATGTACCTATCTTATAGTTTGCATTCAAATCCAATGCAGAGGTAGAGGGATGAACTAATCCTTCACTTATCACATAACAATAAAAAAATATTTTGAATACACATTACAAAGAGCACGATTGCTAAGTAAAGCACTAAATGAGTGGTCTCTTGATGCATACACCATGAAGGTTTGACCAATGCATCATGTAGATCAAACAAAATCATGCCTACCTTTGAAGCCAACTTGTAGAGATGTCTCTAACGAAGTATTCTCGCCACCCCCATTCCCTTCACCTGTTATATAAACAAACACAAATGTGGGTGTGCTAATATTGTTTCTTCAAGCAACAGATGAAGACATATGCTCCCCCAGATATACATTGGTAGAGTTAAAATTCATCTGATTTTTGACCTGATAACTATAAGGCCCTTATACAAAGAAGAATACACACACACACACACACACACACACACACATATATATATAGTATTAATTCAGTTTTTGCATATATATTAGAGATATGGTTGTTAGGTATATATATATATATATATATATATATATATATATATATATATATATATACCTAACAACCATATCTCTAATATATATGCAAAAACTGAATTAATACTTCAATCATAGTTGCACAACTTGTTGTATGGACTACTCAGATGGACTGCCATTCTAACTCTACACCTATTTAAAGATTCAAGCAACAAATTACTAGTCAGAATGATTGGCAAAAGATGAAACAAAGATAATTTCGAATTGAAGCCCTTGTGAGAGCATGGAAAGCTTAATACATGAGATGCTTCCGCTAAACCAAAGAATATTGAATCTAATTTGTCATATGTACCACTACTCTAGATGCGGGTGAAATTAGAGGCTAGAAACAGTTTCCAGAGGCATCTAAAAGCACAACCGTCTCTATAAATCATTTTTTTTGAGACGGTCCATCTCTGAAACTTTTAGAGACGGTTTTTTTATTAAGCTGTCTCTATTAAAAAAATAGAGGCGTCTCTGGAAAAAAAAGGAGGCGTCTCTGAATATTAGTGTAATGCACCAGAAGTATGAGCAAAGATATGTCTGGTTTGTAGAACTAATCTGCGGAAACAAAGCCGGTACAGACAACATAAAACATGCTTAGAAGTGACGCCATCAGCACGCAATGAAAAGAATCCGGTGGTCACTCTGAGTTTCAGCCTGCGTCTTGTATTATATTTAAAACAGAAAGATAGGTGCCACAACTGAGTAAATCCATGGAGCTAGTATAATTTCCCTTTGAGTTCACAAAGCTTCTTATAGAACCTCCATGAATCTGGTGAGCATGAAAAATCCTCTAAGGGTCACCTCCTGAATGGCTGAATCCTGCAATACTGAAATAAATTGACAATTGAGCAAAAAGAACGATGGGTTCATTGGATGGGTTCCCATCCACTTCCCAGGATACGTATCTCCCCAGTTTTTTTTAAGATTATCGACCCAGGTTCTCCTAGTGCCATTCTTGTCACTTCCTTTGGATGCCGTGCTGATATTCCCTCTGCATCTCGCTGCAATATGACTCTACAAGCCACTATATATATGACACGAGGTAGTTCAGTATTTACAGCAAATCGAGCCGCACCCTAGCCTTAATTAGCACATAGTTGGCATAGCCCCCTACGAAAGACACATACATACATAACCAAGCTAGGAGCAGCATCAATGGCCGCAAGTCTCCGGTGCTGGTCGCTCTGTCCCAAGCCCCGGCAGGTCGCGAGCGAGAGCGTGCACGGCGCGCAGCTCGCTCTGCGGCGGCTGAGCAAGTGCTGTGAGACCTGCGACGTTGAGGCGGGCATGGTGTGCAAGTGCAGAGAGGAGGCCGTGGCCCAGGACGGCGGGAAGGTGGCCGTCGTGGAGGTGAAGGGTGAGGAGCGTCGTAGCGAGCCGAACAGCTCCTTTGCACACTCCGTCATCAACATGGTTGGGATGCTCATAGGTATAATTTATAACTGCAGTGCTTACAAGGGCTGCACATGTCACTATTAAGCCCATTTTCCCTTAACTTTGGTACCAAGGGACCAATAACGGTTATTGGACGGCCACCACCGCCGTTGCCACATTTTGCATGACGCTCATTTCTACTGTGTTGTCTGTATTTTAGACAGCCCATGGCTAGATCATAGCTTTTGCATTTTCTCAAGTTTAATCCTTTGACCAGCCTGTGGGCCACAGTATGGCAACCAAAATACAAAATTTTAGCGGAGATCATTTGACGCCAAACCAACACGAAAGGTCCTCATTTACACTCGCCAGAACAAGGTCATGGCAATTAACAACTAAGGCTCCTTTTGGCACAGCTCCATGTCATCAATGAGATGTCTTTTCGGGCTTCAGCTCCATCCGTAAAGCTGAATCTATTTTAGTAAACTGTTTAGCAAAATAGCTCCTCATGTAGAATTCTTTAAAATATGCTTTCATAGAATCCCATGCAGAGCCATCAGGGCGAGGTAAAGCCATTATTTTTTGCTTCACCCTCCACATATACTTTGTACGATTTATAGAGCTCCTTAAGTAAAGTCATTTGGTTTGATCATGTTGGACACAAAACGACTTCAAGAGCAGGTGGAGAAGCCGTGCCCTTGAATCTAACAATTATTCATGTTCACTGTTGATAAAGCATGTGCCCACTTTTACGAGAGGCTACTAGCATCTGTGCCAACCGTTGGACCTCTGCTTTGAAGAAATGCCATCACATTGAAACTTTTTAGCAAATAATAAGCAGCACAAAAAATCAACCACATTATTTATGTGCCATTTATTTCAGGGCTGGGGCAGCTTTCCACTCCTTATGCCTTGGAGAACGGCGGCTGGGCCCAGTGGCGGATCCAAAGGGGGGGGCTGGGGGGGCTCCAGCCCCCCCTAATTTCTTGATTTCAATGCTAATTACTGTAGCAAAAACTTGATTTCACCGTTAAATCTTCGTGCAAATCAACATCTCTGTTATTTTAGCCCCCCTTATCCCGCATCCCACATCCGCCACTGGCTGGGCCTCTGTATTCCTCCTCATCGGCCTTGGCGTGATGTGCGCCTACACAGCTCACATCATCGGCAGGTGCCTCGACGAGGACTCCGGTTCCAAAACGTACCAGGACATCGGCGAGCAAGCGTTCGGCGTCAAGGGCCGCGTCATCGCCTCAACCTTCATCTACCTCGAGATCTTCCTCGCACTCGTCTCCTACACCATCTCCCTCAGTGACAACCTGCCGCTCGTCTTCGCAGGCGTCCACCTCCACCTTCCGTGGCTCCACCTCAGCGCGACGCAGCTGCTAACAATCATCGCCGTGCTGGTGGCGCTGCCCAGCCTTTGGCTCAGGGACCTGTCGTCCATCTCCTTGCTTTCCTTCGCTGGCATCATCATGTCGCTGCTCATCTTCGGCAGCGTCATCTGCACCGCCGCGTTCGGCGGGGTGAACCTGGGCAAGCACATCCCCGTGCTCCAACTGGAGAAGATCCCGGGGGTGTCTGGCCTGTACATGTTCAGCTACGCCGGGCACATCGTGTTCCCAAACATCTACACCGCCATGAAGGACCCATCCAGCTTCACCAAGGTCTCCGTTACGAGCTTCGCCGTAGTCACGGCTCTCTACGTGGCTCTTGCGTTCGTCGGCGCGAGCCTCTTCGGCCCGGCGGTGAGCTCTCAGATCACGCTCAGCATGCCGCCGCATCTCGTGGTCTCCAAGGTCGCGCTGTGGGCTACCGTGCTCACCCCGGTAACCAAGTACGCGCTTGAGTTCGCGCCGTTTGCCATCCAGCTCCAGCACCACCTCCCAGAGGGCATGGGACCTCGCGCGCGCATGTTCGTCCGCGGTGGAGTCGGGTCGGCAGCGCTCCTGGTCATCCTGGCGCTGGCCCTCTCCGTGCCGTACTTCCAGTACGTGCTCAGCCTCACGGGCTCGCTGGTGAGCGTGGCGATCTGCGTCATCTTCCCCTGCGCGTTCTTCCTCAAGATCTACTGGGGCAGGGTGCCCAAGCCCACCGTCACTCTCAACGTGGTGTTGATGGTGACCGGCGTAGTTCTCGCGGTGGTGGGGACCATCTCGTCGGCCAAGTCGCTTGTGCAGAGTATCCAAAGAGGCCATGCGGCGTAAGGATATGATGATGATGCCATCTACACCGTACCATTAGAATTCCTTCCGTGTAACACATTACACATTTGCTCTATATATAACTCTTGCATCAAATATATATGTGGCTGCCGTTGCTGATTAGTCGCAGGCTCGTAGCCCATGCATGGCTCATAAAGCTCCCTGTCAAAAGCGCTTGCAGTTTCTCTTTCTCTTTATAACTGAACCTTTTTAGTTTGGATGCTTCTATTTCTACTATGTAATGGTGTACTCCCTCTATCCTAAAATATAAGATATCAGAGAAATTTTTAACAAATTATAGGATAAAACAGATGGTACATGTAACCCTCCCTTAATCATGGGGAGATCTTGTTCTAAGCCTAGTGGTTAAGTTGAAAATAGACGACATTGATATCAGGTATGTATGTGTGCGAGCCTAGCCGAGTTATTTCACTGTGCCATAACACGCAATCACTGATGGGTCAGAACCCCATCACTCCTACGGAATTGCTTCCAACAGAGGATAATCAATAGTGATGGGGTGACCTATTACAGCCAGTCTATCCACCCGACAGTGATAATACGCTATCACTGTCAGATCAAAGCATTAGCCAACAGTGATATCATGAGTATCACTGCCGGGTTGAAGCATGAACCGACATCGATATCATGAGTATCACTGTAGGGTCTTCCTTTGAACCGATAGTGACACTCATGACACCACTACTAGTTCATGCCTCAACCCGGCAGTGATACTCATGAGAGCACTATCGGATCAGTGCCACACCTTGCAGTGAATTATTAAGTGTCGTTGCTAGCTCAATAACACAGGCACACGGCCAACAGAATTATAAGTTATAACACACCATACAATTATAATGCATCAGAGAATTCTTATTGCCATCACATTTCTCACAAGATTAGATATATGAATACATCATAGTTAGAAAACCATATATACATACTTAATAGGTAGAAATGGAGTTATTGCAAACCAAAGTCTCACTCCTACAAATTAAACTAACTGGAGCACACTCACTATTGTGTATCTAAGCACATCATGTAAGTATATCAACACATGAATTAGTGCACTCTCTTTTGGCTCACAAAAATGAGCATACAGTCTACCAAAGTTGAACAAACTGGAGGCACTACAAATGGGCTAGGACCTAAAGAAAATTTCAAATAGCCCTGCAATCGATGTGAGGTGGCCTTTGAACCTACATAGTACCAGCAATAACCGAGTTGCTCCACGGCTTGAGTTAGAACGGCGTGGAAGCTACATGCAGCGTTCGCTGAATCATGATACAGAACCTGCAAGTGGCGTCAACAAATAGAATATGAGCACAATGAATGGAAAAAAATAATATATGTATACATACACACATATATATTTGTGCACCACTTTGACTATACTACATCTATTTCGTTGTCCCGAGCAATCAACTCACAAACTGCTGCCACACTAAATTGGCTTCTTGTAAAGCTTGTAGCAGAACAGATGAGAAGTCAAGATTGTCAAAACTGCGCTTGAGACTGATGATCATCGACTGTCGGCTGTTAGAGGAATCAATACATGAAACTGTTCTTGAATACAGAATTTAGGACCTGTTGGGTAGAGATTCACTGCTGAAAAAAGTGAATCTGGGTCTAAGATTCACCATGGATCAGCTCCACCATGATCTGAGATCCACCATAGATCTATCAGGAAACTTTTTGGCTAATGCAGCAACTCCAAATCCACGCAAGGGCATTTTTGTTGGAATGGTCAGAATAGCCCTTGGGCTATCTAGTGTTATCTTTATCTCACTGCCAACCTGGGCCCTCACGTCAGCTCTTGTTTCCTCCTCATCCTATCAAGTAGGGCTCTTGTTCGATGATGGTTGCAGAAGCAGTCTGGCGTTGGGCACGCGTGGTCAGCGGGTGCGGGCCATGGCAGCCGGGGATGGCCTCACCGCGCGTGGCCATGACGTGCAGGTGCGGGAAGTGCAGGGCCAACGGATGTGGCCTTGCCAGAGCTGACAGCCATTGAAGGATCGAGATGGCCAACTAGAGAGGGGTGAATAGCATTTCTAAAAATTAATCAGAAGAGCTAGCCATTTTAAATGTGGAAGTAAACTAACCGTTTAGCTTTGACCACTCCTCTATCTAAATTTGCTAGCACCGTTACAAGAGATTGAGCTAAAGAGCAACTAAGGGTACCAAGCTAGAGAGTGCTCTCCTACACAATTCTAGTTGGCAAGATCAAACAATCTAAGCAACTAGAACAAGAACAAGCCCACCATATCTCCTACACATACTAGTGATAAAAGCAGTAAATACTAAGCATGAGCTCAACTACACAAGCACAATATATTGCAATTGTTTACACTAGATTTTGGAATGGTACGTGGGAACCCAGGATTCGGAGAGACACTGAAGATTAAGGATGCATTGAGCGCGGAATTGACTCATGTGTGGTTGGAGTTGGAGTTGGAATCAGCTAAATGGCTCATGACGCAGCATCGGCTGAGGCATAGGGTGGCTGGATTCCATTGGTTTTGGAAGCTGAAGTGCTAAATGGCGTTGGCTAAAGCGTAAACATGTCGGATTTCACCAAAAGGGGAAGCGTGAAGTCCAACATACCTAAATTAGGATATTTTCTTTTATTTTAAGAATTGAAAGACTGATTCTACTAGGACTTGTATTACAACAACAACAACAACATAGCCTTTTGTCCCGAGCAAGTTGGGGTAGGCTAGAGATGAAACCCAAAAGAGACGAGAAACAAGGAGACACATAAAGGGACATAAAGGGCACAAGACAAAAGAGGTCACGGTTCAGGCACGTTGATTGCTAATCTCCAAGCGCTCCTGTCCATAACTAAATCCTTGGGGATATTCCACTCCTTAAGATCTCTCTTAACGGACTCGTCCCAAGTTAGTTTAGGTCGACCTCTACCGCTCTTTACATTATCGGCAAAAAAGGCATTCCATTGCCGGGATTTGAACCCGGGTCGTCTGGGTGAAAGCCAGATATCCTAACCGGACTAGACGACAATGGATTCATAAATATGAACCCATTGTCGTCTAGTCCAAGGTATAAATATGAACCCCAGCTATTGTAATCAGACATCAACACACATCAATACAACTTTCGGCTTTCACGCCAAACCTTAGAGTAGAAGTACTGTAGATCTCGGCGAGTTCTTCAGTGAGTAGGGCTCATCGGTTTCGATCTCTGACTTGCTTGTAAGTACCGTCACGACTAGTAGTATATCCAGTTAGGCTGCATCTTTGATCTCTAGCTTGATTTAATATTAGTTAGTTATGATTTGTATCTAATTAAGTAAGGCTGCATCTTTTGATCTCTTGCTCGGTTTGATATCAAATCACCAGTTATTGAATTTATTAAGATTAGTAAGGCTGCATCTTATGATTTCTTACTCTTTTTGGTAGATTCACTGATTATATCGATCTTGTTATGTTTAATATTATACTAAATTTCGCATGTCACCAATTTATTTGGCTACATTAAGATCAATTGGCTCTTATCATTATAATATGTCATCTTATTGGTTATCAAGATAATATATATATTCTGTTTTTTAATGGCTGGTGTATCTTAATCTTAGTCAACCATAGTGTTTGTTCAGAGTCTTGTTTTGCTATAAATAGGTCTATCTGCTAGCAATCTTTGATCTATCGGTTGTTATCAATGCTACATCGCTTCGACCTGTTTGATACCGAAGTTTGATTAGATTTTGTTAGTTTATGAAGCCGTTTATTAGGAAAACAAGGATTTGTTCATTCACTATGCTCCCATCAGCTACATAGCTAACGGTACGTGCCTTCACTGTTTATAGTATGTTTTCAAGATTCTGTTTGATCATAAATAGATTTATTGGCTTATTAAGCTTTAATTTATTATTTTTACCAATGCTGCATCAGTTTTAACTATTTAGTGGTGATAGTAGATTAGATCTAGTTAGTTTATGAATTTATTTATGTCAAGTAGAAGATTGCTCGCATATTATACATTAATTAGGTGAGCGCCCGTGCGTTGTAACGGAAGCAACCCGATTTCTTCTGTGAGCATTCATTGCTTCATGTCTATTATCAACCTAGCTCCAATACCTACGAAAATCAATCGCTACTACTTTGAGGCCATTTGGAGTTAATGCAAGTTAGTGGGGTTGGTGAGGGACTGCATCAACTACATCACTTATATATGGAATGATAGACCTATTATATCAAAATCAAAACGTTACTAAAAATAATAATAAACCCAAGATCACATGAACAGACTACAGCTACGCTAACCTACTTGAAAAGCAAGATTTTTCTTGTCATAGTAGACACTTGGTCTTGAAGCCATTAACTTTAACTTGGGATGGAATTTGGATAAACAATTTGTATTTTTTTGGGTGATAATGTATTGTAAAATAATTGGAAACATAGTGTGTGGCTAGAGGCAAAACTTCAGCCAAGTGGCAAATTCAGAAACTGAGATTATATATTCTAACCAAGTTCATTGAACAATCATTTTGTTCAGCTTCAGTACACACAACATATTTAGGAAAACACAGCGGAAGATAACATGACAATCTGGACACTATATTCTTCAGAACTGTGTATTTAAATTAAAAACTATGTGCGTTCAAAAATTGGCCAAGAATGATTGCTGGCAAAACTGAATAGCGAGTTAGTGACTTCTGTTTGAGAAGTCTGCATGCACGTTTTAGCAATCAATTACAAAAGCCTCCAAAATGAGGCAATTGTAAGCATAACTCCAATGCATGGTAAATTTTCGGAGGAGAGCTATTTGCTTGAGACACATTACCTTCCTTGTTGGCGATCTTCTGTTGCCACGGTCGGACTAAGAAGAAGACGCTTCTGGGTCCAACACTGATGCAGCTGCCAACTGTATCTCTCTAGTAAAGAGCTAGAGACCGTCCACCCTCTTGGCATACCGGTTCAACCAGGGCCATGGTAGGCCTCCCGCCATCGGCTGCTGCTGCCTGCTCGGAGTCTCTACCCATCGGGCTAGTCAGGATGTGTGTCGTGCTTCTCCTCTTACTCGCACTGACAATACAGTATATAGTAGGTCGCGGAGCTCGCGGTGCATAGCAGCGTAGAGATGGAAGATGAGGAAGTCAGTGGCATCAGAATCATTGAAGCCATCGCCAACGAACATCGAGCCCCGCTCCTTGAACACCACGATGTAGATGCATTCCTTGCCAGCCTTCCCCTGCCCTGCAACCACTACAGCCGAGAGGAGTCAGCACCACAGGAGGCCGCGGCGTCCGATGAACCGAGATCCATCAATTCATGAAACTTATCTGCCCATGTGAGAAGCACCTAGGTAAAATTCCCATGCGGCGGTCATCGTGCAAGGACACTCCAATTGACCACGGGCACGGTGCTTGCCATGCAGCCAGACATGGCAGTGTTGGGGAGGGGCCGAACATGGCGGTGGGAGGCGGCAGGAGTAGGGCGTCGGCGTCGGCGGGGTAGGGGCGTAGAGGCGGCGGAGGATGGGTGGGTCTCGATCAGCGTGGGCTTCCTCGATTCTGTTTTCTTTTTTTGTGACTGGGCGGGATCCAGCAGTTCTATTTTTTACATGACTTTTACGTAAGAAAGGGGCGACAGTTCCTAAGCTATGGAGGAAGGGTCAGACGAAAACTTCTATGCACGGACAACACAGACACTTCATGCTTCATATAGTAGAGATTATGCTGCATCGGCTCAATAGCCGATAGCTTGCGCTTTCATGATTCATCTCATTCTGTGTTCTTTGGCTCTTTGGTTTATACTGTTTATGCATGAATATAGCTGATGATGCTTGCTTTCACTGCTTTATATCATTAACTTGTTGGATATCGACTCCATAGTCGATAGCCTTACTCATTGGCTCTTTAGCCGTACAACACCGACATGTCAGATTATCTTGTTTTCTTGTCAATTTCAGGACAAATTGACTGGCACACCTACGAACTTGAAACCGACTTGGCCTGCACTGAAGTTAAAGCAGATCTTCCAAGCTTGTCGTGTGTCATGCGCGGTGTTTAGATTTCTATGACGATACATTTTTTGGCACACCCAGTGGGACCACAATCGTCAAGATGGACGACGAGACAACACTCAACGTTTCATTTGAAGAGTTGCCTTAAGAGCACAGACAACTCATAGAAAAGATGATAGAAGATTTGAAGGTCAAGTGTTTGGAATCCTATGGCAAGACGCGAGGCATCCTACGACAAGACGCGAGGCAAGGTCAAGTGTCTAGAATCCTCTTGTTAGTTCCAAGCTCGCAAAGCTTTGGGCTACCCCACTAGGTAGGCTCCACTTGAGCACTAAACCTTGAGCCGACCAAATCAACTAGACACTCACACAAGCCTGCATTCTACTAGGGATAAGCTCAATAGCCCCTCACAAAGCTAACTCTCCGAAGCACCACACAACTTCTAGCATGCTTCACGGAGACACAATCACCAAGTCGTCTAGGAACCGGCAAGTTCTAAGAGTAATAAGCAACCACACTTGCAAATCACCACCTAGTGCCACTCGATTAGTCACTCAATTAATCGCACTAGGATCAATCTCCAACTCACTAAACTTATCTCACATGAAGCATATGAGTAGGAGAGGTGAGGAGAGGCTCTCTTGATGTATATCAACTTCCCAAAGTGCCTAGAGAAGCTCCATAACCGGCCACCCCTCTATTTATAGAGAGGAGCAACCAACTAGCCATTTTAGGAGCTGACTGGGCTCTCTGCGTAGCTAGTAGTCGCACCGCTAGGTGCCCACATGGTAGCACACAAAGCAACCCAATGTCTCTTTCAAATGGCTATGGACCAACGGTTGACTGACCTAGCAGTCCCACTGCCACTAGCCGTAGTCCCACCACCTAGAGGTCAACAATGGGTCAGCTGCGGAACAGTGAAAGTGTATCGTCTGATGGCATTAACACCCTCGGTCTGACACCTTCACGCACTGCTAGGCTGGGTGCCCCCTTGTGGTCCCACCGCCTAGGGTCGCGGTCCCACCACCAGGGTGAGACAGCCCATAAACGTGATAAATGTGATTTACTTTGACAAATAGGTCCCCTTGATAGTTTTCTGATTAAATCCTCCTACAGTCACATATTCACCAAAGCTCATGGAATTTATTAGTTTAAACCCCTATTCCTATGTTTGGTGATGAAATTAAGTATATATGCAGGTAATATTGATGGTTTATAATTGATGTTAACTATCGTCAACAAGCCCCCCACACTTAACATTTGCTCGTCCCTAGGCAAAGTTAAACTCAATAATGAATCGGGAGTTGCTACAATACTTTCATGCATCAAAAGTACACATGCGTTCAATCAAGAATTCTCCTCCGGATTAGAATAAACTGATCCGACTTTCAAACTTACTCATATTACCTTCAACCATGGGGCATATTAGCCTTCACTTGGGTCTTGAGCAATTGAAAGACAGAACAATCAAACGAAGCACTATGTCTCAAGTTTTTTGTTCCACCATTGTTTTGGAGTTTTTATAAGTTTTCAAAATAAAAGTCAGAGATTCCATTGTATGACACTCTCAAGTCTCTCAATGTATGTAGTATTTATGGATCCTCACCAAGGCAATAAAAATGTTATGCCTTTTTGTTTTCCTACCACTAAGGCTTATATGGAGTTCATAGGTAGAGAGAAAGCTATGGCATACTTGCAATGCATATATTGTAAAGTCAAACAACAGATCCAAAGTGTCGGATTGTTTTGCTCCAGCAATATCCGGTAACGTGATCGCATAGATGAAATCAGATGGTAGCACACGAGACACAAAGATTTATACTAGTTCAGGGTGCGATGCGCGCTAAACCCTACTCCAGTGGTGTGGCTGCTCTTGTATTCGTATGGTCAATTATAGGTGTTGTTGCTCCTAGCTACAAGGTAGATGGAATAGGTGGAAGATTAGATCCCGTGCCCGAGGTCCCTACCCTTACTTATATAGGCAGGAGAGGTAGGGTTACAGAGGGGGCGATCGAGCTAATAGATTGTGTTCCTAGTTTGTTACATGATACATACAACAGATTGATCCTAGCTATCGTCTAGATACGCCCGCCTTGGTTTGCCTTGATATCCACATTGGTTGATCACGTCAACCCTTGCAAGCCTCCTCCTTGATGGCTGCTAGGCTGATACCTTGGTGGTAGTCATATATACGGGGCAGTGCAGGTACCCCTGCCCATATCTCTGACAGTAGCCTTGTCGGGTACCAACATTAGGGTACCCAGAGAAGGAGAGCTAATGGCCATCGGCATTGACCATCCTGAATGATCAAGGGCATAACTATAGTCTCGTCCAACCCTTCTAGGGTGGATTCTATCTCGTCTGACCCTAGGCGTGAGCTCTGCCTCGTCCGACCCTAGGGGTGCGGGCTCCATCTCGCCCAACCACAAGGGTGTGGGCTCCGTCTTGCCCAATCCCTTGAGGGGAGGCTCCGACTCGCATGATCCCAGGGGCGAGGGGGTTGTCTCGCCTGACCCTGCGGATGCGGATCCGGCTTCAGGCGGGCGCGCGGGGTCCCGCAGGGGCCCGTACCGCCTCTAACCACTATGGACATGGGGGTGTGGGCCTAAGACCGTGCCCGTGACGCCAAAAAGGGAATGGGCACAACTCGACATGACTCGTGGCCATGATGGGCCATACCTAGGAGCCCACGCCGTCAACAGCACTGGGCGGACGGGCACTGTGCTGCCTAATCTCCATACAGCCCTCGTCAAGGGAGCCTGTTGACAATGACCCACGCCAAGATGGAATAGAACACCACGACCGGCTGATGACACCCGTGTGTGGCGCTAGTAGCAAACAGGGCCACGACGCGGAGCCATCCCCATCGCCATCTACATCACGATGCAAAGCCGTCCCTGTCATCATCTATAGACCGGCAGGACCCGCATAACAAAGATGAGGGACAACGCGGCCCCAGGGGCCCTCTTCCTCTTCGCTTCTCTCTCTCGTGTAACCCACGCCTTCCCCTTGGTCTATAAAACATGAAGCAGGGTGCCCCACAGGAGGCAAATGCTCTAACGCAACTGAAGCAACTCAGAGGCAAGTAGCTCTCAGAGGCTTTCAACACTCTTGAATCCACTCAACTCCATTCACCAAAGGCTTCGGATTCTTTCCCTCTCTTACCTGTTTGTAACCCCTGTTGCAATCTTAGTGCTGGTAACACGAGCAGCACCTCACTAGACGTAGGGACATTAAGCCTGAACCAGTATAATCCCTTATGTCTTCCGGGTCAAACGCGTGAATACAAATTTACTAGTCAATAGTTCAGAACACCGACAGTTGGTGTGCCAGGTAGGGGCCTTTTGCACGTTTTGACGTCCACATCTAGGCCATGGATGGCTACCCATGGCGTGAGTTGGACCCCGGGACGCATACGTGCGTTTCGGGAGTCTGGACTTCTTCGTCACCACGGAGGGAGAGCTGGCACGGGCTCCCACCCCCGTCTAGCCTCCACGCTCCGCCAGCCTCGATGCAGTGGTTGAGGCCCTCGAGGAGCTACAACTGCATGCCCTAGAGGTCCACGCCCCTAGGAGCGAACAACTCCTCAACTTCGATTACGAGCGGCTAGAACGCCAGCTCGCTGTCTTCCTAGGACCTTAGTAAACCCAAATTCTAGCCATTGACAGCTGAGGCCCGCAGTCTAGGGGACCCCACCTGTCATCAACACAGAACAGGGAAGAGAGGACGGCTGGCGATTTCTTGGCGATGGCGAGGTCATCGGCGAAACCGATGGCACCAACATGTTCCTCACATCAATCCACATCGAAGGGTGGTGATGGTTGGGGTGTGGGTCACCGGAGCGAGCTCACCGGCGGCAATGGCGGCATGGCAACACTACATGGTGGCGTGCTGGCCATCTCTGACTACGATGAGGCCCGGTGAGGCACACTAAAGCTCTACCGACGCGAGATGAAGCTCCTGAAGTAGCCTAGGGTTCTGGCGAGGACTCTAGTGATGTGCGACCACAAGTGAGGTGCCACGGCAGTGAGATCACTGTGAGTTTGCGGTGGCGCTCTAGCGAGACTAAGGCGGTAGCGACCAAACCTTCTAAAGTTACACCATCTACATCTTGTGGGGAGCTCGAACAAAAGAGGAGAGAGATGGAGGAGCCCCGGTTGGAGCTGGCCACAACGAGCAGAGAGCTCGGCGGTGCTCCGGCCATGGCAGCGGGATAGAAACTGAAATGCCAGCCCTACTTGTTGCGCAAACGACTCAACTAAGCATTGGAGAAGGTAGAGTGGAGCATGGCAAAGCTATGGACACGGTTGATTTGAAAATGACCCGGCGATGGCAGTGCTACAGGCGGCGGAGCTTGCAGTGTCGCTGGTCGTCGGAGAAAAGAGCGTGCGAGGAGAAATGAGGGAGAGAGGCAGGGCACCGGCGCGTCGTGGCTACCTTAGAGCTCGCCTTAGCCTGACGGGTGGGGCCAGCGCCAGCGTACGGACACCACGGGGTGGCCACGCGGTGGCAATGGCCTGAGCCCAGTCGGTCACGACCTCGAGCTCGAGCTCTGCTCGATTTGAACATTGAACACATCTCCCCCTTTGAAACCGAAAAGAAGTCCTCCTTCCTTGCTTTGTAATTCAAAAAACTAGTTCGAATTAGATGATGAGGTAAGAATCAAAGTTGTAGCTCTCAAACATTTCTTCAACTTTGTTTCAATCACCAACTTCTGGTTCAGCCTAGTTTAGAAATTACAAAGCCAAGAACAGAAAAGGTTTGTTTGCAACATCACTGCAACATCCATGTTGAAAGCCTGAAAAATAGATTTGAAAATTGGAAAAGATGAGATTCAGAAGTTGACCAAAGAACAAAGTTTGTAGCTCATCAAATTTTCCACAACTTTCATTTAGATGACCCTTACCTAGAAAGCTTCTAAGTGGCACTTTTGAAGGAGTCAAACAGAAGAAGTTCTAGGGTCAAACCTTAGTCAAACATGGTAAGATTTGAATTTGACTAAAACATGAACATAAACCCTAGGTCAAATTGCACCATAAACATGTTTACAATGTCTGCAAGGTCTTAAACACACATAAACACCCTTCACGAATATAATTTGCTCATTCATCACAATAAAACATAGTTACAAGGTTTTGAAACATCATGTTGCAATGGAATGTTGCAGTAGTTCAAATGATATGTTTCATAAGTTTCGAAGCTGGTTTCAACCATAAGGCTCATGATTTGATGATGCATATGCTCATGTCATGCTATGCTTATGCACAAATGCAAGCTCAACACCTGGGGTGTTACAAGTGTGACGGGTTCGTATGCGCAACGTCTTACTAAGGGTCGATGGAGAGCCCCTAGCGCGTGCGGCCTCGTTCGCATGCACTCTGGCGAGTAGCCCCGCGCTGCCGGCACCTCCGGTCCTGTCGTCGTGCGCTGAGGGTTGACGGGGAGCCCTTGGACGGAGGCGCGTGCGGCCTTGTCCGCACCTTCAGAAATCCGCACAACGAGGACGACGGTGTGTGCGCGACGGTGAGGGAGAGGAGGCGGCGGCGTTTAGGCTTCTTCTCTAGATGGTGGCTCGTTCGACGAGCGCGACGACTACGCGAGTGCGACGGTGCGGGTGTGATGGGGAGGGAGAGGAGGCGGCGGCGTGGGCGCGAGGGCATGCACGGGGAGAGAGGCACAGGAGAGAGGGATCCTCGCAACGGGAGGGAGCATGATTGGTGTGGGAAGCGAGCGAGGATCGCACGGGGCACGTTGCGGGATGAGGGACGTATCATTGCTTCCCCTCGTGGGATCGCACGTCGAATGGTGGAGACACATCAACAATCGTCGTACCATTTGGTTGGGTTGGTTTTTGTTCTTTTTAGGCCTTGTTCACTTTCCTATCCCAACCTAAAATATTTCCTCTTCCACCCATCACATCAAATCTTTAACGCATGCATGGAGCATTAAATGTAGGTAAAAAAAGATAACTAATTGCATAGTTTGTCTGTAAATGTTGGGACGAATCTTTTGAGCCTAGTTAGTCTATGATTGGACAAATTTTACTAAATAACAACGAAAGATGCTACAGTAACTTTTCACCTACTTTTCGCGAAGTGAACACAGCTTACCTGCGGAAGAAAAGAATTCACAATGGTGGCTTCTCGTTGTACGGACGCCTGGCTCTGCCTATTCCAGTATTCCGCCTACCCTGCAGCCCTGGTCGACCCGGCGCCCCCTCTCCCCGACGCCACCAACGCTGCACCTCCGCTACTCGCTGCCCTTCCTCCCGTGCAGCCTCTGCACCGCCATCGCTCGAGCATTGAAGCCGCACGCCCTCTCCTTCGTGGGTGAGCGCTGCCGCGCGTGATCCAGTGGCACGCAGATCGGGCGGACCTCAACGGTTCCCACGGCGGCCATGGTCAGCGTCGGAGAAGGAAGCACTAGCTCATCCAAGCCCTCTCCTCCCCACGCCCTCTTCGTCCCAGCACGAGCGCCGTCATGGCTCGAGCATGGGAAACCATGAGGCCTCTGTGGCACGGGGGAGCTTGCGAGCTCCGGCCGTGAGCAGATCAGGCGGAGGTCCCATCGCCGTCCCCCTTGCCTCCCTCGAACTCGAAGAGGCTCAAGGTGAGAAATGTTGGGGCTTTCAGGTCGTAGGGTTTGGTGGGGGTGGATTTGGACTCGATCTCATGTTTTTTTTAATGCTTTGGTGCCTCGTGGCCGCCGACGCGGTAGATCCGGCATCTGGAGCCCGGCGTTGGCTCGGGTCTAGCACCACGACGTGCTTGCCGCGGTTCTTTGCAGGTGAGCTCACAATTGATTAGTTTGAATCGAATCCTGCCGAGTGCTGATTGATTTACCCGTGAATCTGTGATACATCTGCAAAGTCATGGTGTTGAGCTTCACAACGACCAAGCGGCCAGGGCACACTATTTCTAATCAACTTGTGTCTCTATCAAAAGTATAATCTAGATCTTTGGTTGTAGAAAAACTTGGAAATCATTTGACCTATGTACACTAGCACAGGAGTACCATTTTGCACTTATTGGCATTTGGTCAGATTAATCTTTGGACTACCATTGTATATTGCATTTCTACAATCACTCTACCACTACCAGTGGAACTTCTGCATCTTTCTAATGGCTTTGGTCCAAATATGAATGCTGATGTTACCTTTTTAGGGGTTCGGCATGCTTCTTCTATTTTTTTTTCCATATGCATATATAACTTTGGCTCGGTAATATTCATGATTTCAACCGTATATCATGTTGTACTGAAATTATAAATTTCCTCCATATATTATTGGTTTAAAAGTAAAAAAATCATATTCATATGAATTAATAAAACAAATAGTTCAAATGATACCAAAAGATTATATAGAAAGTAGCCATTTGCATTTTAAAGCTTCACACATTGAACAAGATATGATGGTACTGATATAAAGTGGTGATGAAGGATCCGCTTCTTGTCCTGACATTTGTGATAATATTTTCGCATCAATTGCAGGTTTTTTTTCCTCATGTCATTGATGAGCAATATTTGATATTTTTTTGTGGCTTTTGTGTTTTATAGTCCCATCATTTGGTTGGTTACATACTAATTCTGGAGTTCTTTGCATGAGATAGGCCTCTTTGCCTTTTGATACACTAGGTAGCGTGCCCGTGCGTTGGTACGGGATAGCTAACATTTTGTACTTAAAACACACGGATCGCACGATAAGATAACAATATTGTAAAAATTGAATACCAACGTTAAAGTGATATTTAATCTAAAAAAACAAAGTTTTGTGAAATTAACACAGTCACGGAGAGCGCAGCGTCACAGGCTCACAAACTATGTTGTATACACCTTTCCGTGATGCGGCTAAGGTAATGTTTTATATCGGCAGGAATAAATCTCTGATATTTGTCGGGTGGTATTTTATCAATAAGCGTTCGGATGGATCCATAGGGAGTGCATTTCCAGGGGAAGGATGGGGGGAGCGTTAGGGTGGGATCGCAGGCTTCGGCAGACCGACGACCCGAGGTTTTTGTCGCACGATGTCATTGTCCACCGTGCACCGCCTTCACCTTGGATTGGAGAGCGACGCCGCTGAGCGACCTACAGGATCCTGAGCTCTAGCAATGGATCCGGCCAGGAAGTTGACTGCATGTGTCAACAAACACTGAGTAGCCTAGACAGGACCGGATGGTCACAAGTTGAAGATCACAAAAAAATTAAATAGTATTGCCTGGTGATTTATAGAGGGTTAATAGTATTGTCAGGACTGCACATATTCTTAGTCTCTACTATATGAAGAAGGAAGTGTCTGTCCCATCTGCCACACGTGTTTTCGTCCGACCTCTGCAGTTTTCGTCGCCCTCACGCTCGTACTCGTACCTCGTCCTCCACGATTCGCACGCCCCCTAGCACAAAGAACGGTTTCTCATGACCCACCTTGAACCTGAGCAAACTTCCAACCGGGATTCCAGGAGCCGCGCCGCTGCCTCCTTTCTCCATAGTCCCGCCTGGAGGTTGGAGCTCCCGTGATGGCTCATGGAAGAGACGATGCCGATGGAGAAAGCCATAGCCTCTACATCATCCTCTGGCTCTTCCCCAACCTGTGCATGTCCCGGCTCCCGGGTCGCCGCAGCCACACCCCACCCGCCCATGAATTGCGATCTCCGTCACCACCATTAGGGACCCTAACCACCATGGGCAACTCTTTCGCCTACTTCTGCTATGCAGTCAGCGCTGCTGGCTACCGCCACCACGTGGTGCCCGCCACGCTCACCTCCGACCCCACCTACGGCGAGGGCCTCTGGTGCTCCTACTACATCCTACTAGAGATAAGGTGGAGGAGGGTTCTCCGTGGACGATGATCTGGTCGCCAAGGAGGTCGCCAAATTTCGGACCATCTCCGGGGCGCGCTCAATGCTAACCAGCTTCGTTCTCCTGCTGCCAGACAAGTCTGCGGCCTCGGCGACGACGGCAGCCACCTCGTTCGGGTCGAGAGCTTCAAGTCGTCCACCGCCTTGCCACTGCACCACCAAGGCTCCTGTTGGGACCCATTTGCGCGCTCGCCAGGGGCGGATCCACTCCGAGCCATTGAGATGGGGTTCCTTCCCTCGATGTCTGCGCTCATGTCCGGCCCTCTCAGTGCTGTCGTCACCGGTCACCTCTGGCCGCATGGCCGCGTGTGAGGCGTTGTGCCCGCGCTCTAGCGGAGCCTCTCACGCCTGGATGAACGGCCTCCTGAGATACTCCCGTCCCTGACCTCTACCATGTCGTTGATGGTGGCAGAGCAAGCAGGTTCGCATACTCCCGCAGCATAGCATTGGAGGCATCCTTACAGGAGTCGCCGCTCGGCAGCCTATGTCCATGTGCTCTTTCATGTAAGCTCCAGCTTCTCATTCTCACAACTGGCATCCATTGTTTTATCCATTACACTTATACATACTCTGACATTTCTGATCTTACCCATCATTTGATGAATCACTAATTGGTATGAATTGGGAGCTTGGGATATTTTGCATCTGGAATGCACACCTTTATCAGATTCATATCACGCTGCAACGCAAGTAATTCTTTAGCAACATGGAGGCCAACCAATAACTTAAATCAGACGGTGCCCAGCTTCATCTGCTCTCCGTGGGGACTTGTTTTGTTATGCATTTTACCAATTATAAATTGGATTTACAAAGTCTCTTTTTTAACTCTTGTATATCAGTACATCACGTACCTTTCCAATCTCTGAACCCTTCTCTGGACCCCTTTATTGCCTAGGTAACTCGCCAATTTTCAACTTTTGGAATAATTATAGGGTCTGAAATTATTAGATCGCTCCTGGTAAAGCAAGAAGGGCCTAAGAAGAATGGCAGGTAACTGAACATGCAATTTCCAGAAAACAACATGATCTATCAATTGGTAAGCTGGCCCATTCTTCTTAGCCCCTTCTTGCTTTATGAATATTACTGTTTCATTCTATATTGTTTTTAAATTTAACCGAATCTAGCCCCTTCAACTAAATTCTCATAGCAATCTCATCCATTTGTCCTTGGTGTTTCCAGCAGTTTATATATAGGCAGTGTTCAACGCCTTTCATTATGGCATTGACATAACCACCCACAAAACCTTTATCTTAATGTTGGTGAATTTTTAAGAAATGCATTATGTGCCTATCCTTTAGATTAGCTGACAGAGGAAGTTAGATGGCGCAGGAGTCAGTTGGTCCGTCACCATTAGTATAGCATTATTTAGTTAAACTCTGGAGATTTTGAGTTCCATATCATACAACATGTATGTTACTTATGTTTTATTCTTGGATATTCTGAGTTTTTTTACTGGTGTTGTATATATAGCAATTTGTGAAGTTTAATGGATATATACATAACAATGCTTTTACAAATCAAGCCAGCCAACTATTTGGACTAATGGATATATGTTCTGGCTGTAGCTGTTAGTCGCTGGATTCTCACTCTTGGTAGTAGCAGAATCCTTGCTCTCATCGAGAGAGGATGACACTAGGAGTTGGAGCAATTTTCTGGTTTATTTCTCACATAAACTCATACAATGCCATGCCAACCTGAGGGGTTGGGGATACATATTTATAGGGCTGATAGCCAGCCAAGCATATGCTAAGATGCTAGTCTAAGATGCTGTCCTAGATGCTAGTCAAGATGCTGTTCTAAGATGCCGATGTTGTCCTAAGATGCTAACTGCTGTCCTAAAAACAGTCAAGGATGCTATTACAAGGACACAAGGACCATGTCTTGCAGTCCCACAAAGACCAGCCACACACGGACTTATTTCTGTCATTCTCCCCCTAAGTCTTGTGTGGCGCCGTCTAGGAAACTCGGACCGTCCCAATCCTGGTGCAAAGCTCCTGGAACTTCACTCGCCCAAGGGACTTGGTGAGAAGGTCTGTCAGCTGATCCTGGGTGTTGATGTAGCCGGCCTTGATGCTCCCCTCGTCTAAGCAGCTCCGAATGAAGTGGTACTTGATGCGGATGTGCTTGCTGCGCTCATGGAAGACGGGGTTCTTTGCTAAGGCCAAGGCGGACTTTCTGTCCACCCTGAGCTGCACCGCTTCAGTGTCTCTGCCGAGGAGATCACCAAGCAGTCGAGCGAGCCAGAGCGCCTGAGTCGAAGCGGTGGAAGCCGCTATGTACTCGGCCTCGCAGCTGGACAAGGCCACCACCTGCTGCTTGACCGACTGCTAGCTAACGAGGCACTTGCCGAGGAACAAGAGGACCCCGCTTATGCTCTTGCTGGTGTCGATGTCGCCCATGTGGTCACTGTCGCTGTACCCGACGAAGTGTGTCGTGCCAGGACACCTCGGGTAGTAGAGACTGGTCGAGAGTGATGGATAAGTCTCTGTGTTGGCTGGTGGTTGTGGGGCTGCTGCAGTACGCAACACATGATCTTTGTGTCCAACATCTTTTGACTGTTGTTAGGACAGCAGTTAGCATCTAGGACAGCATCTAGGACAGCATCTGCTTTTAGGACAGCAGTTGGCATTTAGGATAGCATCTTAGACTAGCATCTTGGCATATGCTTGGCTGGCTAGCAGCCTATAAGTATGTAACCTCAACCCCTCAGGTTGGCATAGCATTGTATGAGTTTGTGTGAGAAATAAACCAGAAAATTGCCCCAACTCCTAGTGTCATCCTCTCTCAATGAGAGTAAGGATTCTACTGCTACCAAGAGTGTGAATCCAGCGACTAACAAGTGGTATCGGAGCCGTACTATCCTGTAGCCTGAGCATCTCCTGCTCTTCTCCTTCCCCGGCCTCGCAGCAGCCCCAGCCGGTAGCAGCAGCAGCTCCGGCTGCCCCTGCTCTCCACACAGCAGCCCCCTCGATAGCGCGCCATGTCCGCAGGACAGTCTCAGGGCTCGGTCGCCTCGAGCACGTGGAGAGAGGGAAGCCGAAGAACGGGATCGCAAGGGGAGAGGGCGTCGGAGGTTACACGAAACTAATGTCGCACGATTAGATTATCTTCGTTTCTTTCTTTTTAGTTGTGGGAGATTTGTGCTGCTGCTTACCAGTTTTCCTCCACAAACTGAAATCATTCCTCTTTGTTTGCGTACCATAGTGGTGGACAACAGGCCCTCAAAAAGGTACAATTGGTGAGCTTTAATATCATGGTATTTTCTTTTGTGCAGCCATGTCTACTTGTGGTTAAATATGTCTTGTGAAATGATACATAGACATGCTTGGTTGATTTTATTATCAAGCTATTATGCCAGCAGTACATAGGAGAACAGAGCCACAAGCAAATGTTCTCAGGCTTTTGAGTACCGTTACTGTGACCTTATGCTATGCCAACCAAATGTTTGTTGAAAGATTGCCCAATTAGTGACAAGAGGCACCTCTCAGGTCATGTAGTAATGGTACTGAAGACTGTATACGTCATGTCATGTTTTATTAGTATATACCACCCACTAAAAGTTTCTTCAGTGCAAGCTAGAAGTTATAGCTACATTAAAGAGGATGTCTGGAAAATTAGTCCTAATTCTAGCAATACCACATGCTACCTGCAATTTACCTATGCTTTGCTTGCATCAGGCAGAGAGCACACATGTACAACCATAACCTAGACCTCAAGTCAATTTTTCGTTAACTGGATTCTTGAATAAGCAAAAGAACATGGTCTACATGCAAATTGGAGTGATAAAAGAAGATGTGCTGGGCACCATATTATAACAAATAATCCTATTAAATCTGCTAAAACCACATGATCTACAAGCAAAATGTGTAATTCACATTGCTGCATGATGACTTGAATTTTCAGAAGTCATAAATATGCAAACTGATCTATGAGCCTATAACTTAGCATAGATGACAAGTGTCACAATCTGATCCAGGGGGGTGGTTGGGCTGCTGTCGCTGGGGGCTGCCGGTGGCCAGGGTTGGGGGCGGCGGCTGCAGGGGCAGCAGGAGTGTGGCGTTGGAACAACTACAAAGATCACAAGAAACCCAACTAAAGTGAATGGAGAGTGAACCCCATTCTTTTTTTTTCTCGAACACGCAGGAGGGCTGCGTATCAGTATATTAAGAAGAAAGAACTCAGTCACTAATACAAAGGGTTTTAAACCCCCTCACACACAAACACACACACTGGATCGCCTGTTACCAAGAAAAAAACAACCCAAGACCAAGGAGACCTATCAGTCTAATTTGAGGGCTGCAGGGCGAGAAGATGAGAAATTTCTCGAGCCCCAGCCAACTCCCACGAAAACAGATCATCCCTAATGGAGGAGAGAAGCCCATTTAGATCAGGCTGCCGTCCATCAAAAACGCAGCGATTCCTGTGATTCCAGAGAGACCAAGCCACCAGGATTATAACAGAATTCAGGCCCTGCTTTGCTTGATCAGCAACCCTTGTGGTCGCTTGATCCCACCAGTCTTCAAAGGAATGATCATCCGACTGTGGGGCTAAGCCTTGCAGACCGACTCGTTGCAGGACACTGAACCATATTTGGCGCGAGAAGACACAGGAAATCAGCAAGTGGTTAATCGTCTCCTCCTCTTGGTCACACAGAAGACAGTGCTCAGGATGCGGCAGTCCCTTCTTTGCAAGCCTATCAGCCGTCCAACACTTATTGTGTGCGACCAGCCACATGAAAAATTGACACCAGGTGCCCAACTCTTCCATATTCTCTCCCAAGGATTGAACTGGATGGCACCAATGAACATTGCTTCATATGCTGACTTAGCTGAGTATTTTCCTGTTGATGCGAATTGCCAGATGTGAGAGTCATCAACATCAACTGTAACACCACCGCAGCCAATCGATGTTAGTCGCTGGATTCACACTCTTGGTAGTAGCTGAATCCTTACTCTCATTGAGAGAGGATGACACTAGGAGTTGGGACAATTTTCTGGTTTATTTCTCACACAAACTCATACAATGCCATGCCAACCTGAGGTGTTGGGGATACATATTTATAGGCTGCTAGCCAGCCAAGCATATGCCAAGATGCTAGTCTAAGATGCTGTCCTAGATGCCAACTGCTATCCTAAAAGCAGATGCTGTCCTAGATGCTAACTGTTGTCCTAAAAGCAGTCAAAAGATGCTGGACACAAAGATCATGTGCTGCAGTGTGCAGCAGCCCTACAACCACCAGCCACAGAGACTTATCCATCACTCTTCCCCTAAGTCTTGTGTGGCTCCTTGTAAGGTATCTGGGCCATCCCGATCCTGGCGCGAAGTTCCTGAAACTTGACCCGCCCGAGGGACTTGGTCAGGAAGTCGGCGAGCTGGTCTTGGGTGTGTTGATGTAGTTGGCCCGGAGACTCCCTTCCTCCAGGCAGCTTCTGATGAAGTGGTACCTCATCCGGATGTGCTTGCTGCGCTCGTGGAAGACATGATTCTTTGCCAAGGCCAAGGCGGACTTGCTGTCTACCCTGAGCTCCACTGCCTCTGCATCTCTGCCAAGGAGATTGCCAAGCAGCCGAGCCAGCCACAAGGCCTGAGTAGCAGCGGTAGTGGCTGCGATGTACTCTGCCTTGCAGCTGGACAGAGCCACCACCTGCTGCTTGACCGACTGCCAGCTGATCGGACACTTGCCGAGGAAGAACAGCGTCCCGCTGGTGCTCTTGCTCGTGTCGATGTCGCCGGCGTGGTCGCTGTCGCTGTACCCGATGAAATGCGCCGCACCGGGGCACCTCGGGTAGTGCAAGCCGTAGTCGGAGGTGCTTGCGACGTAGCGGAGGATCCTCTTCACGGCCTGCTGGTGCTCCGCCGTCGGTCGCTGCATGAACCGGCTGACGTAGCCGACGGCGAACGCCAAGTCCGGTCGCGTGTGGACAAGGTAGCGAAGGTTGCCCACAATGCGCTGGTACTGCGTCGCGTCCACCTCCTCCTCCGTACTCTACCGACTCAGCCTCAGCCTCTCCTCCATAGGAGTGTGGGCTGGGTTGCAGTCGGTGAGACCGCCTAGCTCCACAATGCGCTTGGCGTATGCAGTCTGGCGAAGAGAGGTGCCAGAGCTGTCCTGGTGGACCTCGATCCCCAGGTAGAAGGAGAGAGGGCCCAAGTCGCTCATCTGGAAAGTCGCCCTCATCTTCTCCTTGAACGCCTCGATCTCCACCTCCTTGGTGCCAGTGATCACCAAGTCGTCGACGTAGACGCCTACCAGCAGGGCCTTTCCTCCGCTGCCCCGCCGGTAGATGGCTGCCTCGTGTGGGCTTTGCTCGAAGCCCATCCCCTTCAGCGTGGAATCTAGCTTGGCATTCCATGCCCTCGGTGCCTGCCGCAAGCCATAGAGGGCCTTGCGCAGGCGGAGCACCTTGCCCTCCTTGCCGGGAATTGCAAATCCCGGCGGCTGATGCACGTAGACCTCCTCCTTCAAGTCGCCGTTAAGGAACGCCGACTTGACATCCATGTGATGGACACGCCAGCCCTCCTGGGCAGCTAGCGCAAGGAGGAGTCGCACAGACTCCATCCGTGCAACGGGCGCGAAGGCGTCGTCGAAGTCGATTCCTTCTTGCTGGACGAAGCCGCGTGCCACCAGACGCGCCTTGTGCTTGATCACCTCTCTGGTCTCGTCCTTCTTGAGCTTGAAGACCCACTTGAGAGAGATGGCGTGGTGGCCGGCTGGAAGATCGGTCAGCTCCCACGTCTTGTTCCGCTCGATGGCGTCCATCTCCATCTGCATCGCGGCATGCCATGCCGCGTCCCTCTCCGCCTCGGCGAAGGAACGAGGCTCACCATCGTCCTGTGCGAGGTGCAGCTCCGCCTCAAAGTCGTATTGTGCCAGTCCAGGGACCGGCTGCTCGCCGAGGAGGTTGTCCACGATACGGTAGCGTAGAGGCTCGCCGCCGTGGTAGGCGTCGATGCGATCCTCGTCGTTGGACAGCGGAGTTGTGAACTCCACTGTGCGCTGCTCGTCGTGGGCCGAAGCTGCCGGTGCCGAGCCTGAAGAGGTAGGGTCCGGTGTAGGAGAGCGAGGCGTGGCCGGCGGTGCTGGTGGTGGACTCGCCGGAGCCTGTGGACTTGCCGGAGCTGGTGGTGGCGGTGGTGAAGGACTCGCTGGAGGTGGTGGCGAACGAGGTGGTGGGGTAGGCGAGCTCGGTGAGGACGAGCTGCTAGCTCCCCCCGCCTCCTTGAAGTGGACGTAGTCGACGACGAAATCGCTAGTCGTTGGAGTCGAGCCATCATCCACCATCTTGCCCCACGTCCAGCTTCGCCCCTCGTCGAACACGACGTCACGCGTGATGCGCACGCGCCGTGTCGCAGGGTCGAGGACGCGGTAGGCCTTGGCGCCCTCCGCGTAGCCGATGAAGACCCCTGGCGTGCTTCGGTCGTCGAGCTTGCCGACGTGGTTGAGCTCCTTGACGAAGGCCAGGCAGCCGAAGACGCGAAGGTGGCTCACCACGGGCTTGCGCCCGTGCCAGGCCTCGTATGGCGTCTTGCCGTCGAGGGCCTTGGTGGGGGAGCGGTTGAGCAAGTGAACGGCAGTCATCACCGCCTCACCCCAGTAGATCGCCGACATCCCTCTCTGCTTGAGGGCACGGGCGGTGGCCACCACCGTTTGGTTGCGGCGCTCGACGACGCCGTTCTGCTGCGGAGTGTATGGCGCAGAGAAGTGACGGTGGATCCCCTCATCGGCGCAGTACGCCGCGAACTCGGCCGTCGTGAACTCGCCGCCGTTGTCCGTGCGTAGGACCCGAAGCTTGCGGCCGCACTCCGCCTCCGCAGCAGCTTGAAGACGCTTGATGGCATCCGCCGCGGCTGCCTTGGCGTCGAGCAGGACAACCCACATGTAGCGGGACATGTCGTCGACGAGGAGGAGAAAGTAGCGCCGGCCTCCAGGTGTAGCCGGTGTCACGGGGCCACAGAGGTCACCGTGTACGAGCTCCAACTTCTCCTTGGCGCGGAAGCTTGCCTGGCGAGGGAAAGGGAGCCGCCGCAGCTTGGTGAGGACGCAGGTGTCGCAGAACTGCTCCACGTGGTCGACGTGCGGCATGCCCCGCACCATCTCCTTGCTGCCGAGCTGCCTTAGGGCCTCAAAGTTGAGGTGCCCAAAGCGCTCGTGCCACCTCCAAGCGTCGTCGTCGCGGCGGGCTGCAAGACAAAGAGGTTGCGCCACCTGTGCGTGAAGGACGTAGAGGCGGTTGCTCCTGTTGACCTTGACCAGGAGCCGGTGTCGATGATCCCAGATGCGTAGCACCCCGTGCTCGATCTCCACGCGCGATCCGCTCTCATCCAGCTGTCCCAAGCTGATGATGGAGTTCCTCAACACGGGGATGTAGTAGACACCGGTGAGCAGCATGTGCTCGCCAGTCTTGGTGACGAAGACGACAGAGCCGACGCCCTTGATCTCCACAGCGGAGGCGTCGCCGAACTTGACGGTGTCTCGAACGTCTGAGTCAAGCTCGGAGAAGAACTCCCGCCGCCCAGTCATGTGGTGGGTGGCGCCGGTGTCAAGGCACCACCCGTCGGTCTTGTCGTTGCCGGAGCTGTCGTCGAGGAGGGCGTGTGCTTTTGGCTCGTCAAGGTGGAGGAAAGCCGTTGCGGCCGGTGCCGCTGGAGGTAGTTCGATGCTCGCATGAGCAATGAACAGAGCCGGCTGCTCTGGCCGCGTCGTGGCTGTCGACAATCCTTGGCCCAATGACCAAGCTTGCCGCAGTTGTAGCAAGGGTCGCCTCGTGCTGGCTTTTGCTTGCCAGCGGCGCCGCCCTGGGCGCCTCCACGATCATCACCCTCGGCACGTCCTCGCGCCCCTGCCTGGGCGTCTTTGCGCGACTTGCCACGCTTGCGGCCGCCTGTCGTGGAAGAAGGCTCCCCCTTCTTCCTGTCACCTTGGCCGGCAGCCCACTGCTCCCGAGTGAGGAGGAGCTTTCCGCCAATGGTGACGGGTCCCGAGAGGCGCTGTGGCTCATCGCCGTCAACGACCTTGAGGCGGCCCAACGCCTCCTCGATCGTCATCGTGGAGAGGTCCAGCAGAGACTCGATTGAGCGAGCCATCTGCTTGTACTTCTCGGGGACGCAGCGGAAGAGCTTCTCAACAGCTCTCTCCTCGCCGTAGGTGTCGTCGCCGAACTGCACCAACTTCTACAACAGTGTTGAAACGGAGAGCAAAGTCATCAACGTCCTCACCTGGCTTGAAGGCCAGGTTCTCCCACTCCTTGCGAAGTGCTTGCAGTGTGGACTTGCGAGCGCGGTCGCTGCCGATGCGTGCTGCAGCGATGGCGTCCCAAGCCTCCTTGGCAGTCCGTTTGCTGGTAAGCGAAAACTGCATCTCGGACGGGACTGCAGCAATGAGAGCATCCAGCGCCCGTCGATCTTGGTCATAGTCGACGTCGCCGTACCGGACTGCATCCCACATATGCCGCACCTGGAGCTTCACCCTCATCACCGCAGCCCACTCAACATAGTTGGTCTTGGTGAGGGTAGGCCACCCGCCGCCGGGGCCGACGTCCCTGACGACAGCCTGGTACTCGTGGTGACCACGGTACCGAACCGGGGAGAGAGAGCCGCGCTGCCTGTGAAGGCCGCGCTCTCCGTCGACCCGTCCGCCGCCACCATGCGCGCCTCCTCCAGGAGCGCCACCGCCGTGCGCGCCTCCTTCAGGAGCGCCGCCGGCGTGTCTACGCCTGTCTGGACTGCCGCCGCGCTCGTGGGCGTGCACGGCTGCCCACTGCGCCACTCGCCCTCGCGATGCCTCCCTCTCCAGCAGCTCGAGGTCCGCGTCGGCGCTATCATCAGCAGCGATGGAGCTGCTGTTGCTGCCGCGTAGAACCTCGACCTCCGCTGCTGCTGCATTCGCCGTCGCCGCTGCTTCCACCTCCGCTCTAGCTGCTGCTAGCTCCGCTGCTGCCAGCCTCGATGCCCTTGCCACTGCTGCAGCGGCGTCTGCTGCCGCTCGCTCGCGCTTCTCTGCCGCGAGGCCGGGGAAGGAGAAGAGCAGGAGATGCTCAGGCTACAGGATAGTACGGCTCCGATACCACTTGTTAGTCGCTGGATTCGCACTCTTGGTAGTAGCTAAATCCTTACTCATTGAGAGAGGATGATACTAGGAGTTGGGACAATTTTTTGGTTTATTTCTCACACAAACTCATACAATGCCATGCCAACCTGAGGGGTTGGGGATACATATTTATAGGCTGCTAGTCAGCCAAGCATATGCCAAGATGCTAGTCTAAGATGCTAGTCTAAGATGCTGTCCTAGATGCTAACTGCTGTCCTAAAAGCAGATGCTGTCCTAGATGCTAACTGCTGTCCTAAAAGCAGTCAAAAGATGCTGGACACAAAGATCATGTGCTGCAGTGTGCAGCAGCCCTACAACCACCAGCCACAGAGACTTATCCATCATAGATCCCACAGATTGAGGTATTCAGTCAAAAAGGCCACGGTATGAGCTCCTCTTATGTCAGCCACCCATCTCCCATCAGTAAGTGCCTCATGAACTCTTCTTTTCTTTGCCCGACTAGAAGAAAAAAAAGGGCAGACCCAGTCCCAGAGGCTCCCACACGAGTGGGGTCTGAGGAAGGGAATAACCGAAGCAAAGTCTTACCTCCGCAGAAATTCTGCAGAGAGGCGGCTTTGAACCCAGGACCTGGTGACTCGGCGAGCTAGCACTCACCAACTGTACCAGGCCTGCCCTTCTTGAAAAGGGCAAACCCAGTGCCAGAGGCTCCCACACGAGTGGGGTCTGAGGAAGGGAATAACCGAAGCAAAGTCTTACCTCCGCAGAAATTCTGCAGAGAGACGGCTTCGAACCCAGCTTATCAAGGCTCCGTCCATGTAGCCATCTGTCAGTCCAAAAAAGAGTGTTCCTTCCATTGCCGACTTAAGAGACTATGGCTACTAAGAAAAAGGCTTTGACCGAGTGATGCACCTGGATGGGGAAAAACCCCACGGCTTTTCTGGCTCAGTTTTCTGTGACCAGAGCCATCTCATTCTGAGGGCCCACCCTAATTGTTGCAACTGTGATATACCAAGCCCCCCCAACTCCGGTGGTCGAGTAACCCTGGGCCAAGCCACCAAGCAATGCCCTCCTTTCACATCTCTTCTACCTTTCCAGAGGAAGCCTCTTCTGATCTTATCAATGGCCTTGATAGCCCATGGTGGGAGATCCATGGCCATAGATAGGTAAATCAGCATGGATGTGAGCACAAACTGGACCAACACTTTCCTCCCTGCCCTTGTTAGCAAATCAGCCTTCCACCCAGGTAGTTGGTCAGCTACTTTGTCTATTATTGGTTGGATTTGGGCCCTAGTCAGTTTTTTGAGAGATAAAGGCACTCCGAGATACTTACAGGGGAATTCAGGCAACTGACAGGGAAGGTGAGCTTGTAATATTCGTCTGTCCTCCTCCAGACACTGGATGGGCAGCACGCTACTCTTGTCCACCTTGGTTTTTAACCCACTAGCCCTTCCGAACAAGTGTAACATGTCCAATATAATGTCGATGTCATCAGCAGAAGGCCTTAGGAAGATTACCACATCATCTGCATAAATAGAAATCCGGTGCTGCAATGCCCTTCTAGCCAGCGGCTGCAACAGATCCTCTTCCACTGCCTTTTTTATCATGAAGCCCAAGACATCCATGACTAAAATAAATAACATTGGTGATAACGGATCACCTTGCCTCAAACCCCTTTTGTAATTTATTTTTTTCCCCCGGGGAGCCATTGAGCATCACCTGTGTGGAAGAAGCAGCGAGGAGACCACTAATAATATCACACCAAATCTGTCCAAAACCCAAGTTTCTCATAACTTCCAGCAGGAACGGCCAAAACCCTCACAATTTTTCATGTGGCTGGTCGCACACAATAAGTGTTGGACGGCTGATAGGCTTGCAAAGAAGGGACTGCTGCATCCTGAGCACTGTCTTCTGTGTGACCAAGAGGAGGAGACGATTAACCACTTGCTGATTTCCTGTGTCTTCTCGCGCCAAATATGGTTCAGTGTCCTGCAGCGAGTCGGTTTGCAAGGCTTAGCCCCACAGTCGGATGATCATTCCTTTGAAGACTGGTGGGATCAAGCGACCACAAGGGTTGCTGATCAAGAAAAGCAGGGCCTGAATTCTGTTATAATCCTGGTGGCTTGGTCTATCTGGAATCACAATTGTTTATGTGGCTAGTCGCACACAATAAGTGTTGGACGGCTGATAGGCTTGCAAAGAAGGGACTGCCGCATCCTGAGCACTGTCTTCTGTGTGACCAAGAGGAGGAGACTTGTGAGGGTTTCTCATAACTTCCAGCAGGAACCCCATTCTACATGTCAATACCAACAACAATGAAATTTATAGTATATTATATAGTCGATCGGTCGACTTTCTAAATTGTGAGGGTTCAAGTCAAGTCCCTCTATCCCCAGTAAAAAGCCCATTTTACTTCCTAACTATTGTACCAACCTCTATTTTTCATTAATGGTTCAAACAAGGTTCACTATCTTTCTTATTCTACTCTTTCACAAACAGATCCGAACTTACTTCTTTGGATCTTATCCCATTCATACAAATGAACATATTATAGTATAGGCAAAGTAATCCCAATTTTTAAGTAAGTCATTCACAATCCATATCATTATCCTGACATTTATTAAGTCCAATTTTAGGAGACTTTTTTCTTTTTAGTCCCTTTAATTGACATAGATACAAGTACGTACTCCACTAGGATGATGCACAATAAATGGTCCGGATAGCTCAGTTGGTAGAGCAGAGGACTGAAAATCCTCGTGTCACCAGTTCAAATCTGGTTCCTGGCACAGATAAAAGGATCTACCGAATAGGTATTGATAAAAATTACTCAAGATGGATTGGGATACATATTTAGAATAATATACAAGGCGCTCAGAACATAGGGTTAGCCAAGTTCGACATGGTTCTTCAACCGCTCCGCCTCGAGAATGAAGATAGACATCCTATGATTGCTTCTTCTTGAGCTTGGTCGCCAAGTGTCAATAGAAATAGGAAAACCATCAAGGATTGCAGTTGGAAATCTAGTTATTTTTCCTTGCCAATAAAATCAACAAATTGTGAGTTGCCTTTGCCAAGGAGATGATCAAAGAAAAGAAGAAAACACCAGCCAGAACGGATATGCGAACAGAGAAGGTCGCATGCAAACGAGTGAGAAGTAGGGCCTAGTTTAAGTAGCAGATATGGGTTCCTAATGCAGCATGATGGGAAGCTGCTCGGAGAAGTCCTGAATCGAATTCTCTGAGCTCGTATCCTGCCTGGAAGCAGTCTGCAGCTTCGAGCAGTGATCCTTCAGATTTCAGGACAAGTCCAAGATCCAGCCAGGCTCGATGGCTTGTAGGCTCTAAACAGAGGGTGTTGCGCAAGAAAGTTCTTGCGATTGATAATGAGTTCCGTTCCCTCCTAGATTTCGTAGAATTCCTGACATAGAAACCATGCTTGGGACGTAATCTGGATTGATCGAAAGGGCGAATGAAAACACCATCAGGGCTTCTTGGTGCAAGGATTGACCCTCCAACTGAAGACCTGCAAAGGTGTTGAATGCATTAGCAGTTTTAAACATCGAACCATCGAATGAACTTTAATAGTCAAAAACTAACAGAAGCAACCTCTTGGATATTCATTTAGATATCAATCCAGAAGCACCGGTATAGTAGTACTGTATTATTAAGTTTCAGGGACAACCCCAATTTCTTGATAAAAGAAGATGTGCTGGGCACCATATTATAACAAATAATCCTATTAAATCTGCTAAAACCACATGATCTACAAGCAAAATGTGTAATTCACATTGTTGCATGATTTGAATTTTCAAAAGTCATAAATATGCAAACTGATCTATGAGCCTATAACTTAGCATAGATGACAAGTAAAGTGTCACAATCTGATCCAGGGGGGTGGTTGGGCTGCTTTTACTGGGGGCTGCCGGTGGCCAGGGTTGGGGGCGGCGGCTGCAGGGGCAGCAGGGCGCGGCGCTGGGAGAGGGGCGGTGGCGGCGGCGGCGTGAGAGAGAGAGGGAGGGGTAGGGTTAGCTCTATTCCTTGCTTAGGTTGAAACTATTACATTGCCCCTATATTTATAGTCCCTAGAGGACTTGTACTCCGAGCAAACTAAAAGAAGAGTCCTTGTAGATTTGGACTTCTCCTTTCCTAGCAAACCGATCTTATTCTATCCTATTTCCTAAACAAATTTTATTTCTATTGTTCCTTCTTTTTCCTATTTTCTAATCTGGACTTTCCTGGTCGGTAGGCGCACGCCAGTCCTGCTTTGGGCCCCACCCGGGCGCCTTGGCCCAGACCTTGGGGGCCTCTCTTAGCCCGCTTGGCCCAACTTGGGGGCCTCTAATCGGATGTGTGACATAAAGATTTAGGGAACGCCAATGGAAGGACAATTGACACTAAGTAATCAATAAATGCCCGTTGATATTTATACCATTTACACCAACACAAAATGTGTAAAGTCCATGTTGTTTGCTATCGGAAAAGAATGGTATGCTAGCACACAAGATAGTAAATGCCTGTTCAGCATCATAGAATGGGCATATTTGTACTTCATCAGGACATTCAGCGTCTCTAGATGAATTGATGTCAAATGTTATTGGTGAAACAGAGTTTAGTTAAGACATGCTATCTGATGGTGCTTTCTGATGGTCAGCTTAAGACACTTGTGGAAGAAATCAAGAAATGCTGATGAGTCCTGTTGTGATATGCTGTCAACTCAAGATATAAGGAAACATACGTTGCTTTGTCTCTCAAAAACCAGCAAGCACATGGAAGACCATTCTTTTTCAAGGCAATCAATGTGAAGAAAGGTGTTACCGATAACAGAAGGGGCTAAAGCACATAAGGGAAAAAATGATGCCTCTGATCATGTGAGTTCCCTTCATGGTCTACTAAATTAAAGTAGCTTTACAGTTTACATGCAGGCTATTTATGTTGGTTGCCGATGCCAATATTTTTGCAGGTACAAATTCAATTGATGTGAAATAGGTATTTCTATAGTAATGATTTTTTTTTGCTTCGATTGCCTCTCTAGAATGTTAAACAACTTCAGCTCAGACTTGACAGGTAGAGCCTTCTGATTGACAAAGTTTTGTGACTGTTTAACCCTCTCCTTCCAATATTTATATTCATGTCGATTTTCTGTTTGACAATATATGTGAAGGTGTCAGGAGGGACAAGTAGCGGTTCAGATACCAAAGGTGTGGACTTTAAACAGTGTTAGTAGTTCCTCTTACATTGATTCGTTATTGTAATTGTTTATTAGATTTGATAATTGTTGTACAATATCGTGCCTGAACCGTGACCTCTTTCTGTTTTGTGCCTTTTATATCCCTTTATGTGTCTCTCTATTTCTCGTCTCTTTTGGGTTTATCTCTAGCCTACTCCAACTTGCTTGGGACAAAAGGATATATTGTTGTTGTTGTTGTTGTTGTTGATAATTGTTGTACAATCTGCGGTGGCTAGAAAAAGCAAAGTACAGGTCTTTTGGACAAAAAGCTTGCTGCTACAGCCAACAGGATCTGTCAAGGGAACAGAAATGCAGATTTGTGCTGAGCTGCTACAACTAACAGGACACTGCTGCTAACCAACCGACAAAAAATAACCCTGTTACTTATCCTAATCTTAGGTCCTGACTCCACACTGATAATGCGAATAACCATATATATATGTATCAATGTCTGCCTAGATCTTAACATTACCATTTAATTATAAAGCAATGTCTATCAAGCTTTGATAATAGCTTTTATTCTATCAAGCAAAATAACTCCCCTTGACTCCACATAAAACTTGAGGAGACCAACTTGGAGAAATTTCTGTGCTTCCAAAGTTCCTAGGCCACCAGAATTATCAGGCCCTTCTTAGGATCTTTAGGCAAGCCTTTTATGGACTTACACTACCAGCTAGAGAAATGAGTATCAGACGGTTGAGGAGACAAGGAAACCAGCCCCAGCTTCTGAAGAATGACTGCCCAAACTTGCCTAGAGAAGACACATGACATCAGAATATGTTGGACAGTCTCCCCGACCTGATCACAAAGAGGGCACGCAGCGGGATGAGGCAAGCCATGCCTTGCAAGATGGTTGGCCGTCCAGCATCTGTTGTTGATGTTGGAGTATAGGCCCATTAAGGCCCATGTATGCACTCTTATACAGCCACTACCCTATGGGAGTTGGCCCAATCAAGAAATAGATTCCAGCATGGTATCCTGAGCTAGGGTTCCATCCCACCCTCCTTCCCCAGAGCCACCGCCGAGCCGGCAGGCCGCCGTCGGCGCCACCACCGCCGCCCCCATGGCCGGACGACCTCCTCCCCCTCCCCCTTCTTACTTCTACTCCTTCCCTCCTCTCTCTTCTCCCACCTGGGCGCACGTCGCGCAGAGCTCTGGCGCCGCCGCCGGGCAGGCTCCTGGCGCCGCCGCCGGGCCTGCGCGCGCCTGCCGCCGCCGGGCGTGCTGGCCCAGGGTGGTTCTACCTTTCCTGTCGCCCCTTCGCCGCCCCCGTCCCACCTCCACATCGCACGTCCTGACACCACCTTGGCTGCCACCCTCAATACTGCCCGTGTTGTGGCTGCAGAGAGCCAGGCTCGGGTCCGTGCCGCCGCCCTCGCTTGGGAGCGCGAGCGGGATGCCGCCGAAGCTCTGGCCCGCTAGATCGCCGATGCGGAGCAGCGTCTCGCACTTCCTATCTTCCACGACGGTGCTGCCACCTCCTCTGGCTCGACTGGTCACCGTGCGTCCACCGCCGCGGTCATCGGGCATGATCTGGCCGATCCCCTCGTCGCACAGCTCCACTACCAGGCCGGGGGTGTCCAGAACATCCGGCTGCTCGTTCCGGTCGTCCTCGAGCCCGAGTCGCCCTCCTACGCCCGCTGGCGGGATCTGGTCCTCCTCACCCTTCGCCGTTACGCCCTCGACGACCACGTTCTCGTCGACGCCTCAGTCGCGGCCTAGACCCCCACGTGGCTACGCCTCAACAGCATCGTCCTCTCCTGGATCATCGGGACGATCTCCCTCGACCTTCACGACATCGTCCGCAACTCGACGGACGCTTGCCAGGCCTGGTTGGCGCTCGAGGGCTAGTTTCTGGGCAATACTGAGGCCCGGGCTCTGCGTCTTGACGCGAGCTTCCACACCTTCGTCCAGGGCGACCTCTCCGTCAGCGACTTTTGCCGCCGGATGAAGAGCATGGCGGACTCCCTCGTTGACCTTGGCTAGCCCATGGAGGACCGCATCCTCGTTCTCAACGTTCTCCGCGGGCTCAGTGACCGCTACGCCCACCTCTGAACGTGGATCACACGCCAGAAGCCGTTCCCCACCTTCCTGCAGGTCCGTGACGACCTTGCCATGGAGGAGCTCACTCAGGGAGGCCCACCGGGGTCCACCCCAACGCCGGGACCTCTCTCCGCTCCAGGGTCCTCGACTGCCCTGGCTGCTACCCCGCCGGCACGTCCTTCTACTCCGCCACCGTCGTCTGTTCTGGGTCCTCCCCCCAGGCCGACCGGGGGTGGGGGGCGGTCGTCGCCGCGGTAGGGGCCGTGGGGCCAACCCGCCTCCACCACAGCAGCCACGAGGTGCTCCTTGGCCATCCTTCCACAACCCATGGTCAGGGCGCATCTCCATGTGGCCCTACCAGGCTCCAGGTGGTGAGCCTCGCCCGCCGGCCGCCATGCTTGCTGGTGCGCCTCCGGGGTTCCACCCAGCGTCCCCGTGGGCTGCACCCTCCGGCGTCTCGCCCGGGCCGGCCGGTTGAAGCCAGGAGGCCTTGGTCCACTCTTTTAGCACTATGGGCCTGACACCTCCTATCGGTCCTGAGTGGATCGCTGACTCGGGGGCTACCTACCACACCACCCCCAACCCTGGTATACTCTCGACCATTCACCCTCCCTCTTCCTCTCATCCTTCGTCCATCATGGGCGCAAATGGTTCTTCCTGTCACGTCAGTGGGTGCCACTGGCACCCCTGGCTCCTTTCGTCTTCCTGATGTTCTTGTTGCACCTTCGATGGTTCACAATCTTCTTTCTATTCGTTGTTTTACAGCTGACAATTCTTGTTCTGTGGAGTTTGACTCTTCTGGTCTTACTGCGAATGATTTGGCTTCCCGGCGTGCTTTGCTCCGATGTGATAGCACGGAGCCCTTTTACACTCTTCGGTTCCCGGCGTCTGCGTCGTCTTTTTCGCCGCCTCTTTTGTCAGCTGCTTTTGCCGCCACTCCATCTTCCACTACTTGGCATCGGCGCCTCGGCCATCCTGGCCGTGATGCCCTGATGCAGCTCAGTCGTAGCTCTGACATTCGTTGTACTCGAGCTCACGATGAGCATGTGTCATGCGTGCCAACTGGGCCGTCATGTTCGACTTCCGTTTCATAGTTCTTCACATGCGGCCCGCACTTTTGATCTTGTACATTGTGACCTATAGACGTCTCCTGTCATAAGTATTTTTGGCTATAAATATTATCTTGTGATGGTTGATGATTTCTCTCATTATTCGTAGACTTTTCCCTTACGGGCCAAGTCGGATGCTTTTCCCGCGATTCTCCACTTCTTCGCTTGGGTGTCCACTCAGTTCGGCCTCACCATCAAGGCCGTCCAGTGCAACAACGGTCGTGAGTTCGATAGCTTCACCTCCTGTGCCTTCTTCCTCTCTCACGGGGTCCAGTTGCGCATGTCTTGCCCGTATACCTCTGCTCAGAACGGCAAAGCTGAGCGCATGATTCGCACTACCAATGACACTATGCGCACTATTCTGCTCCAGGCTTCACTTCTTGCTCACTTCTGGGGGAAGAGTCTTCACTATGCCACCTATCTCCTTAACCGTCTTCCTTCCGCTGCATGTCCAGCTCCCACATCACACCACGCGCTTTTCGGTACCCCTTCTCGGTATGACCACCTCCGAGTCTTTGGGTGTGCCTGCTACCTTAACACCACAGCCACCGCTCCGCACAAGCTGGCTCCCCGGTCGACTCTTTGTGTCTTCCTCGGGCACTTCCCGGATCATAAGGGGTACCGGTGCTTCGACCTTACCTCTCGCCGGGTCCTCATCTCTCGCCATGTGATGTTCAATGAGTCTGTCTTCCCCTTCACTGATGGATAAGTCTCATGTGTTGTTGGTCTTTGTGGGGCTGCGCTGCTCACATGGTCCTTGTGGCTGTTTTTCTGTTTTTAGGACAACATCTTAGACTAGAGGACAGCATCTTAGAGGACAACATCTTAGACTAGAGGACAACATCTTAGCTAGGACAGCATCTTAGACTAGAGGACAACATCTTAGCTAGGACAACACTTTAGCATCTTAGACTAGCATCTTAGACTAGCATATTGACATATGCTTGGCTGGCTAGCAGCCTATAAATATGTAACCCCAACCCCTCAGGTTGGCATGACATTGTATGAGTTTGTGTGAGAAATAAATCAGAAAATTGCCCCAACTCCTAGTGTCATCCTCTCTCGATGAGAGTAAGGATTCTACTGCTACCAAGAGTGAGAATCCAGCGACTAACAAGTGGTATCGGAGCCGTACTATCCTGTAGCCTGAGTATCTCCTGCTCTTCTCCTTCCTCGGCCTCGCAGCAGCCCCAGCCGGTAGCAGCAGCTCCGGCTGCCCCTGCTCTCCACACAGCAGCCCCCTCAATAGCGCGCCATGTCCGCAGGACAGTCTCAGGGCTCGGTCGCCTCGAGCACGCGGTGTCGGCAGGAGGTCGACCTCGCCGCGGCAGAGAAGCGCGAGCGAGCGGCAGCAGACGCCGCTGCAGCAGCAGCAAGGGCATCGAGGCTGGCAGCAGCTAGAGCAGAGGTGGAAGCAGCGGCGGCGGCGGATGCAGCGCGTGCAACAGCAGTGGAGGTCGAGGTTCTACGCGGCAGCAACAGCAGCTCCATCGCTGCTGATGACAGCGCCGACGTGGACCTCAAGCTGCTGGAGAGGGAGGCATCGCGAGGGCGAGCGGCGCAGTGGGCAGCCGCGCACGCCCACGAGCGCGGCGGCAGCCCAGACAGGCGCAGACACGCCGGCGGCGCTCCTGAAGGAGGCGCGCACGGCGGTGGCGCTCCTGGAGGAGGCGCGCATGGCGGCGGCGGACGGGTCGACGGAGAGCGCGGCCTTCGCAGGCAGCGCGGCTCTCTCTCCGCGGTTCGGTACCGTGGTCACCACGAGTACCAGGCTGTCGGCGGACGGGTCGACGGAGAGCGCGGCCTTCACAGGCAGCGCGGCTCTCTCCCCGGTTTGGTACCGTGGTCACCACGAGTACCAGGCTGTCGTCAGGGACATCGGCCCCGGCGGCGGGTGGCCTACCCTCACCAAGACCAACTACGTTGAGTGGGCAGTGGTGATGAGGGTAAGGCTCCAGGTGCGGCATATGTGGGATGCAGTCCGGTACGGCGACGTCGACTACGACCAAGATCGACGGGCACTGGATGTTCTCATTGCTGCAGTCCCGCCCGAGATGCAGTTTTCGCTTACCAGCAAGCGGACTGCCAAGGAGGCCTGGGACGCCATCGCTGCGGCACGCATCGGCAGCGACCGCGCCCGCAAGTCCACACTGCAGGCACTTCGCAAGGAGTGGGAGAACCTGGCCTTCAAGCCAGGTGAGGACGTTGATGACTTTGCTCTCCGTCTCAACACTCTGTTGCAGAAGTTGGTGCAGTTCGGCGACGACACCTACGGCGAGGAGAGAGCTGTTGAGAAGCTCTTCCGCTGCGTCCCCGAGAAGTACAAGCAGATGGCTCGCTCAATCGAGTCTCTGTTAGACCTCTCTACGATGACGATCGAGGAGGCGTTGGGCCGCCTCAAGGTCGTTGACAGCGATGAGCCACAGCGCCTCTCGGGACCCGTCACCATTGGCGAGAAGCTCCTCACTCGGGAGCAGTGGGCTGCCGGCCAAGGTGACAGGAAGAAGGGGGAGCCTTCTTCCACGACAGGCGGCCGCAAGCGTGGCAAGCCACGCAAAGACGCCCAGGCAGGGGCGCGAAGACGTGCCAAGGGTGATGATCGTGGAGGCGCCTAGGGCGGCGCCGCTGGCAAGCAAAAGCCAGCACGAGACGAACCTTGCTACAACTGCGGCAAGCTTGGTCATTGGGCCAAGGATTGTCGACAGCCACGACGCGGCCAGGACCACGTCGCGCAGGCGGAGGAGGAGCAGCCGACTCTGTTCATTGCTCATGCGACCATCGAACTACCTCCAGCGGCACCGGCCGCAACAGCTCTCCTCCACCTTGACGAGCCAAAAGCACACGCCCTCCTCGACGATAGCTCTGGCAACGACAAGACCGACGGGTGGTGCCTTGACACCGGCGCCACCCACCACATGACCGGGCGGCGGGAGTTCTTCGAGCTCGACTCAGGCGTTCGAGGCACCGTCAAGTTCGGCGACGCCTCCGCTGTGGAGATCAAGGGCGTCGGCTCTGTCGTCTTCGTCGCCAAGACTAGCGAGCACAGGCTGCTCACCGGTGTCTACTACATCCCCGCGTTGAGGAACTCCATCATCAGCTTGGGACAGCTGGATGAGAGCGGATCGCGCGTGGAGATCGAGCACGGGGTGCTGCGCATCTGGGATCGTCGACACCGGCTCCTGGTCAAGGTCAACAGGAGCAACCGCCTCTACGTCCTTCACGCACAGGTGGCGCAACCAATTTGTCTTGCAGCCCGCCGCGACGACGACGCTTGGAGGTGGCACGAGCGCTTTGGGCACCTCAACTTTGAGGCCCTAAGGCAGCTCGGCAGCAAGGAGATGGTGCGGGGCATGCCGCACGTTGACCACGTGGAGCAGTTCTGCGACACCTGCGTCCTCACCAAGCTGCGGCGGCTCCCTTTCCCTCGCCAGGCAAGCTTCCGCGCCAAGGAGAAGCTGGAGCTCGTACACGGTGACCTCTGTGGCCCCGTGACACCGGCTACACCTGGAGGCCGGCGCTACTTCCTCCTCGTCGACGACATGTCCCGCTACATGTGGGCTGTCCTGCTCGACGCCAAGGCAGCCGCGGGGACGCCATCAAGCGTCTTCAAGCTGCTGTGGAGGCGGAGTGTGGCCGCAAGCTTCGGGTCCTACGCACGGACAACGGCGGCGAGTTCACGATGGCCGAGTTCGCGGCGTACTGCGCCGATGAGGGGATCCACCGCCACTTCTCCGCGCCGTACACTCCGCAGCAGAACGGCGTCGTCGAGCGCCGCAACCAGACGGTGGTGGCCACTGCCCGTGCCCTCCTCAAGCAGAGAGGGATGTCGGCGATCTACTGGGGTGAGGCGGTGATGACTGCCGTTCACTTGCTCAACCGCTCCCCCACCAAGGCTCTCGACGGCAAGACGCCATACGAGGCCTGGCACGGGCGTAAGCCCGTGGTGAGCCACCTTCGCGTCTTCGGCTGCCTGGCCTTCGTCAAGGAGCTCAACCACGTCGGCAAGCTCGACGACCGGAGCACGCCAGGGGTCTTCATCGGCTACGCGGAGGGCGCCAAAGCCTACCGCGTCCTCGACCCTGCGACACGGCGCGTGCGCATCACGCGTGGCGTCGTGTTCGACGAGGGGCGAAGCTGGACGTGGGGCAAGATGGTGGATGACGGCTCGACTTCGACGACCAGCGATTTCGTCGTCGACTACGTCCACTTCAAGGAGGCGGGGGGAGCTAGCTGCTCGTCCTCACCGAGCTCGCCTACCCCACCACCTCGTTCGCCACCACCTCCGGCGAGTCCACCACCGCCACCACCAGCTCCGGCAAGTCCACAGGCTCCGACGAGTCCACCACCAGCACCACCGGCCACGCCTCACTCTCCTATACCGGACCCTACCCCTTCAAGCTCGGCACCGGTAGCTTCGGCCCACGACGAGCAGCGCACAGTGGAGTTTGCCACTCCGCTGTCCAACGACGAGGATCGCATCGACGCCTACCACGGCAGCGAGCCTCTGCGCTACCGTACCGTGGACAACCTCCTCGGCGAGCAGCCGGTCCCTGGACTGGCGTAACACGACTTTGAGGCGGAGCTGCACCTCGCACATGACGATGGCGAGCCTCGTTCCTTCGCCGAGGCGGAGAGGGACGCGGCATGGCGTGCCGCGATGCAGATGGAGATGGACGCCGTTGAGCGGAACAAGACGTGGGAGCTGGCCGATCTTCCAGCCGGCCACCACGCCATCTCTCTCAAGTGGGTCTTCAAGCTCAAGAAGGACGAGACCGGAGAGGTGATCAAGCACAAGGCGCGTCTAGTGGCGCGCGGCTTCGTCCAGCAAGAAGGAATCGACTTTGACGACGCCTTCGCGCCCGTTGCACGGATGGAGTCCGTGCGACTCCTTGCGCTAGCTGCCCAGGAGGGCTGGCGCATCCATCACATGGATATCAAGTCGGCGTTCCTTAACGGCGACTTGAAGGAGGAGGTCTACGTGCATCAGCCGCCGGGATTTACGATTCCCGGCAAGGAGGGCAAGGTGCTTCGCCTGCGCAAGGCCCTCTATGGCTTGCGGCAGGCACCGAGGGCGTGGAATGCCAAGCTGGATTCCACGCTGAAGGGGATGGGTTTCGAGCAAAGCCCGCACGAGGCGGCCATCTACCGGCGGGGCAGCGGAGGAAAGGCCCTGCTAGTGGGTGTCTACGTCGACGACTTGGTGATCATCGGCACCAAGGATGCGGAGGTGGCGGCATTCAAGGAAGAGATGAAGGCCACCTTCTAGATGAGTGATCTAGGGTCTCTCTCCTTCTACCTGGGAATCGAGGTGCACCAGGATGACTCCGGGATCACGCTTCGACAGACCGCCTATGCCAAGCACATCGTTGAGCTAGCTGGGCTCACCGACTGCAACCCAGCCCTCACTCCGATGGAGGAGAGGCTGAAGCTGAGCCGCGACAGCACGACGGAGGAGGTGGACGCTACGCAGTACCGGCGTCTTGTGGGGAGCCTTCGCTACCTCGCCCACACGGCTGGACTTGGCATTCTCCGTCGGCTACGTTAGTCGGTTCATACAGCGACCGACGACGGAGCACCAGCAGGCTGTGAAGAGGATCATCCGCTACGTTGCGGGGACTCGACCACGGCCTCTACTACCCGAGGTGCCCTGGGGCGGCACACTTCGTCGGGTACAGCGACAGCGACCACGCCGGTGACATCGACACCAGCAAGAGCACGAGCGGGATCCTCTTCTTCCTCGGCAAGTGCTTCGTTAGCTGGCAGTCGGTCAAGCAGCAGGTGGTGGCCCTGTCCAGCTGCGAGGCCGAGTACATAGCGGCCTCCACCGCTTCGACTCAGGCGCTCTGGCTCGCTCGACTGCTTGGTGATCTCCTTGGCAGAGACACTAGAGCGGTGGAGCTCAGGGTGGACAGCAAGTCCGCTCTGGCCCTAGCAAAGAACCCCGTGTTCCACGAACGCAGCAAGCACATCCGGGTGAGGTACCACTTCATCCGAGGCTGTTTGGAGGAAGGGAGCATCAAGGCTAGCTACATCAACACCAAGGACCAGCTTGCGGACCTGCTCACCAAGCCCCTTGGGAGGATCAGGTTCCTTGAGCTCTGCTCCATGACCGGGATGGTTCAACTCTCCTACAAGACGACGCACAAGACTTAGGGGGAGAATGATGGATAAGTCTCATGTGTTGTTGGTCTTTGTGGGGCTGCGCTGCTCACATGGTCCTTGTGGCTGTTTTTCTGTTTTTAGGACAGCATCTTAGACTAGAGGACAACATCTTAGAGGACAGCATCTTAGCTAGGACAGCATCTTAGACTAGAGGACAGCATCTTAGCTAGGACAGCACTTTAGCATCTTAGACTAGCATATTGGCATATGCTTGGCTGGCTAGCAGCCTATAAATATGTAACCCCAACCCCTCAGGTTGGTATGACATTGTATGAGTTTGTGTGAGAAATAAACCAGAAAATTGCCCCAACTCCTAGTGTCATCCTCTCTTGATGAGAGTAAGGATTCTACTGCTACCAAGAGTGAGAATCCAGTGACTAACATTCACCAGCACCACTCCCACTTCCACCCCGGAGCTTGACCTCTTCTCACTGTTTCCCACTGACACGGTGGTCGAGGCACCTTTTCAGCTGTCTCCTGCAGGTACTGCACCGCCGTGCCCCTCGCCGGGGCCGTGCCCCAGCTCGCCGCCGGCCAGTGACACCTCTGGCCCTGCTCCCTCACCGGGCCTGGAGGGGTCCCCTTCCGGGTCGGCCCCCGTCACTACGCCTGACGCGGGGTCTGGGCCATCGACTCCGGCGCCACCGCCGCGCTTCGCTCGGCCGGTGCTCGTGTACTAGCGCCGTGCTCGGGCCGCGCCGCCGCCGTCGCCATCCCCACTGGTGGCCCCTTCTTCGCCGAGGTCACCGGTGACTTCTTCCCCGCCGGCGACACCGACTCTGCCGCCGTGGCCTCCGCCTGCCCGTGTCGTGACGTCGGTGTACTACCCACCACTCCTTCACCGACACCCACGTCACGTCCACCCTATGGTGACGCGACACGCAGCTGGGACCCTGCAACCCCGAGCTCTTGCAACGATGCCCGGGGACTCGTAGGTCTCTCCGGTACCCTCTTCCGTCCACGCGGCCTTGTCAGACCCTCACTGGCGCCGCGCGATGGAAGAGGAGTACGCGGCCCTCCTCGTGGGGCTGAGGCTGCGTACCTGCTACTCTATGTTGATGATATTATCCTTATAGCCTCCAGTGAGTCACTCATCCGCCGGATCATCACCTCTCTTCAGCAGGAGTTTGCTATGAAGGATCTCGGTGTGCTCCACCACTTCCTTGGGGGTCATTGTTGAGCCTCATCCTGCAGGGTTACTTCACCAGCGGCAGTATACTCTTGATATCCTGGAGCGAGTTGGGATGATTGACTGCAACCCCTTCTCCACTCCAGTTGACACACAGGGCAAGCTGTCCGAGGCTGAGGGCACCTCAGTGATAGATCCCACTGCATACCGGAGTCTTGCTGGTGCACTTCAGTACCTCACCTTCACCCGGCCGGACATCACCTATGCCGTTCAACAGCTCTGTCTCCATATGCATGACCCCCGGGAGCCCCACCTCACTGCTCTCAAGCGTCTCCTTCGCTACCTCCAGGGCACCGTTGACTACAGCTTGCTACTCCACCGCCGTTCTTCCTCCACTGACCTGGTTGTCTACACTGACGCCGACTGGGGTGGTTGTTTGGACACTCGGTGCTCCACCTTCGGCTACGCCGTCTTCTTGGGCGGCAACCTGGTGTCCTGGTCGTCCAAGCGCCAGCAGGTGGCCTCCCGCTCTAGTGTCGAGGCTGAGTACCGCGCTGTCGCCAACGGCGTGGCTGGGGCCTCTTGGCTCCGGCAGCTCCTTGGAGAGCTCCATAGCCCTCTCCTATGGAGCACGTTGGTCTACTGTGACAACGTCAGTGCGGTCTACCTCTTCACCAACCCTGTTCAGCACCAACGGACCAAGCATATCGAGATCGGCCTCCACTTTATCCGCGATCGGGTTGCCATCGGCGAGGTGCGGGTCCTCCACGTCCCGACCACCTCCCAGTTTGCCAACATCTTCACCAAGGGCCTCCCATCCTTGACCTTCACCGAGTTTCGCTCCAGCCTCAACATCACCAGTGGCTAGTTGCGTCTGTGGGGGGGCTCGTGTGTGTATTTTCTTTCATGTCCAGTCCATAACTCCGCTGCGCCAGAAGTTCAGACTAGGGGGGGTGGGGGGGGGGGGTTGGAGTATAGGCCCATTAAGGCCCATGTATGCACTCTTATACAGCCACTACCCTATGGGAGTTGGCCCAATCAAGCAATAGATTCCAGCAGTTGAGAGCAAGCCAAATGAAGAACTTGCATTTCAGGGGAGCGCAACTCTTCCAGATCCGCTTCCAAGGAGCAAACCTGATAGTACCACTGAAGAAGGCCTCATAGGCAGATTTGCTGCTATAGCTGCCAGTCTTAGAGAGGCACCAAGAGTGCTGATCAGAAATAGCAGGATCCAAGACCATATCATCCACCAGACTCAAATGGTTAAATATTCAAGTCACCTGGACAGTTAAGGCACCTTTGATATCAAATACCCATTTTCTATTGTTCAACGCCTCCTTTATCCAGTGTCAATATTGGATCGATCACGTGGCTATGTTGGTCTGTTGTATCCCCAGAAAAGAATTCGTGCAGCTTAGCATATGAAAGTTCACTAAGCATTGGCACAGGTACATGGTCTGTACTATCCACACCAAGCTCGAGCACCTGGAAATAGGGTTAGTCTTCTCATCATGCAGTTACTGTTCACCGACGGCTAATTGTTCTACAAGCCATCATGTGCGGTCAAGCCAGATGGCATCTCCTCATCCCAATTCGCACATGGCTTATAAGTCTGCTCTTTCTCTACACTGTACATAGCTTATAACCCTGCTCTCAAGCCACTGCCATACAGGCCATAGATGCGGTCAGGCCAGATGGCATCTCCTCATCCCAATTCGCACATGGCTTATAAGCCTGCTCTTTCTCTACTCTGTACATGGCTTATAACCCTGCTCTCAAGCCACTGCCATATGGGCCATAGACCACCGAACACAATTCGCACACACCGTGTCCTTTCAGGCATGAGTGAGCGTGACAATCCCTGGCTCTGAATTTTGCTTAGTCTGTAGTAGCAGCACTTGGCACTAGTTAACTACAATTATTAGGCAACTAGAAGCTAGCCTCACATGACCTGACCAGTGACCACGCCTATCTCTGTTCTCTTATCGTATTCCCACTCAGTTCTCTAAGTTGGGGACAGTCATCTCGTTATTCCTGAATTTTGCATAGGCCTGTTTCTTATTAAGGGGGAGGTGTGTGAGAGGGAAGCAGGCTTTAATGCCAAGGTCTTGGGGTCTCTCAACTAAAACTAGGATACAAGTATCAAAAACTCAAAAAGTCTATTGTTTCCTGTATAGCGAGAAATAAAACTTGGAGTGTTCACAAATGAGCATATAGTTTTACAGAAGATATATTTTCTATAAAGATGCGATTGAATATTTCATTCAAAATATTAGATGAATGGTGTTTTTACTCGTTAAACATGAATGATATGTGCTGCAAGTTAAAGATATTTGCATGATGTAAAAAAGAAGAAAACAATGATTTGTATGCTGTTAAATAATCAAATGTGTAGTAAAAGTTATATAGCTCAAATGAGATGAATCCAGATTGCATAGTTCCCCTGACCCTTATGGCATGCTCATGATTTAACTGTGGACTATATTTTTCTTGTGTGGTTGGCTGGATCAATTTTTCTTTTGCGCTCGGCTGATATGCAACAGCAGTTCAATTGCATTTTTCCATGTGCAGATCAATAATAGTAGCAGCCTTTCATATAAAAAAAATGAAAATAACAACCTTGCATTCATCAAGTCTTCGCTAGTAGTCACCAGACAAGCCTTGAGTTCTATAGTGCAAAGATAGATATGCATAGCTGTGGAAGTATGTGTTTCTTGAAGTGATTAGGACTTGGAGTAGTTATTATGTATGTAATGTGGGATTCAATTCAGATAAGCTAGGGGTTCTCCAATTCGGGTTTCTGGCATTGTGTGACCAGGAAATCTCTGTCGCTAGCAAGATTTCTCATAAAGAAAGGTAAGGAATCTAAACATGTTAAGTGTTATCCTATCTATCTATTTATTTAAATATAGGAGAAAGAGTTATAAGGAGTGACATGCAAATGATTCCATATATTTTTTATATTAGAAGTAAAATGAAAGGAATTTGAAGTAAAATAACATATATAGCTTTGACAGTTTCAAAAATTAGTGCAGCTTAACTTATCTTCCTGTATCTATTTTCGTCTGGCAAATCTCCCATTTCCATAGTCCCATCAATAAGTAGACCACAGACTTTTCTAATTTGTTACTAGGTTGATCCTGAGCTATAGGTCTATGCTAATCATTATGCTATTATATCGATTCTTTACTTATGCTTATATACTGGCCTCAGTTCTAGTTTCTGGGCTGGTTCACATGGTTAGATGTTTCAGAGCTTTCATGCTTGAGTTGTTTGTTTTGGTTGTCAGGTTGTGGTTCAGTGTTGGTAAGGAGAAAACACTGTAATTCGATTGGTTTATTTAGTGATCAAGAATGATTCTCTTGATGTACGTTCTAAGTATTTCTCTTGTTACATGTGGAAGAATCGGTTTAGATGTCCCACTTGGGGATTTGACCTTTTGCTTATTTTGCTGTGCTGATTGAGCTATTCAATAGAGACAAAACAAGTAATATTATGAATAACTATCCTTGTTTTTTTTGTGATTGCTTCAATAGAGTGCCTGAAAAATGTTCAATTTTTGTTTATGCCATCTGCCAGTCTTCAATCTAAATCCTTTTAGCTGTTTATTGACATATTTTGCTGGCTTCCTTTTACTGCAAACTAGTAGAAAACGCACGCCCCTGCGCGTGAGTGAACAAAGTCTGATGGCTCATATAGTGATAAAAGTGGATGACTAAACCACAGTGATGTGCACACAGGTTGAAGTTATACATATTGTATTGTACATACGTGGATGGTTCAGAGAATTGCGAGAAGAGAGAAGAATTGTTTCTAGGGCTGTATAGGTAGAAGTACATAGGTATAGGATACCATTACGCAAATATACATGGGTAGATGTTTGATACAGATAATATTGAGATACTGCACTGTGCAGAGATGATCAGCCTGTTTGGGCGATTACAGTCGGTGTTGAGGCAAGTGGTTCACCATTGAGTAACGCGGTGCATAGGCAGGCAACAGGAAAAATTTCGAATGTCAATATATAGACTGCAATATATAACCTTTACGGGAGCAAGTACATATTCATATATTCTATGTATAATAGCTGTCGTATGGTACAACTGCAGAATATAGCAAACCTAAAGTAGATGTACCTAATGGCGATACATCAAAAGATGAGCCCATGAAATGGAGCCATAAACCAAGTAGATGACCATAACTTGATTTGGTGTCATGTCACTTGAGCTCACGGCATGGTTGTTAGTTACTGCTGCCGTTTATGTGCAGGCCGTTTCCTTCCGATGAGTTCACAGAAGCTACGGAAGATGGAAGGAAATGAGAGTATATTTATTCATGTCTTAGAAATGTAGCGGCATTGCATTGCAAGTATTTAGTCTCAATGTTTCCATGTTTTGAACATAATATGTATCGATTTGAAATGAGTATATATAATCATGCCTTAGAAATGTAGCAACATTGCAAGTATTTAGTCTCCACAAAACAGTGCATTTTTTGCATACAACAGAAATTGTAGCCTAAGTGCCATGTTTCATGAGAGGAAGTCAGGTTATAATAAATTTAAAATTATATGCAAACAGTGGCAGATAATGCAGTTAAGTAAGCGCATAGGGTTAAGTAAGAGTACAGGGTATAAGTCCCACAACTGCGAGGGAATTGGGAATTGGCCATAGACTATAGAAACTGGTAAATGTAGTATTACTTGGGAATTGCTAAATATGTCAAAATATGTCCCACAACTGCGAGGGTATAAGTAAGAGTACAGGGTATAAGTCAATCTAAGTAAGAGTACAGGGTATAAGTCCCACAACTGCGAGGGAATTGGGAATTGGCCATAGACTAGCTGTTTATTGCATGTATAATGATAATTTAAAATAGGCTGACAAATGGCATCACAGGATCGGCATACCTATCACAAGGGAGCATTGTGCATGCTGTATGTGAGCGGGCCGAAATTGGCCTGTCTATGAACTGTATGTTCCATGAACTGTATGTTCCGTGGAATTTTAGTGGAGCCATAGTCTGTACTCCATGGAATGAGTCTGAGACTAAAAATCGGCATCTATTCATGTTCATGAAGGAGGATTCTTTGGTCCTGTGAAAAGGATGGATTCAGTTTTGCTAAGAAACTTATAGGAACGTTGAAATATATAATGCATCAACCATATATTCTTGTTCTAATGAAGTAATTAGGTATTGCATAGTTCAGTAAAAAACAACCTATCTATCAGGTGCCTGCAATTTAGAATACCCATGTTTGGATTAGGAAGGAGAAGATGAGAAGATGAAGTAGGCATAACCAGGTGCAGCTAATGCGGAAATATTTTTGAATTGGTAGCAGAGGCTATATGAAATTTCTAGATCATGTCTGCGCTGTGATATAATAATTTAGGTCGTAATTTTCAGAGGCTATATTTACAGGATTCATATTATAGCAGAGACATAATTTTTAAAACCTGTATGCTACCCAGCGTACATAAAAATTTTCCCTCAAAACCTCTATGCTACCCCAACCCTTCTTTCAACAGAGGCACCTATTATGATAAACTGCAAAACTGTGAGCCGTATATATATATTAAATAAATGCGGTGATAACAATTAATACTCAATTGAAGATGATATAAAAGGAAAAGGGAAAACACACACATAGAGTTCTCCCATGACTTGAATGGTCCCATATTTTTTTATCCATCCAAAAATGGCGAACATCATACTTTTGAGGATGACTGCTGCAGCTTCACTTGTTAGGATAGTAGCTGTATACTGTGTTTTGAATTCTTTTCTTTAATTAGCATAATCTCTGCCTCAATGCAGAGAACTAACCTGCTTTTGTTCGGAGATTCGGCCATGACCTGCAACAAAGAAACTGTAAGAGACACATGGTGTGGTAGAACAAAAGACAAATATGATATCAAAACCAGATCTTGTTAAGCAGATATGAGTATTCCTAGTAAGCCCAAGATACAAATCAGAGGTCAAAGGAGAGAAGCGAAGAAAAGGGAGTAAAGGAAGAATGGGAACGAAAACAATTTGATATAGGTAAAGGTGCTTAAGAAACCAGAGCACCAAAGCATTGAAAATGGAATTCTAATGCATAAAAAAACGGGCAAGCCTCCTAACCTTTTTTTAACACAAACACGGAGGAGGCTTCCTGAAAAGTTCATTAATATTTTCCTCCTCGGAGCAGAAAACACAATTTAACACAACTATTCTTTGGCTTTGTCCAGCATATTGACAGAAGCATGCTCTTCTTGATTCCATATAGTGAGATGAAATCAATGCCTACCTGATGGATATAATACTTGATAGAAAAGGAACCTGTGAAAATGGTGGGTCGGGATTAGATTACGTGACATCAAAACCAATAGCATAATTTTACTTAAAAAAAATTGATAGCCAAAAATTTTGGGCGACATGGACTGTCCTCGCGTGGAGCCCAACTAAAATGTAGGAAGTAATTAACCAAAAGTTGTTCCATACATATCGTGGCTATGTTAGAAGTTATGCTATTAACGTCTAATGGTTCTAATCCCAGAGACCCAGACATCCTGTCTGCAATCTCATGTGATAAAATCGCAAAGGTCTACGTCTGCTGCCATTTGAAATCTCTAAATCACCGAGTAGAAGCACCGAATCACTGATACTAATTAGATATCTAGAAAGGCATGAAGCCATGCATTAACATTACTGTATTCTGTAAGTGCATAGTTAATTGTCAACTGTAGAATAAGGCAAGTCAGAATACTATTGAGCAACACTATTTTAGTTTGCTGCCATACAAGCATAGGTACATGAAACTTTTTTCCATAATTATTAGGAGACATGTATCTTACCAGGAACTATCAAAGCAACAAATATACATGTATCTCCATTGTATTGGTGAAATATAATTGGAAATACAGAGCAGAGAATAGAGGAAGAAAGAACACTGGTCTATCTTGTCAGCTTACTGAAGAGGCAGGCAGCATAATTTCCCCTCTTAGCCTTGGGAAAAAAACACCTGCTATCACAACCCTCAATCAACGAATAACAACATTCCATTTCATGCAGACTTACTGAAGAGGCAGGTTCTTGTTTTTGAGAGCAGACCATCTTATTCTTGAGCATGTGGATCTCTAAATTGTAGACCTGAATAGTTACATACAACAAAGGATGAGTCTCAGGTTTTATTATCATATAAATGTACCATACTAGGATTTAACAAAGGGACTCATTATAAATCTATGGTTACACAATTCATTATAAATATATATTCCTTCAAAGAGTAGTAAAACAATCCATTGCTCGCTGGATTTTAAAATAATATCGTAGCATAAATATTTGATCTTACTCAGATAGGGAAGTTCTAACAATCTTTCATTGAATAAGATTATTAACTAACCCTGAAGCAACTTCCACATGTCCTGAAACATTAAATAGCAATATGGAAGGGTTGTATTACACTAAAATCCGTACGACATGCACGAAAATATATTGGACTGAACCAATTCATTCCATAATTGAAATAGGAAAAGAGATGTCAGCCTAGGCATTATATTTGCTAAACCACTCATAATCATATGTGCATGACACAACAATGCATCTATAAGTAGGAACCAAAAAATACACACTTATCGAGCAGCTAGTAGAACACAAAGCCAATTGGAAAATTATCAACCACAACTGACAATTCAGGCTTAGACTCATAAAGGAACTGTCTCAGATAAGTTGCCATATAATTTTTAATCAGATATAGCACAATACGCTCACTGTTTTCCTTGACTGTTATCATCTGAACCAGATAATAGCTTAAGGGTATATCCTCAATTAACATTAAAAAGGATACAATTGGAATAGCCTAACCATTTTGTCTACTCAAACCAGCTGTTCTGGAAAAAAGGAAGATTTTCTTATGCCTACAAAAGGAAGATGTTACAGGTCCAGGCGTCCGATAACTACATATGTGGCCAAATGTATGATTCTGATCCATCAGCACCAGCATGCATACAGAATTTTTGACTTGTTATTTGGACCATAAATGAATGACACATAGTGTTTGAAATTAAAGGAATCAAAGGGACAACTAAAATAATTTCAAATACAAGCTGATTGTTCTAAACTGATTTATGAAAAGTTAGAAACACTCACACATCAAATAAGTTTTTTCAAGCTTGAAAACAAACTACAGGGAATGATTGAAATTTCCAAGGTAACTAATTTTTTAGGTCATCTAGAAACCACACAATAGAAACCTGAGTCAACTTGCCCAATTCAAATTCGAAAACACACACAACCAAGTGGTAATGTATTCTGAAGGTTTTCTATGCAACTAAACATACATTAGTTCCCATCTAGCACTAAGAACTTAAAACTGAAATATACATCAGGCATAAAAAAGGAGAGTATTTTCCTTGCAGCCGGTAATTTACAGAAGCAAACAGTAAGAGCAAGAAAAGACAGCATCATTTTAGGAAGAAAAATAACTGAGTACTATAGCTGTTGTAGCCTAACAGTAAAGAGTAATAAGAATAAGTGCCAAGCTTAGGTGAGGAATACAAATACTGTGGCACAAGAAGCATGATATGTGTACAGGGCACTCCCAAGGGTGACAAAGAGAAATTCACAAAAACATTACAGGGATACGGCACGAATCTTAGCAGGACAAATGAAGCGTGCATAGATTGGCACACCAGGAGCTCCTTGCCGCAGCAGTGCTAGTCGTGCTAATCTTGCACACCTGCATAATGGTAAGTCTAAATTGATAATCTACCAATGGCCATTGTGGGCATGGAAAAAAAACAATCATGAGACCTACAAAGTACCAAAAAGAAATTCCAGAATACACAGGACAACATTTTCACTCCATATGAACTATGCACTTCGAAGATGTTTAACACACTGCCTCTTTTTTGTTTCAGTAGTCGCAAGTAACACCGCACACCTCACTACAATAAAAATCATGTTTCACATCACATGGACCTAGAGGCCATTCCTCGGTTCGTTAAATTTACTACCTCTAAATTAAAGGACCATGCCAAAAGTAAACTGACGTATGCAAGATGAAGACAACTTACATTGGCAACGTGCTACTGCTGCATATACACAGAAGAGAGGGCATCAATATACCACCTCGGTAGGAAGGATAGCAGCAAGCTCTTCAATCTTGTCTGAATACTCATTCACAGCGTGGTACTGCTGCATATACATAGAAGAGAGGGCTGCAATATACCACTTCGGTAGGAAGGATAGCAGCAAGTTCTTCAATCTTGTCTGAATACTCATTCATTTTTGCCTCCGAAAATGTTAGCCTACAGGAATTTAGGAATTAACAAATGTTTAGATGTTGCGGAACTAAGTGACGACGAAAATAGCAGATGGTAAAATCAGTACTTTGGATTAGCGAATCAGTATTTGAATTATTTTGAATTCCTATTATGCTATCTATTACATGTAAGGATGAAAACGGTCGGAAACGGTCGAAAACAGACTTACGATATAGAAAAACGAAAACGGTCGGTTCGGGATATTTCTACATTTAGCAATTAAAGAGTACAAAAAATAGTTGAAAATGGTTGTGAAACCAATTAAAACTGACAATTTTTCATGTTAAAAAACGGTTTATAATATAGAAAACGAAAACGGTCAAGAATGGGCAAGAGAGAATTGTCAGTTTTTGTTTTATAATATCTGCTATTGACCGTTTTCGTTTTATATATTATGAACCGTTTTTTAACATGAAAAATTGTCAGTTTCAATTGGTTTCACAACCATTTTCAACCATTTTTTGTACTCTTTAATTGCTAAATGTAGAAATATTCCGAACCGTCCACTTTCGTTTTTCTATATTGTAAGTCTATTTTCGACCGTTTCCGATCGTTTTCATCCTTAACCACATGACATAAATCTTAGGCTGATAATCACACAGTGTCTAGAGCCACAGGACAAGAATGGGCAAGAGAGAGTGGAGATGGGAGTTGACATCGTCAGCCGCCGAAGGGACAGCGACCTGGTGGTCGCCGATGCTATCGCCGGCGAGCATCTCGACGCAGGGCGCCTCTACCGAGGGTGGTACCGGCGCTAGGTGGTCGTGACATTGGGCACAGGAAGTTAGGGTTTCTTCGAGCATGGGATGACACGCGGCGCTGCGGGAGGAGGTAGCACCAGGACGCAGCGACGCCGGTGGCCACCAGCAGGGACCGGTGGCGCCGCGATGTGGGCAGGACGGCCACCACCGGTGGCCACATGCGGCTCGCGCCGCAGCCCCGCCAGAGCCTCGCGCGGTGAGCCGGCAGCGCTGGCCCGCCCGGCATGCGGCGACGCGAAGGGGACGAGGAGGAGGAGGAGGAGGGCCTCGCCGCGTCGAGAGGGAGAGGGAGAGGGAGGGAGAGGGAGAGGGAGAGGAAGGGCTGGAAGGGGGCGGCGAGCGTCACGGCGATGCCGGAGAGATCGAGGGAGACGGGGTTTTCTTTCTTTTTTTACGGTAACACGAAGCTTCGGGACGGGACGAGAGGCTTACGAGGCAGGTGGGAGTAACCAGGACCGTAGATCGTGAAATCTAACGGTGAAAACTATTTTAGGTCACGTGTCTGGTCTCCCCATCGCGGTTCAACCTTGTGATTGTAGGAGAGAATAGTGGAAAGCTTATACTTTTTCATGTGGACAATGCATTTTCATTTAGCGTGTTAATGGAATTTTACTTGCATAGTTAAATATTTGGTTCATGTCGTGGAGTATATACATGTTCTGATGGCCCTGTCGTCCTGTCTGGCACTTGCTAGGTTCAAAACCAAAGATCATTGTGTTTGGCTGCTGAAAACATGAGTCACAGATCCATTTTCTGCCCTTCATACGTACTGTGCTCTCATTGAGGCAAGGTTCTTACAGCTAGGAAAAAGTTAGCGACCAAGTTACAAATGTGTAGTCTCTTTTTATGTCCACTCTGTTAGATCTGAAAATTGATTGCTAGGATAGTGTACTGTAAGTCAACCTTCAATTTTGTTTACAATGCCCAGCCTCTCTAATCATATTTCTAATATATACCTTCACAATAATCTGGTACCAAAAAGAAAAGGAAGTGCTAGTTTCAAAGTTCTACTTGTTTGGCACTAAAAAGTATTAGTTTGATAGCTATCTAGAATAATACTTGTTGGGATCAAGGACATTTGGGCCTGTTTGGCTTCTTGTCAATGACGTTCTGTGGCTGCGGCTGCTGCGTCAGGCATGACACAAAAATACTGCACATCGGCTGTGCAGCAGCGCTGCTGCCGAACAGGCCCGTAGTGCACTAGATCAGTTAACTAGCTCCAAGGTTGCTGAAATTATATGAGGTATACATGTGCATGTATGAAACAGAAGCATGCTGTGTAAAACGAATTTGTGCAGCATGGGCGCATTATTATTGATCACATATTTATATTGATTTTCAGGTACTCATGTGTGGCTCTACTTAACTGATCATGCAGCGATGGTTCATAGTTTGGAGCTTCGTGGGGGTGTGCTGGTTGCCAAGGCTTGGCAACCTTTGTCCTGAACTGATTCATAATTGCTATAGTTGCGATCATCTTTTGATTATGCTAATGAATGGGTCAGCCCATATATTGTGCATATATGTATGTGAAATTTTGACATTTGTTTGACTGGGCTGTGAAATTGTGGCAACTGTTTTTTTTTAAGAAACCAGGTTGTATTTTATATTCTATATAACCAGTACATGGCATTCCTTACAAAGACATCTCTGAATAAAACGAAAATTACATCCACGCCCTTGTAAGGTCCTCGTCATCTTCATCATCGGTGATTGGAGCGACCACCTGACGAGCCACCACTGCTGGTAGAGGAACATGCCGAGCTTGAAGCTGGTCCCCATCTTGACGAAGAAGCTTTAAAGTTTTATGATGTTGCGACAATTGGCACACTAAGGTCTTTGATCTGCAACTGAAATTTTTAATGCACAGGCAATAGGCTTTTTTGACAATATGCACAGGCAATAGTAGTTGGCCACTGGCCGTCACAACGCTCGTGGACTACATACCACATAAGGTCCTCTCTAGAACACACCGTCGACGACACCGTTGCCGGAGAAGCCTTGGAGGGACACACCTGAGGTCTGACACTTCGCTGCCAATAGAGATGGGCCTTCACCTCCTCCCTGTGCCTACGAGGACGCCGTGGGCCTTCCCCTCCTGATGCCTGTGAGGACGCCGAGAAAGAGGGGAGATCCAATCAGTCGCCGGCGGAGAGCAGCAGTCGTCGAGGATTCGCCTTCTACTGTAGCAAGGGGAAAGGTCAGGAGGCTTCGATATTTACTGATCATGCGGATTGATGCTTCGTTGTGGAGTCTATGGGCATATATACGAAGAAAAATCTTTCGGACTTGAAAGAGTTTCGAGAATTTTGAATCGATATTCCACTCATGTGTGACAACGTGAGCTCCCTGCATGTCACTTGACGTGGAAATCGAGCGATTTATCCTAAAATCAAACCAAACAAATGATAAATCCACAAAAGTTAACAAAAGACACCAATTTTTGAATATCAGGTCAAGTAATTTTTTTAATATAGTGACACTTTGAGGGTGCAGTGGATCGGCCTAGCTCACTGTGCTGACGAGCCAACGTCCCTCGGGCCTTGGTTCACCAGAGACCACCACAAAACAAGACCTTAGGTTTGACTTGATCCAAAAGACTAGTTTATTAGGTGTAAATTGTCTTCTTATATGTTGTGCTCCGAGCATCAATTTTCGATGTCACAAATCAAGCCCAACTCTTCATACAACACAACCCTGTATGATCTATAGAAGGGCCGACGGGCCAACACCCCTTAGGTCAAGCGTAACTCAACCTAGTTCCATTAGAGCCCACAACAAGATAAGACCTTGAGTCTAACTGAATCCAAAATACTAGTTTATTAGATGAGGGATACCCTGCCTTATACGTTGTCTCCCTAGATATTCTAGGTTTTTTGACCATATGTTCGATACCATTTGTTAAAGTGTGCACCGTGCAACAAATATTGTCTAGCTCGTTATACCCATGAACCAACACCCCTGAGGCCTAGGTGCGCCGGAGCCCATAACAAACCAATGCCTTGTGCCTAATTCAACCTAAAAAATTAGTTTGATGAGTGAGGTTTGCTCCCTGCTTATTATACGTGTGCTCATTCACTATCAATTTTTAATGTGAGACTAAACATAACAACGTGTTAAACCTAGAACTTTTCTTAAGCTTGTCAAAGAAATGAAAATGAAATAATTGTTTTCTAAGTGACGTAAAATTGAAAATAGGTACGTAGAGCGAATAACCACTTTAACTTCAGTCCTAACACGAAGTAATTAAATCATAGAATTTCCAAAGTAAACTCTATTTGCACAGGCTTTTACAGTGGTGACCCAGGGCTTAACGACTCTAGACACCAGCCTGGGCTGTAGCGCCGGCGCATGCTTGAGGTATTCGTTATATCATGCTCTGCTGCAAGTTTAAAATCATGCAGGAGCAAAGGTACATCTTATCATCATGTCAATCGACTCGACGAATTTTGGAAATGTCCAATAGAATTTTTACTGTGTATAGTGCTAATATCCCCAACGACCACACGCCAATGGTTAAACTGGCCTAGATTCGCCCCTAAAATCACTAGATCTTAGGGTCTCCTCAACGGGGAGGACCAAACTGCTAGCGACGTGAGCTCTAAAAATAAAAAAAAACGAGTAAAATGTATCGGAGGTCTATTAACTTTTGGACGTGTGTCACTTAAGTCCATCAACTCTCAAACTGTATTTCTGGGTCCATTAACTTTTGGTTGGACCAAACTGCTAGCGACGTGAGCTCCGAAAATAAAAAAAAACGAGCAAAATGCATCGTAGGTCCATTAACTTTTGGACGTGTGTCACTTAGGTCCATCAACTCTCAAACTGCATTTCTGGGTCTATTAACTTTTGGTTGTGTGTCATTTCAGTTAATGGACCTCTAGTGAACCACGTAAAAAGTTTAGAGACAAAAAATACAGTCTGAGAGTTGATGGACCTAGATGACACCTCCTCAAAAGTTAATAGACCTCTGGTGCACTCTACTCAAAAGTTAATGGACCCAGAAATGCAGTTTGAGGGTTGATGGACCTAAGTGACACACAACAAAAAGTTAATAGATCTAGAAATGCAGTTTGAGAGTTGATGGACCTAAGTGACACACGCCCAAAAATTAATGGACTTACGGTGCATTTTGCTAAAAAAAAAGGACCGGATTGAACGAGTGAGTGTTTCTTGAGAGACGTGCAAGACTAGCTAGATTGCACTTGCTAGTGTGATCATCTTTCTCCTTCTCAGCCAATAAATTTTTTTCCATGCTAGTGATTTGGCACTCATTAGGACTTCAGGCCTGCCTGGATCATCCAAAACTAAAGTTTAGTTAGACTAAATTTAGATGGAGTAAAATGTAAGCTGACTAAAATTTAGTTCATAGTGTTTGGATACACGGGATGCATAGACTAAAAGCACATACAAAACTAAATTAGTCTAATTTTAGGCTACATGTTTGGATACCTCAACCTAATATTTAGACAAGTAGACAACTAAACTTTAGTTGGGGTGATGCAAACAGACCCTTGGTCTGGGATCCATTCAAGCGCGGGTTCCGCTACTACTTCTGTAGTTGATGGTAACTTGGCACGGTGTTTCACGGAATATGCTAGGCCTTCCACGGTTCCACTTCCACCAGCATCGCTAACTGCAGACACTATACCCTACTAGTACTAGCTACTAGCTAGATGACAGGTTTGCGGAGACAATAGCTAGCACAGCTAGTCCTATCATCCCATCTCTATGTACAGGATTAGCTCCTAAAATATTGTCATCTAGAATCTGTCGCATATATAGGCCGGTGCTCCTTGTTCTCATTGCTTCAATTTCTAATGACGACCACAATATAAGTAATAGCTTGCCTTTGACTCAAGTGGTTTATCATGGACTTCCGGCAATGACATGCATGTGATGACGTCGGAGAACTCAGATGGGGCTGATGGATCCAACCAAAGCTCACAACATCCACAAACTGAGAAGTTAAGGAAAAGGCTGAAAGCTGATAGCTAGTTCAAAAGCAACAGTGACAAGAAACACTGTATCATATAGAAACAGTACTGAAAAAGAGTAAAGAAAAGCTAGTTCAAAAGCAACAGCAAGAAGATAGCAGCACTATTGAAAGTACCGTGTCATGTGCATGACAAAGATTTTAGACGGGCCGTTACTGTCAAGTTGAGTTCAGCTCCAACATCTCGACCATTATTGTTTTAAATGCCGGTAGAGGATGTAAAGCTGAAGGGAACGAACTACACTTTATGTGGATTGCACCTAATGCAATGACCCTACCGAATTAGTTGTGCTGATACTTATTGACTAGTTTGATGTCTCAAATGGCTAGTGTAAAGCCACGACATGCTTTGCATGATAAACAGGGGACATAGAAACCAACGTTGGAATTTGTCGACGTGTTCGAGCATCGTGTGGTGACGTGAGAGCTTTTCTCTTTTGCTTTGCTTCATTCGTAATAGAGAAACAAGGGCGTTCATGTAGCCATGCAAAATTTGACATGCCATTGCAGAATCGAATTGAAACAAATTTAACAGGGCAAGCATATACGGTGTATAAAAGAAACAGAGTCAATACTGAAGAACTTGTATCGTTTCAAAAAATTAGTGTCAAACATTTGTCAAACTAATTGTGACCTAAAGGGTGTATCTTACCTCCAGAAAACAATTTCTGTTCTGAAGTTTTGCCGTGGAACTTTGGTGTCCTGGACTAATATTATTGTTCTAGTTGGCAAAGAAAATTATTATCTGTCACATTCGTAGAGGACAGTGTATGCTTTTTCATGTTTTATTTAATAAAGCACAAAATGACAAAATAATGATTATTGTATTCTGGTCTGTCCATAAATCTTTTCCCTTTAGCACGAAGTGATGGAAAACGGAAACTTTTGATTCTCAAAGGTAGCTCAATTTCTTTTGTTCGATCTAATTAAATGGCTAGCGACAATTATCATACGACAGAGAAGATAGAAAAACCAATCCCCACGTGTAGCACTTTGCACTGCTGTACAATCAAATTTTGGAGAATCCCTCATGCGATTTGTATATAGCAAAACATCATGTAAAAATGGGTACATACGAGAGGTGGCACACGAAAACGCATTCCCCTACCCTGGCCCTGGCCTCGTCACTTTGCATATGGATGGGAATGGGTCAGGTAACCCATTGGATAGTTGACTCGACCCACAAAAATAGAGCCAATGCACCATAGGGGCCGGCCCTAAATTTTAAAATGGGCTAGGGCTGGAACCTATTGACCCAATGGGTACCATGGGTTGACCCACTCGTCATATTAATAATCTTTTTTCTTAATTTTGATGTTCTTTATTTTTTCGAATAAATACAATTGGTCATGACTTGTAAGATCAACCGTGCTTGGAAGTATAGTGAGGAATATCATATTTCGGAAGTGAAAATTGATAAAATTAAAATCATGGTTCACTTGCAAACTTATGTAATTTAATGCATTGCTAATAATCTTAATATATTATTTTGATATTTTTTAATCTTGTATCATACCTTTTCTAAAAGTGTTGATATTCATGGTTTGTGATTGTAGAAACATATTTGGGTCGACCCATACTACCCAATGGGTCATCGAGGCCATAGCATCTAGGAGAAATGGATCGACCCTTGGCCACTAAAATTGGCCTTGAGGCCATGGGGCCAAGTCCAAGGCTAGGGCCGAGTCAGTCCATTCCCATCTTGAACTTTGCACCACCCCATGGCGACTAAGCTTAGATCAAACATTGTCACCCTTTCTCGCTCCAATCCCATGGCTGCTTGAAACCCTTCCCATGCATCTTGATCTCTTGGCTCCTAGCTTAGTTACAAGCAAAGCCCTCACCCCTTCTTAGATCTTGACTCCAAACCCAGTTAGGTAGCATCATGACGCTACGCTGCCTCCATCACCTATCCATTGCCCTCACCTTTTTGGTCCGTCATAGTGGGACTACTCTAGTTCTCCACTGCTGTGGTGGATCCATCATCGCAGCCCTCCTCCTCGCCTTCTGCAAAACTTTGTGCTTTTCCTTTTTGATAATGGAAGACTTTATTAAACACTATAATAACAATACATCGAGTTCATATATTGTCTTGGAGGGCACTTCTAGTGTCTGCCTAACAAGAGGCATACAACCAATTAAACAAAATAGATCACACACATTCTAGTGGTTATCAATCCATAGACTAGACTGCCATCCATGTGCCTAGGAAAAAAGTCCATGGTCACATGCACCAAATGTCGCGAGGCCTCCACAACCAAAACCTGTAAATCCAGCTTCTGAAGGATAGACCTAGTACGGTGCCAGTGGGAAACCACAAAAATAACCTACAAAGGAGGATTAGTTTTTTTCTTTTCAAAACCCACAAGAACCGTTGCTAGCTGGCAGTACCAACCATTTGTTAGTCACCGTATTGGAGACAACATAGCGAAACCCAATGCACCAGCAGAGGATGAGGCCTCTGTAGCAATTTGAGATGATGACATCCTTAATGAGGAAGGGCAAGAAGGACAAGGATGGGTATTCACGGTGACGCTGGTGAAGTAGCATTTGCCTTTCTAGGTGTCATACAAGAATCCGATGATAATCTGGGGTAGCTCCTTATGACACTTGGATTCTGAGATGAGGCGGTTCCAGGAGCGATAGACACACTTGTAGTTGCACAAGGAGCGGGCGTGAAGCGGTGGAGGATGAGGACCAAGACATGGTCTGCGAGGATGGCCACTTCGTTCCTCTTGTTGGGGCCCTCCTCCATCTTGATAAGGATCTGGTGGAACGGGGTGGCAATGGAAGTGGCAGCGCTATCACCTAAATTAGAGAAGGAGCGCCTGTGGGGATGTGTTCGTGAGATTCTTAATAATCTTATGCAAGCTTGATTCATACTCAGATGAGTGAAGAGGGGAATAAAAATTCATGAAGATGGATAAGGGAAGTGCGAAAGCATTACCCTTGCCTTTGGATCTTGCGACATTGAGCTCAAGCGGCCAGGTGAAAGGTCTTGATGGCTAGAGGGGGGGTGAATAGCCTTTTAAAATTTTCTACAAAGACAAACTAAACAAGTTTATCAATATAACAAGTAGCGAGATGCGAGTTTTGCTTAGCCTACGGGGTGTTTGCAAGCCACCTAACCAATTCACAATTCTAGTATATTTGCACTCAACCGCACAAGTCAAACTGATAAGGTAACTACAACTACAACTAGCAAGCTACACAAAGGAGCTACTCTAGCAAAGCTAACTAGCTAGCAAAGATAACTAAGAAGGTAAAGCGGAGTTGAGTTAGGAGAGTTTCACCGTGGGGCGAAGTATTGAGCCAACCGATATGATCAACAATGAATACCAAGACAACCGAACATCAGGATCAATCAATCACAATATGAAAGTGATGACACAAAGATTTATCCCGAGGTTCACGTGCTTGCCGGCACGCTAGTCCCCGTTGTGACCCTCTTCACCACATGGTTCGGTGGCTAATCGGTCTCACACTAAGCCTCTCGAAAGGCACCACAAAAACCTACCAAATGGCAAAAGGTTGCAATGACATGAGCAATTTACTAATGTTGCCTTTGGCGCTTCGCCGAGGTAGGCACAAACCCCTCACAATCACCGGAGGTGGCCAAGAACAATCACCAACTCTTGCCAATGCCTCCAAGCTGCTCCAACCTATCTAGGTGGCGGCAACCACCAAGAGAAACAAGAATCTCACAGCAAATCAACCACCAAGTGCCAACTAGATGCAATCTCACAATGCAAATGCACTTGGATCACTCAATCTCACTTTGAATATGCAAAGAAGCAAGAGAGATGAGTGGGAGGGGAGTTGCTTAGCTCAAAGTGCTCACAAGTATGTCAAATGTCCGAGAGATGGAGCCTTGAGCCGGCCAATGAGTATTTATAGATGTACCCCTTCGAATATAGCCATTAGAAACTTGAAATAGCCAAAGTCGTGCTGATCGGATGCGCTGGTCAAACTGACCGGACGCGCCGATCGCGCAACGGCTAAGTTGCGAAGCACCGACTGGACACGCTGGGATCGACCGGACGCTCTGGTCCCGTAACGGACCGGACGTGTTGGTCAACCCTGAGCAGTGCACAACGAAACAGTGACCGGACGCGCTGCAGAACTGACCGGACGCCACAGTGCCAGCGTCCGGTTGGAGTCCAGTAAGCTCCCTGAACGACCGGACGCGTCCGGTCGACAGTGACCGGACGCGCTGCGCGTCCGATCATCAAACTGAAACACGCGCAAACGCTGAACGCTGACCGGACGTGTCTGGTCAACCAGAGACCGCGTCTGGTCACCTCTGTGACCTCCGTTCGCTTCCGTTTCTTTTCCAACTTCCGGCGTAATGGAAAATAGTCGTTTCAACTCCTCAAAAACGCCTGAATGTGTGACCCCAAACCCTCTCTGCCGCTCAAACTCCACCGCCTTCGCAAACGTGCTAACACAACCAAGTGATCTCGTCATGTGTGAGTGTGTCAGCATTTTCACAAACATTTTCTGAGGCGATATTAGTACTATCCATATGCATATGATTATGAAATGCACACCTAGAGGCACTTAGGAGTTCAATAGCCGCGTCATTCCCCTATTTATAGTACGGCTATCTAACCTATAATGTAACCACACCCACTAGGTGTCTTGGTTACTAAAACACAACCCTTAAGCATATACCTTTGCCTTGATCATGTAGGGTTGTGTCCAAATCCAAGTGTGGCCATCATGATCACCATGTCCATCTTGCCACCAACCTTGGAATGTACTAATCCTCATATGCTACTTACAACTTAGGCATAGGATTAGTACTTAGGCATTGTCACTAATTATCAACACCAAACATAGGACTTTCACCAGGGCGGTGATGACTACCAGCTTAGTCACCGGTGGATCTGTGCAGGCCCTGCTAATGAGGCATACCAGCGTGGAACACTAGCTTGTCGTCTATGAATGGCGGCTTGCACACCACTGAGTAGATCGGTCGTGCAGTTCAACACTGGGGAGCAGGAGCATCGACGAGGAACAACAACACTGAGGTAGAGAAAGACAGGTTGGGACGTCCTTTGTAAGCAATAGTATCAGTCACAAGAATGGAAATTTCTGCAAAACTTTATAAATATGCACGGGCTTAGAAATTGACAAAAGTGGTACAATCCAGACTGTCTGCAAGCGGTGTTGAAGGCTACCTGTCACGCCCGGTTTTCAAAAGAAGATCAAGCACTCGTCATATGTGTGCCCAGGAAGTCCACACATATAAGAACCAAATAGAAAAATATCAGAAAACAATGTTATATAGTGGAAATATACTTAAATTAAACACTTACAACTATCAGAGTTACGCGGAATGGATATTAAACTTCTTCTAAGGCTCCAATCTTCTCAGGGACGGCTGACTAGGGGCTCCGTATGCCGAGCACTTCTGACTGACTTCTAGAAACTCCATAACATCTTTGTCCTTCATCTGAGCAACTCTTTACTACACACTAGGGGTGTAGGGTGAATAGTAAGGGTGAGTCCATGTCGAACTCAACAAGTATAGGAAAGTATAATGACATGCAAGGCTTAATCAAAGGAAGGTTGACTCAGGTTTACTGCAGTTTAGCATTTTAGTTGGTAAACTTTTTATTAAGAAACCTATTTACTAAATTGAGTGATAAATTCCCAACCCTTAATTAACAGAGTAAGATTAACAATATTATTAATCATCATCATTACCGAGGTAGCAACCTCAAGAGTATCCAAGGTAGCAACCTCAATAGTAACCCGGGGTAGCAACCCCAAAGAACACGGGATAGCCATCTTGCTAGGTAGCCACCTCAACCAAGAATCCATCTCCATAGTCCAAGTGAGTCAAGTTCTAATCATGTGAGAGTCTGGGCCACTCGTGACCATGAGCATGGCTGATATATCAGTTTTAACTCTACAGAGGTGTACACTTTCACTTCAAGTCGTGATTCCCATTTGCCCGGGGTCATGACTCCCCAAAACACTACCAAGGTGAGCAGACAGGGTTTTCACTATGAGATTGTTCACATGTTCTAGCTAATAGGATGCAACTTGTAAGGTTTGGCCTAGGTGCACGATAGCCGTGCCCATAGCAATGGAACCTGGACTAACCGTCAACTTAATATTCATTACCTAGGTTACTTTCTTATGCCTACCTAGAAAGTTATACCCTACTAGTAGAGGTCATGATACTACATCAAGCCAAAGCCATATGGCTTGAAGCTATACTGTAAGCCCCAGGTGGCCGCTCCACGAACAGGTCCTTAGGTAGGGTGGACACAGGTACTCCCAGAAACTGGGCTAAGCTCCAGTACCTGTTCCCCCTTTCAGCACCTTAACCATGATGCTATAAGCATGATTACTTCCCCATCATTATAGTAGCCATTAATCATCATTAAAGTAATCATTAGTCATCATTACTATCATTAACACGTAGAAGTGGTGGGTGGAGCAGCTAAGCGTAACTAGACTACCTAATTATAAACCCCAGGTAACACAAGTAATGTAAGATAGGGCTAGTCATGTCCTTAGGGTTTGCAATATTGGACATATGCAATAAAAGTAAATGTAATTAAAGTGTATAGGTAACAACATGATCAAAGGGAGCCTGTACTTGCCTTTTTCCTAGAGTTTAGTTGCTCAGAAGTCTTCAGCTTCTGCCTCACTTGTCGGTCCTCAGCTCCTGGTCTTCTGTGCTAACGAACCATGCTTCCTCTACTCATGGCAACCAGGCAACACAAATAGATGAACAACAGACATGACTAAGAACAACACACCAATCAAAGAGAAGCTTTGAAAAGAGCGTGCTAAACGGCATGGCTCAGTGCTATGGTTGCGAGAGCGCAAGAACAACAGAAAAAGGAGATATCGTTGAAAAGAAAGGACTACCGCTGATTTAAGTTATCAAGACACACTCTATACTGGGTTTATTTTAATTAACGAAATAAAGTGTATGATATTCTAGAGGAACATCCTAAAGTTGGATCAAAACAAATTAACTTGAATTGATAAAGTCAGGGTAAAACCTTAATCATATTTTATTTATAAACATTAATATTATTTAAGTCATTAACATTTACTTTTAGAAAATATAGAACATGTGAGAGTAACTAATCGAATCATCATTTATATGTTTCATGTTTCAACTAAACAGGTTATAATTAATAAAGACATAGTCAAGTTATCATTCATTTATAGAACACAAGAGATAAAAGCCTAAATTGATTTTAATTATAAACCAATTGCATAAGCATTAATCAAATTAACCAGATTAAATTCATAAACATGGCACATGATAAATAGCGTTGCTAGCTCGTAGCATACGTCAGCACGGTTGCAACACAACAAAAACAAAACTACAACCCTAGGTGGCTTTTAATTAAAAAGCTATGGAATGAATATTAATCAAATTATATTTAAATTAATAAATTCATAATTACATAAAGTGGTGAACACTAGTGCTATTGCATAGATCACGACGCTATGAAACTAACACAACTTGAATGAACTAAAACAGAGTTAAAACGATTAAACGACTGAGATTATACTGACTAGTGGCAAACTTGTAATTATCGTCATCTTGTACCTTGGGTCTTCTTCACGAACGCAGCCATGTGAGGTGCTGCTACTCTTGCGTTGGAGGGAGGGCCTAGCCGAGGCTTGATTGGCCGGCTGGGCGGTGTGGTGCGCCAGGCCGTAGCAGCGCCGGACGGGGCACGCGAGGCCTGGCTAGCCTGCACTACCGTGTTGGGGCGGCGGCGGCCTACCCTGCCCGAGCACGCTCATGCTCGCGGGTCAAGGCCAGGGCACGAACGGAGCGGCGCGGGGCGGTGGGGTAGGGCTTGCGGGTGCGCCTGGCTGAGAGGGTCACTGCCTCTAGCGGTGATGACCAAAAAACAGAGATAGAGAAGTTTAGCCATGGTGGTTCACCGGAGAAGAAGAAAAAGAGATGGGAACACGGCCAAACGAGTATGGATTCACGAAAAGGTATACATGACGGCGTAGAGCACGGTGAGCCAAACCCTTGAGTGGAAGCAAAACTCACCAGAGATGAAAAATGTGGCCAGAAAAGCTCACCGAACCTTCGCCAGAAGTTCACCGGAGCTCTAGGGTTCCGACTGCGATAGATGTAGGACGCTACAAGTGGTGGCTCGCGACGGCGTTTTTAAATCTGGAACAAGCGCGTTGATGAGAACACCAACATATATATAGGTCTAGGGTTCAAGGTCAGAAAAATGAGGTATTTTTATTAATTTTGGGATTTTTATAAAATTATTTTCATCAGTTCAAAAATAATTCCAAAAAAGGCTAAAATCATTTTAAATCACTGAAAAATATTTCTGAAATCCCAAAAATTCAAGGAAAACTTCTAGAGATAGATTGAGAGATGATGAATCCAACTAAAATATTTGGAGTACATGAAAAGTAATTTTAGAGCATCTAGAAAATGCATTTTGCTCTAGGAAAAATGGGAAAAGTTCCGAAATAGCCTAGAAATTCCCAGGAAGGATCGATCGATGTCTAGTCGTGTTTAGAAAACGCACCACACACAAAAGCACAAAACTGAGGCAATAAGCAAGCACTACAGCAACAAAAGCTCATCAAATTAATTCAAAAATGTTTGGAAAAGCACCATTTTCTTTATTGAAAATATACGAAAATCTAAACGAATGTTGACAAATTTTATCCAATTACAAAAATCAATGTTTTTATTTAGTGTTTTCTATTCACAACCCAAAATAGAATTTTTGGGGTGTGATACTACTAGCAGTGGTGATTAGGTCCTATGAAGATGTTAGCACCTAACGACAGACATGTCATACAGTTTCGAACTCTAAGGTGCACAAATTGAATGTTCCAAGCAATAGTAAACAGAGATGTTCAAACTCAAAGTATCTAAATATTATGAAACATTTTTAACTGGATGCAGAGGCAGGTTATAATCGAACTACTCATGGGGAGCATTACAAATGATGTCATCTACATCTGCCACAGCCAAGACATCATCGGCCGTGGTGAAAAAGTCACCGACTATCTCCATGCGCTAGTCAAAGGATGACTCTGACGGGAACCCCGACTCTGCCTGCTCAGGTCCTCACCCAGCCGAAGCTAGGTGGCAGCCAGGGCCGCAGCGGTGTTAACACTTCTTAGCATCACTCGCATTAGGTTGTCATCCCCAACATGACACCAAGAGTGTGGTTGTATTGTACTCATGCCACTTAACTATATAAAGATATTAAAGTATATATCCGCAAGCGCATAGATAAATACACCCGTTGCAGCATTTCACCCAAGTTTATCCTAGGTATTGTTATTTAAATTTAACCAAAGGAGAACAAACAAAGGGACACATATTAATTAAAGGCTACTCTACACATGTGATATGAATACTCGAAATCACTATCCTTTACTCTCAAATAGGAATCAATCAAATAAAAAGAGATAAAATATATGATAATCAGACCATTCAGATGACATTCCTTAGAGCAGTACTACTATGACAAGTCATTGATCAGGATATAAAGTAAGAGAATAACTCCTAAGTAATCCGTTAACTATTAGTCATAATCTACATTGATTAGTGCAATTATATCAGGCAATCATTGGCTAGGTTATCTCATATCCATAAACAAGGAACATCTCCATTACAAAGCTGAGAAATAGAGTAACAACTAAGTAATGAGACCGTGTTCTACTAAGTTCTACACTCGAGGAGTGGACTACAAAGGACTCAACAGGAATGTCACACCCGTGATCTACCACATGGCCCAGAGTATAGAGTGCATTTGCAGGTAAACAGTGTATAAGTACCACACTGTAAGGTCCTAGATGGCTAGAGGGGGGGTGAATAGCCTATAAAAATTTCTACAAGAAACACTAAGCAAACTTGTTAGAATAACAAATGGCGCAAAGCGAGTTTTGCTTAGCCTACGGTTGTGCTGCAAGCCTCCTATCCACAAGTCTAGTAGATTATGATCTCTAGTTCACACAAGGGCTATGTCACTAAACTTACACTAGTGAGCAAGCTAACAACACTACTAGCAAAGCTACTACTAGAGCTACACAAGATAAACTAGTAAAATAAATGCAAGAGAGAGGATTGTGAAACTTATACCGACGGTGGAGTGAAGATGTTGCCAATCACCAAGATGATATACAATCAATCAATATTGACAACAACACAATATGAAGACCAATCACCGGGAGACAAGTGACACAATATTTTTGTTCACCTGGTGTTCACTTGTGCACCGACAAGCTATGTCACCGGTTGTGTCGACCAACACTTAGATGGTTCCTCGGTGTGACCCTCAAGTCACTTGCCCCTCAAGGTACGCCCCGCAAGGCACCGCAAGACACCACTCTCAAGTGAGGTAACTCAATGACACGCGCAATGTAATAGAGTTGCTTTTGGCGTCCCACCGAGGAAAGCACAAGAACCTCTTACAATCAACCGGAGGTGGCCAAGAACAATCACCTTCTCTTGCCAACGCCTCCAACAATCTCCAAGTCGGCTAGGAGCGGTACTCTCTAAGAGTAACAAGAAATCCACCGGTTAAACCACCCACAAGTGCCACTAGATGCCCTCAAGCTATGCAATGCACTTTGGGATCACTCAATCTCACTTTTGATTTGCAATCAAGCAAGAGAGATGAGTGGGAGGAGATGCTCTAGCTCAAAGGATGCACAAGAATGTTAGAAATCATGAGTTACCTCCCCAAGGGCCGGCCAACAAGTATTTATAAGCATCCCATCTGAATAGAGCCGTTATACCCCTTCACTGGGTCTTTTCGGGATGACCGGACGCGCCGGTCATAACTGACCGGACGCACTCAACCGCGTCCGATCCTCCAACGGTCACTGACCCCAATGGTCAAACCAATGACCAGACGCGCTTCTCATAACGACCAGACGCGCCGGTCCCGAGTGACCGGACGCACTCCAGTCAACGACCGGACGCGCCGATCGCACAGCATTGCGCGCCCGCGAAGTAACGACCAGACGCGCCCCTCGCAACGACCAGACGCGACAGTGCCCGCGTCCGGTTAGAGTCCAGTAAGCTCCCTCAACGATCGGACGCGTCCGATCGCGTGTGACCGGACGCGCCTCGCGTCCGATCTTCCTCGTGAACTGTAGTTCCCTCTGGGTGACTAACCGGACGCGCCGGTCCCGCGAGTGACCGGATGCGCCGGTTGCAAACCCTAGCACCCACGCGCCTGACTGCTGACCGGATGCGTCCGGTCACCTCTGTGACCTCCGTTCGCCTCCGTTTCTTTTCTGACTTCCGGCATAGTGGAAAATAGGCATTTCAAGTTCCTAAAAACGCCTGAATCCCACGCTCGCAAGCTCGGCAGGAGGGAGAGAGGAACCCAAACCCTCTCTACCGCTCAAACTTCAACGCCTTCACAAATGTGCCAACACCAACAAGTGATCACAACCTTGTGCACATGTGTTAGCATTTTCATAATCATTTTCGAAGGTTTTCCAGTTAGCTCACTAGGCTCTACATGCAATGCACTTCATGAATTCACCTAGTGGCACTCATGCATCGAATAACCGATAAGACTTCCCCTCTTAATAGTTCGGCTATCGATCCTAAACCACTCACACCCTCTATGGTGTCTTGAGTGCAAAACAAAATGGCCCTATGGTTATACCTTTGCCTTGAGCCCATTTTGTTTTTCCAAAAGATATGATCCACTTCATATCATCACATGACCGTCTCGATCCATCGACCTTGACTTCACTTGCTCTTCACCGTTGCATCGGTCCGTCGGCGCCAAGTCTTGCTCAAGCTTCACCATCACATGGTCCTTCACTTTGAAGCCTCGACTTGCCCTTCACCTTCACAACCGGTCCATCGAGCCAAGCATCATCTTGGTCTTCATCATCTTGGTCACATGAGTCAATGTCATGTTTCATATTCAATGACCACCTTTATCTAAATCATCCACTTAGATACAAAGGTTAGTCCTAGGTTTCATCAATTAGCCAAAACCAAACTAGGGACTTTCACACACTTATACAATGTTGACCACCCACCCATGACTCAATAAGGTGAGTGCTTTGCAAGCATGTGTATAAACATAATGATAAACTATCTATGCCAAATATATAATCAAAGCAGACTAATCTCATAATAATCAAGGATATAATATAGATTAAGAACAAGATCATATCTAATGTATCAAGAATAATGATCAAGAACAATGAACTAGAACTGAACAATGATGAACTAGAACAATTATAAACTAGAACATAAACAATTAGAACATAAAGAACTAGAACATGAACTAGATCAAGAACTAGAAGAACTGATGAACTAGATGAATATCTGAAGAACAAAGTTGATACAAGAGAGAAGAACTGGATTTACCAATCCCCTCTTGACTAGATCTGGAGCCCAAGGTTGCTTGACTCCTCTACTTCTAATTATAATCTAGCTATGCCTAGATCTAATGGAGCTCTAAGGAGATGAGAGTTGCTGGTTGGCCTTCTGCTTTCTGGTTGATGATTGATTGAATGAATTCCCCTTTGGAGAAGGGTCTAGGGCCTCGTTTATATAGCCTAGAGCATGGAACCGTGGCCCTTGGATCAAACCGATCTTCACGTAGGGTTAGGATGCATCCTTGGAGGCGGTTGAAGTAGCTTGTAAAGGAAGGAGCCAAGGGGCGGCGGCTAGGGGCCGGTCGGCCTAGGGTTGAGGCCGGTCGGCCCCACCTGGCGGTGCCTCGTGGTGGCCCTCCTTGTGGAGTCCTCTGGTGTCCTCTAGAAGCCTCTTGCGTATTCATGACGTGTAGATTAGGCCGATTGACGTGGGTTCCTTCTCGTGGAAGATATAAGTTGCTGAATTATTCTGATAACCCCCTGCAAAATATAGATTCACCAAAACTCATGGAATTTCGTTAGTTGACACCCTAAACCTATGTTGGTGATCATTTATTAGCCCTTTATATATTTATTTTAACCCTTTATTATGGTAGATAACCATCGTCAACAACTCCCCCAAGCTTACCTTTTACTAGTCCCTTAGCAAATATTCATAATGGATCAGGAGTTGCTACAATGCTTTCACGCCTCAAAAGTACACATGCATTCAAACAAGAATTTTCCTCCGGATTAGATCTAACCACTCTAACCTTTAGACTTACCCATATTACCTTTAACTATGGAGCTTATTAGCCTTCACTTGGGTCTTGAGCAGTCGAAAAGTAGAACAATCAAATCAAGCACTATATCTCAAGCTCTCCATTCAACTATTATTCTAGAGTGTTGCAAGATTTTTAAAATAAAACTCAGAGTATCTTTTTATATGACTCTCTCAAATCTCTTAATATATGTGGTATTTCTGGATCCTCTCCAAGGCAAAGTGAGATTTTCCTTCTCTCATCCTACATCTAATGCTTTATCTGGAGCTTATAGGTATGGAGACAACGTGTTCATACTTGCAAAGCATATTTTGTAAAGTCAAACAGTGGATCCAGAGAAACGAGGCATACGATCAAATCAAGAAGTGCATGTGTATGGATCAAGGAGTGGTTTATTTATGACGAAGGTGATAGTGGATCTAATTCTACTATTGCTCTTTTGAAAGGGATTTTGATCTCTCTTTGAATAATTGAAGAATTTAGACTAAGAGATATTTTGGGCTATAGTTTTTTTAGAGAGGCAGGCATCTAAGTACCCATTGTTTTGGTAGGACACTTGTCCATGTTTTACTCTCTATATATTTCTCTTTCTTCTCTTTTTTTTAAATATATAAGCCCAAAACATTCTTGTCTATAATGAAAGATTGAGAGATAATAATAACCTAGAGCAACAATAACTGGGGCTTATGAAATATATGGATAGGTGACAAAAATTCTATAAGACATGTGAGTGGTGTTCTCTCCTAGTGTAGGAGAAAAATATATTTGGTGGATCTAAATGAAAAGGCATGTTGTTGCGTACTTCAAGTGTAGAAGCAGTATATTTGAGTGGAGTGTACGTGATCTTGATTTTAAAAGTATGACAAGCCTCTAAGGGTCAACAGAGCTCGATAATGCTCAATGCAAGTACAAATAGTAAAAAGTATGAATGGAGTTTTCTATCCTATGTATGGTTGTGGTAGGAATTTTAAGCTTTGTCATACAAGTACTCATCATGGTATTTTAAGATTTTAAAAGATAAATTCTCCAGAACTGTAGCATCAGTAGGAGCAAGATAAATAGCAGCTTGGACTTTCTCATATCATACTCCTCAACTACCTAGATTTAGATCTAGCATTTGCAACCCACAAGTTTCAGGCTCAGAGTTTATCTTTAGATCAAGACAGTTCTACCCAAAACTCGGGAGAATTCGTGTTTAAAAACTAGGCACTTGAATGGAATTACGACAGAGCAACTATTCATCATTTCTATTATGTTTAAAATTGAGTTCTACGGTAATTAAGTTCTAATACTCTCTTGTATCTTTTATTTTAACTAATATATTATCTAGCTAATATTATCACACAACACTCTTTTTATTTGGTTTTCATAAGTTATGCATCTTTTTATACTTTTTAGAATAAAAGATAAATCACTCGAAAAGGAATACTTATCAAGATATACGGTGGACGCTCTCTCCCAAGCTGGATTTTGACGTAGTCGTTCATCTTGAGTCCTCGATTGCGTAGATGCTCATCACTCCTTCTTTGATGATTGTTCAAGGCAAAGCTCTTGAGTGAGTGAAGACATCATGGGATTCATAGGGAATTTCTCTTTTTCTTTTTGAATTTTAAATAGACAACAAAACTCGTGGAACATATTAAGGGTTAGTGGAAAACTATTCCCTAATTATTTTGGAGTCTTTATATATATATATATATATATAGTAATTATTATGGGTTGCTACACACCACACTATTACTCACATGGGGCTTATAGTTTATATATTTCCAGATCCAATGAGATGATTCAAAATATAAAAGTTATTTTTATTTTCTTTTCAAATGCAATATAGAATTTAAATATGTATTTAATTCTAAATAGTATGCATGTTATTAATGGAAAAAGTATTTTTATTTTCAATACAATGATATGCTAAGGGAATGTAAACAAAGTAGATATGCTTAATTTAAATGTGCGGATAAATACCGATTTACCTTTCGGTGAAGGTTCGGAGATTTAGGTCCGTCGACCCGGACCTTACGTCTGGTTCAGTCTTCAGAGGTTTCTTCCGGCTTAACTGAGGAGTTGGATGGTTGCTCGTCAAGTGTTGGAGAACTTGATGATAATGTTTCTTTTCTTTTCCATACTTTCTTGGACTGAGGAGTCTCTTCCTATGGTTTACTCTTCTTAGGCTTCTCCTCTTCTTTCTTTGGAATAGCTTCTTCTTGGGCAGCTTCTTTCTCTTTGATGGCTTGTTTCTTTTGGCGTTGAGAGCGGTGTCTCCTCTTGTTCTTTCTAGGCTACTCACAAGTAGTGTAACTATTAAAGTAACAACGTACCTTCTCTCTAGGGAATTGGAAGTGGATTTCCCCAGTTCTTATGTAGATGATTGCACCAGTGGTGTTGAGGAAGGGTCATCCTAAAATAAGGTGGACATCGTCTTCTTCTCCCATGTCAAGAACCATGAAGTCGGTAGGAATGTAGTGAACTCTTATTTTGACCATAACATCTTTCACTACTTCCTCCGGACGTCAGAATGATTGGTCCGCCAACCGCAGCTACACATATGTACGATACATGGGTCTAGTATTATACAAATATTTATATGTTACCTTAGACATTATGTTGGTGCTAGAGCCGATATCGCAGAACGTCTTGTAGAAAGTACTTCCCTCGATCATACAATCGATCGTGGGTACTCCAGTATCTCCCAGCTTAGTGAGGTATGGTGATGGAAGGAGGTGGCCAAGTTCTGAATCAATAGTGTTGACCATCCATACTATTTCTTTTGCCTGATACTTAGTTTTGTTCCTCCTTCTCCTATTCTTGTTCTTCTTCTTTGTTGGGGCAGCGGTTGTATCCTCGTAGAGGTACGGTGTCTGTGGGTGAACTCAAATGTTGAGGGTACACTTCTTGAAATTGAATCTTTCTTTTCTCCCATTGATTGTGAAACAGATCTTGGCGCTATCTGCGTAGATGATGGCTTTGGTGGTACTCAAGAATGGTCACCCCAATATGATGGGTGCTTTTTTTGTCTCCACCTGTTTCTACAATCACAAAGTCTGCCAGCACATACGAGTGTCCAACTACGATCCAGACATCTTCAAGAATTCCCTTGGGGTAGCACAGTGTCTGATCTGCAAGCTGCAAACACATAGTTGTATACAATAAAGGATCATCATGAATTTTCTCATAGATTACCCTGGGCATGATGTTGACGCTTGCTCCAAGGTCACAGACAGCTTCTTCAAAGCTATGGGGTCCAATGCGAATAGGGATGACAGGTCTCCCTGGGTCTCCTTTCTTCACTGGTAGAGTGTCGTCTACCCATGTTCCCCATTGCTTTAGAGGTGCGATGAAGTATTGCCCTAAATTATAAATGTCTACAAGATTTGTAGTTTCCAAATCCTCCGGCTTCCTCAAAATCTTACCTCTTTCGGTCACTAGTACAGAAGCTGCTAGCTAAGATATTTATGATTCTATCATTTTATTAAAGCTATGTTGATTCTTTATGGCAGAAGTAAAGCTATCCATTCTAGTATTAATATTTTCAAGCAATTTATCATTGGAAGCTATCTTTCTAGACATAGTATCAATAACTTTATTCTGATTAGAAATCATTTCTCTCAAGGGTGGTTGATTAAATTTATTATTAAGATTATTACCTTGGTAGTTACCTGAGTAGTTACCTGAGTAATTAAGCCTTGATTGCCGATTCCATCCTTGATTTTGTTGAGGACGATTGTTGAAGTTGTTGTTGATGTAGTTCACATCCTCTTGAATCTCAGGGCAGTTGCTCCCTGAGTGGCCAGTGCCTCCACACTCTTCATAGGTCATGCGAGAATCATGGATGTGCATGACTTCATTCTTCTTAGTGGTGCATTCATCGAACTTCTTTATGAGCAGGTCTATCTTGGCAGACAGCATGTCTACTTCCTTTAATTGATGCATTCCTCCTCTCTTGCGAGGTTAAGTGCGTTCCTCATTCCATCCCTGGTTAGAGGCCATCTTCTCAATCAGAGTGGTTGCTTTAGTGATGTTAAGTGCTAAGAATGATCCTCCAGCAGCTGCATCCACATTCTCATGGGTACTAGAAGTGAGCCATGGTAGAATGTCTGCATGAGTAGCCAATTCTCCATCCCATGGTGAGGGCATTCTGATATGTAATCTTGAAAGCGTTCCCAGGCTTCTGGGATTGATTCATCGTGTTGTTGCTGGAAGTTTGAAATCTTCGCACGTAGAGCATTTGTCTTCCCCACTGGAAAGAATTTTGCTAGAAAAGCAGTAGCACAGATCGACCATGTGGTATTCTTGTCCTTGTTGGCGTAGAACCATTGCTTTGCTTTTCCTAGGAGTGAGAAAGGGAACAAGTGGAGCAATATGGCGTCTCTTGCGACTCCCTTGATGGTGAAGGTGCTACAAATCTCTAAAAAGTGTTAGAGATGAGCACTCGCATCTTCATGTGCTTTTCACAAAACTAGTTTGCTTGCACCATGTTGATCAAAGCAGGCTTGAGCTCAAATCCGTTATCTCCCACATTTACTATCGGTCCAGTCTTGATGTTAGCAGTGGTTGGAGCGGAGAATTCATGGAGTGATCGGTCGGCCATGGCTTCAAAGTCTGGTGTTAAGCTTCTTCTCAATTTGTTGATCTCAGATGAAGTGGTTGGAGCCTTCTTGAGCTTTGCTCTTGTTCTTCTGATTAGAGCTTCCGGGTTCTCAACGTAGTTTGTTGGGAGTTCAAAACCAGTCATACATCACCCTGCATAAGATAAAAAAAATAGACAAAAGATAGGGTGAGCCTTTTAGAGTAAAGGATCAAGTGATGTAATTCGAATATCACATGTGTAAGAGTGTTCCAAGATGTGGAAGTGTGGTATGCTCTTATGAATGTTTTCTAACTTAGTGTGCCATTCCGTTGCCTCCCCGGCAACAGCGCCAGAAATGCTTGTTGACACTTCTTAGCATCACTCGCGTTAGGTTGTCATCCCCAACATGACACCAAGAGTGTGGTTGTATTGTACTCATGCCACTTAACTATATAAAGATATTAAAGTATACATCCGTAAGCGCACAGATAAATACACCCATTGCAACATTTCACCCAAGTTTATCCTAGGTATCATTATTTATATTTAAACAAAGGAGAACAAACAGAGGGGCACATATTAATTAAAGGCTACTCTACACATGTGATATGAATATTCAAAATCACTATCCTTTACTCTCAAACAGGAATCAATCAAATAAAAAGAGATAAAATATATGATAATCAGACCATTCAGATGATATTCCTTAGAGCAGTACTACTATGGCAAGTCATTGATCAAAATATAAAGTAAGAGAATAACTCCTAAGTAATCCGTTAACTATTAGTCATAATCTACATTGATTAGTGCAATTATACCAGGCAATCATTTTCTAGGTTATCTCATATCCATAAACAAGGAACATCTCCATTACAAAGCTGAGAAATAGAGTAACAACTAAGTAATGAGACCGTGTTCTACTAAGTTCTACACTCAAGGAGTGGACTACAAAGGACTCAACAGGAATGTCACACCCGCGATCTACCACATAGCCCGGAGTATAGAGTGCATTCGCAGGTAAACAGTGTATAAGTACCACACTTACACAATGTTGACCACCCACCCATGACTCAATAAGGTGAGTGCTTTGCAAACATGTGTATAAACATAATGATAAACTATCTATGCCAAATATATAATCAAAGCAGACTAATCTCATAATAATCAAGGATATAATATAGATTAAGAACAAGATCATATCTAATGTATCAAGAATAATGATCAAGAACAATGAACTAGAACTGAACAATGATGAACTAGAACAATTATAAACTAGAACATAAACAATTAGAACATAAAGAACTAGAACATGAACTAGATCAAGAACTAGAAGAACTGATGAACTAGATGAATATCTGATGAACAAAGTTGATACAAGGAAGAAGAACTGGATTTACCAAGCTCCTCTTGACTAGATCTGGAGCCCAAGGCTGCTTGACTCCTCCACTTCTAATTCTAATCTAGCTATGCCTAGATCTGATAGATCTCTAAGGAGATGAGAGTTGCTGGTTGGTCTTCTGCTTTCTGGTTGATGATTGATTGAATGAATTCCCTTTTGGTGGGGGGTCTGGGGCCTCATTTATATAGCCTAGAGCATGGAACCATGGCCTTGGATCAAACCGACCTTCACGTTGGGTTAGGATGTATCCTTAGAGGCGGTTGAAGTAGCTTGCAAAGGAAGGAGCCGAGGGGCTATGGCTAGGGGCTGGTCGGCCTAGGGTTGAGGCCGGTCGGCCCCACCTAGTGGCGCCTCATGGTGGCCCTCCTTATGGAGTCCTCTGGTGTCCTCTAGAAGCCTCTTGCGTATTCATGACGTGGAGATTAGGCCAATTGATGTGGGTTCCTTCTCGTGGAAGATATCAATTCCTGAATTATTCTGATAACCCCCTGCAAAATATAGATTCACCAAAACTCATAGAATTTCGTTAGTTGACACCCTAAACCTTTGTTGGTGATCATCTATTAGCCCTTTATATATTTATTTTAACCCTTTATTATGGTAGATGACCATCGTCAACATGCAGCCCCTAGGGGAATGCAGTAGTTGGCCTCTTCCACGACCCACACGGATAGGGTGTAGAGATGCTCTGCCAGGGTCACCCCCATAGGTGCAGCAGGCACATGCGCGCGGATGGCGGTGCCTGCTACCCCATTGAGGGCCTAGAAGCGGCCATTGCTGACCACCGCCATCCTGGTAGAGACATGGGCGTTGTCCTTGGTGTCTAGGTAATGGCGGATCGCCTCCGCTGCCTCGCCCTGTGTGGCGTTTAGCTGCTCCTAGATGGCTGAAAAAGAGACAAGAAGACGCTACACTGAAGACACAACATCACATGAAGTGAAAGAGCAAGATCATATCATACCAAATGCCTTACCAGCGAGGTGCGCCTAGGCCTCGAAGGGCGCAACATCCGTCACAGCTGTTCCTACTCTGATGCGACAAGCCTGTCTCCATAGTGGAGAGGCAGAGGTGTAGCTGGTTTGCCTCCTAGCTCTCATCACGGAGGGTGCTAATGGTCATGTCTATGTCTTGCACCAATGTGTGGACATCCGACTCCCCATCGCTTGAGGAGTCATTATCGTCGGAGGTAGCCAGAAGCGGGGATCATGGCACCGGTTGCGGTGCCACCGAGGTGCCTTCCCCATCAGTGGGGAAGCACAGCGCTGGATGCACCATGGAGACAGCACTGTTGAAAGGTCTTGATGGCTAGAGGGGGGGTGAATAGCCTTTTAAAAATTTCTACAAAGACAAGCTAAACAAGTTTATCAATATAACAAGTAGCGAGATGCAAGTTTTGCTTAGCCTATGGGGTGTTTGCAAGCCACCTAACCAATTCACAATTCTAGTATATTTGCACTCAACCGCATAAGTCAAACCGAGAAGGAAACTACAACTAGCAAGCTACACAAAGAAGCTACTCTAGCAAAGCTAACTAAGAAATTAATACAAGAGAGAGATAGGAGGGTATCACCGAGGGGCGAAGTATTGAGCCAACAAATCAATATGATCAAGAGATGAATACCACAATACACAACCACCGGGATCGATCAAACACAATAAGAATGATGACACGAAAATTTATCCCGAGGTTCACGTGCTTGCCGGCACGCTAGTCCCCGTTGTGTCCCTCTTCACCACGTGGTTCGGTGGCTAATCGGTCACACACCGAGCCTCTCAAAAGGTGCCACAAGAACCTACCAAATGGCAAAAGGTTGCAATGACACGAGCAATTTACTAATGTTGCCTTTGGCGCTTCGCCGAGGTAGGCACAAACCCCTCACAATCACCGGAGGTGGCCAAGAACAATCACCAACTCTTGCCAACGCCTCCAAGCTACTTCAAGCCGTCTAGGTGGCGGCAACCACCAAGAGAAACAAGAATCCCGCAACAAATCAACCACCAAGTGCCAACTAGATGCAATCTCACAATGCAAATGCACTTGGATCACTCAATCTCACTTCGAATATGCAAAGAAGCAAGAGAGATGAGTGAGAGGGGAGTTGCTTAGCTCAAAGTGCTCACAAGTATGTCAAATGTTCGAGAGAGAGAGAGCCTTGAGCCGGTTAACGAGTATTTATAGACGTACCCCTTCGAATATAGCCGTTAGAAACTTAAACAACTAAAATCATGATGACCGGACACGCTAGTCCAACTGACCGGACGCGCCGGTCGCCCAACGGCTAACTCAGGAAGCACTGACCAGACGCGCTGGTCCAAACGACCGGACGTGCCGGTCGCACAATGGCTAGTTGCAAAGCAATGACCGGACGCGCTTGACGTGCAGACCGGACATGCTGTGAATGACCGGACGCGCTGGTCGCCTGAGCAGCGCTCAACGAAACAACGACCGGACATGCTGAAGAAACATGACCGGACGCAACAGTGTCAGCGTCCGGTTAGAGTCCAGTAAGCTCCCTGAACGACCGGACGTGTCCGATCATCAGTGACTGGACGCGCCTCGCGTCCGATCATCGAACTAAAAAACGCGCAGACACTGAACACTGACCGGACGCGTCTGGTCATGCAAGGACCGCGTCCGGTTTAGCGTCCGGTCACCTCTGTGACCTCCGTTCGCCTCCGTTTCTTTTCTGACTTTCGGCGTAGTGGAAAATAGTTGTTTCAACTCCTCGAAAACACCTGAATCCTACCTCGCAAGCTCGGCGGGAGAGAGAGGATCCCAAACCCTCTCTACTGCTCAAACTCCATCGCCTTCGCAAACGTGCTAATACCACCAAGTGATCTCGTCATGTGTGAGTGTGTTAGCATTTTCACAATCATTTTTCGAGGCGATATTAGTTCTATCCAAATTCATATGATTATGAAATGCACATCTAGAGGCACTTAGGAGTTCAATAGCCGCGTCATTCCCCTCTTTATAGTACGGCTATCTATCCTATAATATAACCACACCCACTAGGTGTCTTGGTTACTAAAACACAACCCTTAAGCATATACCTTTGCCTTGATCACGTAGGGTTGCGTCCAAATCCAAGTGTGGCCATCATGATCACCATGTCCATCTTGCCACCAACCTTGGAATGTACTAATCCTCATATGCTGTCACGGAACCGCCCAAATTATAAGAACAAAAGTACAAAAACAATCGCCGGAGCAATTAAATTCCCGTACTTAAGCTCCTATAACTCCGGTAGTCCAATAAAATCACGAGAGATTTCAAACCAACCAACATACAAGCCAAGATCGTAGTGGTCCAACATAACAGGTCATATGTTACATCCATTTATAAGTAATTCAACATATATCGGAGTTCGGTAGAGTTATTACAACTCAAGTTCAAAAGTAGCAGAAGCAAAGTAGTTTGAAACTAATATCACCTTAATTCAAATACATGCCAGTACCAAGGTCAAATTCCCATAAAATGCTAATCGTAACACCATTATTAAACGCACAAACAAAGTGAAATTTCAAGTGGCACCGATTAGGTGGTAAGAACAAGCATCAGACAAGGGAGGAGTAGCAAGCAAGGGTAGTTACAAGGTTTAGAGTCAACACGGAGGCGATTCGAGGATTAAAACATAGCGCAAGAGAAAATAGCGTAATTACCGAAGACAACTGAGCAAGGGTTCTCGGTCACGTTGGACAACAACATGAGATCAAGATTAATAACGTTGAGAGACGTTAGAAGTTGAGATAGACTTAGCAAACTTCTAGAACAAAATGATACACCGATCAGAGATTGGGTTGATAAGATAGCCACCTGATTTCACAAGCAAAGATTTCTAAATCAGACAACAAGAGATTAGCGTTGCTCGGATCATCTGTAGGAGAGACAATCGGGAGGTTCAACATGGAATTGGGTATGGTCTCCAAAACTTGGCAAGCAACAACTGTGGTTGAGATCGACGTTCGTTAGGACTTAACTTGGTTGGTCAATCAAACAAGGGCATTCTCCAAAAGGTAGCGGACATCCAAGGCCTAAGCAAACATATAAGGGGACTACGCTAGGGCCTATGGTTCAAGCAAGGCATGGATACAAAAACATTCAAGGGCTAGCAACCACGTCTATAGGCTCTGGCTCCTACGAGAGAATCTAATTAGAGACGACAACCATGCGATTACGTAACATGAGCGTTGTTCTAGGATAAAGCATCTTCAACTCTCATATGCTCACCGAGGACAAAAGAGAGGTCCACTATGACACTACCTAGATAACAAGCATCTACACAACATCACAAGTTTTTACGCGGACACTTGAGATTATTAGTCAGGTTAGCTTAAGCATCCAATACTAAGCAGAAGGCTCACACCTAACAAGAATTTATCCAACAAGAACTAACTACAAGTTTAGCTAAAACAAAAGCATGCTAAAGTAATCAACTTAGTGAATGCACATCAAACACAAGTTACTTATTTATTAGGACAAAGGTGGGAGGAACATAGTTATATGCACAAAGCAACAATCATGATGATGCATGCTTCGTCCTATTTATCCTCACAAGATTGCCAGCCTAAGGTGACACTCACGTTCTATGTCGGTGGCATATAACGCATTCTCTCGATATAGAGCTAGTCGTTAGCTACATTCAACTTACGCATTCGGGGTTAGCATACCTGCAGAAAATTCCATTGCAGCCCAACAATTCCCAATATAGCACACAATGAAAGCAGTAAACTAAATACTCTCCATACATAAATCCCTTGATGCATATACTTTGGTATCATAGCTACCCAACAAATGTACCCACAATTAAGTACTTTCATAAATATATGGTTAAACATGTAATTATGCTAGTAACCATAGCTAACTCTCCCCTAGACCGATGGTTGAACGGTCATGTTCTCCCAACTCACACTTACCTTGGCGTAGGTGCGACGTTGGAAGAATGTAACTCTAGCGACATATATGGCTATTTCATATATGAAGGTTACCACTACCATTCGACCACAGGGTAACGGTGCGGTCAAGTTATCACTCATACATACCTTGGCTTGGGCGTAGATGCGAAAATTTAAAACCCCCAAGTTGGTACATAATTAAGCCACCAAAGGGTCCTTAATTGGGCATAAAGGAAATGACCACTGGCATACTTAGATTTAAAATTCAGATTTGAACAAACCTATATATGTAGTAGCTATAAGTTGTCAAAAACTGATTTTTGCAAACAAAACCTTTGTTTTTCAATACACATATGACATGTTTAGTGTTGAACCTTGCTCCGATGCCAGCTGTCACGGAACCGCCCAAATTATAAGAACAAAAGTACAAAAACAATCGCTGGAGCAATTAAATTCCCGTACTTAAGCTCTTATAACTCCGGTAGTCCAATAAAATCACGAGGGATTTCAAACCAACCAACATACAAGCCAAGATCGTAGTGGTCCAACATAACAGGTCATATGTTACATCCATTTCATAAGTAATTCAACATATATCGGAGTTCGGTAGAGTTATTACAACTCAAGTTCAAAAGTAGCAGAAGCAAAGTAGTTTGAAACTAATATCACCTTAATTCAAATTCATGCCAGTACCAAGGTCAAATTCCCATAAAAGCAAGAGAGACAAGATAGCTCAGACAGATCATGCCCATGATCACACTCCGCCACTACAGCCGGAGTCTTCCAATTCTTGCAGTAGCTATGTTATATCACAACCTGCAACAAGTGGGAATAAACACTGAGTACGAGAAGGTACTCAGCTAGACTTACCCGTCATAAACCAGAAATAATGACACCAAGGAGTATGCAAGGCTTTCTTTCAGTGGGCTAGCTTGACTCATTTGCGAAAAGCATAAGTTATCATGAATAAACTAATTTAAGTATTTTTGCATCATCTTTATCATAACCTATTCAATCTAGGTAAGCACCTATGCTAAAGCAATCACTTGATTAACCATTAACATCAAAGGTTACCATTTCAGGTTTTAGCATTTCCAACATCATCCACATAACCATCCATGTTCCATAATCATTACTATGATGCAGTAGCAAGAGTCAAGTGCTCACTAACCGGGAGCGACGGCGATTCGAATCGAATTCCTATCCAGCTGGAGATTTATTCCTCACACAAACCTCACTCACCCGCTAAAGTGAGGTGTTGGTAACCGAGTCAACCATTCAGGTAAAGTCGCGAGCTTGCCAGGAACCACTTGTACCCGGGGGCCGTCCGACTGCTCTTTGGCCTTATCATCGCGCCCTCGTTTCCTGCCACTACTGCTTCGGTACAGTGCGTTGCGGGCAATCCACTCGGCCCAAATAATCTCCCAGCTTCGCGGTCGAAAGGTACCTTATTCGGCCAGCTAAATGTGAGGCATGCGTTCAACATGACCCGAGGGACAACAACAGACGGTCCTTAATCGACACAGACGGAAACTACAAGCACCCCAGAACCCTGTCTGGTTGCCCAATACTTATTCCGTCCAGTCTCCAATTATTCATCAACACTTGGTTATTTCCAGGATAACATCCATTCCATAGCTAAAGTATTCCCGTAACCACATATAATTTCAGGTGACAGGAAATCACCGATCTCTACCGGTCTAAGCAGGGCTAAGCAATATTTTCGATCCTGAACTAAAATAGGATTTCAGGCATATCTATGGGACAAGTAAAGGATATATATGCAGCAAGTGTTTTCAATCAACTCCTATAACTTAATGCAACAATACATATATAACATATATATATATATATATACTCAATTGCTTTTGTAAAGTAGGAGGCTTAGAATGCTCCGGGGCTTGCCTGGGATCCGACACAAGTCAGTAGTTGTCAGATGACACTCGCTGAGTACTTCCATCTTCGGGATAGTTCCACCAAACACCGTATTCGGGTTTGGCTTTAACAACTCATCCATCACGTGGTGCACCTAGCGAACCTAAATGAGATGCAAGATGCATGCGTATGAATATGATGAATGGTAACACAAGATGCATCACATAATCAATTAAAGAGGGCAAGCACATTAAGAATAACACAAGTTTAACAAGATCACAAGTATCTTAACTTGACCATCATCAAGGGTATAAGCCACACTTATCAACATATGGAGTAAACAACCATGACTAGCACCTGACAATTTCTGGACTGCAAACAACATCTACATGTTTGGATCATAACTGGAGTTATACAAATCCAATAGCCATGCAACAAGACATTCTGGAAAGCTTATGAAATTGTCTATAATTCATCTTTAATCATATTAGCATGATTCTCAAGTTAACCAAGTCAAACATGCATAATTACAGAATCTGGTCCAGAGATTCCAGAGAACAACTATTTCTGGAACCCAACTTGAAACAGTCATTACTCACAAACTATAAGGCCAAATGCCACCAAAATTTAACACAAGCTAGATTAATAATTTATTTACAACTTTGTTATAAGCATGTTTCTCATCAAACATCATTTTCATGGTGCAATTACCAAAGTCCCAGAAACTGTCCAGGAAAGCATCAATTGCAAGAATAAATATTAACTTATATTCCAAACATACATTTGGCCACAAACAATGTAACCATCATAAAGTGCATGTTAAATGATCACCAAAAAGCATAGTGCTCATCATTAAATAATTTCTTTTAATGCATTTCTTAATTTATTTAAATAGCAAGGTGAAATAATAAACATATACCAAAATTCCGTAATAAAATCTATAAAAATTACAGTAGCTCTTACATACACCCAATAGTTTACTGTACAAATTTCAAGCCATTTGGACATGTATATCAACATCTATGAAAAAGACAAATTGCTATTGCAAGAATTCACGTGAGAGAAAGATACACTAATAAATCACTCATATGGTAACCAAAATTCATGAAATAATTACCACACATTAAAAATCATGTGAATAGCATGCCACAAAAATTTCACTTCATTTGGAGCCCTAGATCTACAGTTATGAAAATGACAAATACATCTAGCATTAAAAACCTAGCTGCACAAATCCATTTTTACTGAGAAAACTTTAAACTAAAACATGTTATATTATAGATCTAATGCATAGAGAATTTCACAAGGATTCCAAAAAGTACTCCTTTGTTATTTTACAAATTTTCTATGATTTACTATGTAATTTCAACGTTCCTGCAAAATAATTACAAACCAGTCCTTACGGCACTATTCACCTGAGTCACTGACTTCGCAGTTACACCCCTCCCTTTAGTCGAATTGCTGCGCGAGGTCCCTGGTCGGAAAAACAGAGCAGAGGATGGCCGGAGCTTGTCGTCGCCGGCCGGAGAAGGCACGTCGTCGGCGGCTGAGGGGCGGGGGAGCACCGGGAGGCCCGTGCGCACCCGCTGGACTACCCAGCTCGGCGTGAGGCAGTCCGTGGCGGTGCGGCCATGGCAGCGGCGGCGGCGGCAGCGGAATGGCGGCAGCGGCGCTCCAGCGATGGTCGGAGCCAGGGAAGAGGCGCGGGAGGGGCGACGCACGATGGAGAAGGTGATGCCGCGCTTGGTTCGGACGGAGGAAGGGCTGAGCAGCGGGGACACGACGGGGCCGAGCTCGGCCATGGCGGCCATGGCCGCGGTGATGGTTGCCGATGGGGCTGGCTTGGGCAAGCGCGCGCGAGGAATGAATGGAGGCAAGGCGGAGATGTTGGCGAGGTCGGCTCAGCTCGGGACCGAGCGCAGTAGCAGACACGGCAGCGGCACGAGCTGGAGCTGGAGCTCGACGCGGCCATGGCGCGTCCGCGCTCTGTAGTTGCAAGGAGAAGCACGAGAGTGAGTGAGGGAGTGAAAGAGGAGCTCGGCACTCCCTCTGGAATAGCAGGGCGCACGGCAGGGAGGCAGTGGCGCGTGGCGGAGGTGGGAGCACGCGGCGCTGTGCAAGGCGAGCACGTTGACATTTGCACGAACACGTGGAGCGCGATAAGTTGAGCAAGGTGGGTGCCGGTTTGGGCTCGATCCGGGCCAAATCAGTGAATGGGCTCAAAACGAAGTTTGCTCACCTCGGCCTGCTCTACAACTTCTATTGAGGCACTCAGGTCATTAGAGCAACCAATTAGTGGTTAACCATCTCCGAAGATGGCTGTGTCAGCGTGTTGACAGAGATTAATAATCATCCAAATTGATGGTCCAAATAAAGTCAAACTGGTGTCATCCTTTTGCATGCTCTTCTCCACATTATCGACTCCAACTTTTGTATTTGGCTCAACTTGAGTTGCTTAACAAAAACATGAGAACGCGACATGCCAACGTCGTCGACGATGAATTCCAGACTTAGAAAAATTCTAAGTCTGAAAACAGCCGCTGATTCAATCTTCGAGCCTCTATTTGACTTATTTCCAAGTTGATCTAGCTCTTGGTCCAAAAACAAAGTTTGTTCTAATCAAACTTTTATTCAACTTTCATTTTTGGTCAACCCTCATATCTAGTTCAGAAGTCAACTTTATTTCTTGGTCAACGCAAAGCCCTTTTTGCTATAGAATCTTGGGTTTCCATGGTTTTCGGATATTTTCTCCATCTTTGCTCAACACGAACCCTTCATAACTTTTGTTGTAGAGTTCAATTAGAGTTGTTGGAGCAAGGTGTCAAGGTTTGGTGGATGACCTACAATTCCATTCACTTAATAGTGCAATTCCAGCACTTAGTAAAGTCATTCCAACAAGCATATAACTTATCATTTCATGTGACTTTTTGATTCCAAACGTCATGAAACTTTTCTAGGGATCAATATAGATAGGTCCTAAGGTGAGACACATGAAGATATTGCAATAACTCCACCCAAGCATATATCTTGAAAATGGCCTATATATAAAGCAAGGGTGCAACATCCAAGTTTAGGTTGGGGCTCGCTTCCATAGGTTTGACCTTGACATCTTCATTACCACTTAATCTACCATGTTTGAGCTCAAACCCACTACTTAACTGGTGGCGAACACCTCGGGTGTTACATATGCTACATACAACTTAGGCATAGAATTAGTACTTAGGCATTGTCACTAATTACCAACACCAAACATAGGACTTTCAATCTCCCCCTTGTTGGTAATTAGTGACAAACCTTTCACAAAGATATTATGATAAAATTTTGATTGAACCCATGTCACATTGTCCAAGTATATTACCATGTGTAAGAATTATGGACATGTGATCATGAATTCAAATTGATAGCAATAGCTCCCCCTACATGTATGCTATATGTTTGGATTTTGGAAGCATACATGTTAGATAGGAAAGATTAGGAGCATTGACTATCAATAGGTGCTAAGTGTTTTAGATTATAGACCTTTGAAGAGTGATACCATCGGAGTAGCGATAGACACCATCTTAGGACCTTGTGTAGTTAGATTCCACTTGGAAAAACACAAACATAACTAGAAACCTCGTGAGATCAACATTATAAGCAAGGCTCTAGTACCACTTTGAAAAACATGAAGCAAGAAAAATCTAACTACTCCCTATTCATGCTAGTACCTCAATACACCTTTCAATTGTATACTAGCAAGTCACCACACAAGCAAAGTATCAGAGAAAAAGAAATTCATAACTATGCATCATACATATGAAGTGCACATAGAAATGCAACATTCATGTTTAAGAGCTTGCTCCCCCTACTTGTGTGCTCAAAATTTTAGTTGATCCCCTTCTTTTATCAAGTCTCCCCCTTTAGGATTTAACTTTGTGAACAACATTTTTCTCCCCCTTTATGCTATTCTCCCCCTTTGTGCTTCTCCCCTTTTGAGTTCTATCTTTGTGAACAATATTTTCTCCCCCTTTGGCACCAATTGACCACAAGGAGCAGACTTTAGATAGATTATCATGTTGAAAAATGGGGTGAGGATCAAGTTTATGATTCAACCTAGATTGCTTGCACAAATAAAAAGCTTCGGTTTGATCCAAGGGCAGGCTTCTTCACACCTCACTAGAAGGGTTATCATGCACCATGTTGAAGCAAATATTTAGACAAGTTTTCTAGATTAAACACTTAGGATCACAAGCTACTTAAACAAGTTATATGCTACCACTAGATCATACAAGTCATGGAAACAATAGTGGCACCATATAAACTTCAAATTCATTTAATTTTCATGAATGAGCCTAGAACATGTAAATTATGACTAGATGCACTAAACAAGTCCTTAGCATAGAATGTATGACATGTCAACCAATTGTACCTTGGGGCTCGAAGGAGAGGCATGTCATATATGGGGTGCATCAACTCATGTTGGAGAAGTCAAGTATGTTCAACTCATTCTTTAGCTTGTGAAATCTCTTCTCATCAAGTGGCTTGGTGAATAGATCAGCTAATTGGTCTTCGGTGCCCACACTCTCAATAGCAATGTCACCCTTTTGTTGATGATCTCTAATAAAGTGATGGCGAACATCAATATGCTTTGTTCTTTGATGTTGAACCGGATTGTTGGTTAGCTTCACGACACTTTCATTATCACATAGCAATGGCACATTCTTGAAGTTGATTCCAAAATCTTTCAATGTTGCCTTCATCCACAAGATTTGTGCACAACAACTACCCGCGGCAATGTATTTGGCTTCGGCGATAGATAGTGAAATACTATTTTGCTTCTTGGATGACCATGAGACAAGTGATCTTCCCAACAATTGACATGTCCCGGAAGTGCTCTTTCTTTCCACTTTGTCACCGGCATAGTCAGAATCTGAATATCCAACTAGCTCAAAGCTTGCACCTTTGGGATACCATAATCCAACATCTTGTGTATGCTTTAAGTACCTTAATATTCTCTTTGTTGCCTTCAAATGACTTTCTCTTGGTGAGGCTTGAAATCTTGCACACATGCATACACTAAACATCACATCGGGCCTTGATGCCGTCACATAGAGTAGGCTACCAATCATTGATCTATATAGCTTTTGATCCACCATGTTGCCACTCTTGTCACTATCCAAACTTCCACTAGTGCCCATTGGGGTTGTAATACTCTTTGCATCTTCCATGCCAAACTTCTTGAGCATATCTTTAATGTACTTAGTTTGGCTCACAAATGTTCCTTCCTTCATTTGTTTGATTTGAAGTCTAAGAAAGAAACTAAGTTCACCAATCATTGACATTTCAAATTCCTTTGCCATCATTTTCCCAAACTCATCACAATAATCTTGATTGGTTGAACCGAATATGATATTATCAACATATATTTGCAACACAAACAAGTCTTTCCCAATCTTCGTGGTGAATAGTATTGTATCAACTTTGCCCATGACAAAACCTTTGGATAGCAAGAAGTCCCTTAATCTTTCATACCATGCTCTAGGTGCTTGCTTCAATCCATACAAAGCTTTTCTTAACTTGTATACATGATTGGGTTTCTTGTCATCTTCAAAACCGGGAGGTTGCTCCACATACACCTCCTCTTGTATGTACCCATTGAGAAATGCACTCTTTACATCCATTTGATATAGCTTGATATTGTGAGCACAAGCATAGGCAAGTAAGATCCTAATTGCTTTCAATCTTGCAACCGGGGCATAAGTTTCACCAAATTCAAGACCCTCTATTTGTGTGTAGCCTTGAGCCACTAGTCTTGCTTTGTTCCTTACTACTATCCCATCTTGATCTTGCTTGTTGTGAAAGACCCATCTTGTTCCAATGACATTGTGATCCTTAGGCCTCTCAACTAATTCCCATACTTCATTTCTCTTGAAGTTGTTGAGCTCTTCATGCATTGCATTTACCCAATCCGGATCTCTCAATGCTTTATCAATGTTCTTGGGTTCTTCTATTGACATAAAAGAAGAGTGAGCACAAAATAATGCCAATCTTGATCGAGTTTGAACTCCTCTTTGTATGTCACCAATGATGGAATCCAATGGATGGTCTCTAGCAATGTTAGTTGGTTGAAGCACTTGGACTTGATTACTTGGATGTTAATGTTGATCATGAGTTGGAGATGATGAACTAGCCACTTGTTGATCTTGTTGCACTTGAGATGATGTACTAGCTTGATTTTGCATTAGAGAACCACTAGCTTGTGTAATTGGACTTTGGAGCACTTGATCTTTGTCCTCATCCACATCAATCACTTGCTTTGGCCTAATATCACCAATATCCATTTCTTTCATAGCATTGGTCAATTGAGTTCCTCTCACATCATCCAAGTTATCTTCCTCATCTTGAGAACCATTGGTTTCATCAAACTCAACATCATGAACTTCTTCAAGTTGACCACTAGCCAAATTCCAAACTCTATAAGCTTTGCTAGTAGTTGAGTAACCAAGTAAGAATCTGTGACACCCTAATTTGTGTATTATTTAAAAATAGATAAATTTGATTTAAATATGAATTTGTTTATGCATTCAAATTTAGGGAGTAATAAATTTTGGGAAATTAAAATCAATCATAAGGTTAGCAACTCTTTGGTGCACTCATGCTGCTACATTTTATTGTGATGAGTGGTTTTTGTTAAATAGCTGTAAGGATTTGAAAATCATTTGGAAATGTGATTTGAAAAATCAACTCTGAAAAAGAAAAACAAATTCTTTTTCCCGCCTTCACTTCCCTCCATTTCGGCCTGCTAGCCCAATTCTCGGCAGGCCCACCATTTCCTCCCCGCGCCCCTTCTCTTGGGCCGTGGCCCAGTCGAGCCGGGCAGCCGTTGCCGTGCCCCGCTCTCCCTCTCGCGGTCACTGGCAGCCGGGGCCTGCTCGTCAGTCCCTTCCCATCCCCAACCGTCTTCCCCGCTCACTCGCCGGTCAAGCCGCACCCCCGAGCCGCCCGCGCCCACGTCTCTGCTTCGTGGGAGCGTCTCCGCGCCCCGCGCTTGCCCTTTAAATGGAAGCGCAACCCCGCCTCCATCCTTTTCCCCCATTCCAACTTCCTCTCCCTCGAGTTCACGTGGTCACAACCGAAGCAAAAGTCACCAGAGTCGCCGTCCGCTCCTCCGCGTCGCCGTCACCTCTGAGCCTCCCCCATCTTCATTTTGCCGCTTGGTGAGCTTCCCCGTGCTCCCCTCTCTCTCCCTACACCTCCATTTCCTTGATTGGTGGCCTCTAGGGCCGTGTCCGCGAGCTCCGATGGGCTTCTCGCCGCCATCCATGGCGGGAGCCGCTCGGGCTTATCCCCGGCCGCGTTTAGGGTCTAGGTTTGATCGCTTTCATCTTCTATTCCTCCCCGTGCCCCCAATTTGTCGAATCATGGCCTATAGGGCCGTTTTACGTGAGCTCCGGCGAGCTCCTCCACGGCCGGCCATGGCGGGTGCCATGCGGGACTTTCCCCGCCCACGCAAAGTGCTGGAATGAGTTCGCCTTTGCCCCCTTTTCATTCCGGTGTCCTTGGATTTGGTAACCGAGCACCATAGCGCCCTATTGGGCAATGCCGGCGAGCTCCTCGCCGTTGGACATGGCGGCGCCACCGCAAACACCCTCCCCTCCGGCGGCCCGCGCTCTCCTTGCTCTCCTCTATCTAATCCTCGCCGTTCATCTCGGATCGGACGGCCAGGACACGCCGATACCCCTTCGCGGGTCCAATTTCTAAAAGAGCCCCTCAGTTTCTGGAAGGCTTAACCCGCCGTCCTTGGCGTACTCCCGGAGTACGCATTCTCTTTCAAAAAACGTAGTTTCTTCGGTTTATATGAAAAATACGTTTTCAAATTAATTACAGAATTGCCACTATAGTAAAACGTTTATAAAATCGTCGTTCTAGCTCCGATTTGACCCGTTCAACTTGCGATAGTTTCATAATTTCATAACCTACGTATTAGTGCTACTGATAGACCTATTAGAAGCTTTTAAGTTTCTTGATTAAGTCTAGTTTAATAGCTAGTTTTGGAACCTTGTTTAGCGCGTAACTTTTGCGTTGTAGCTCCGTTTTTCGTGCAATTCGCGTCAATGTTATCATAACGAGACGTAGATGATTTTGGTAAACATTTTATTCAGATTTATTTATTGTTGGTGTACTGTTCTAATAGTAGCTATGTTTTGCTTGTATGTCTGCTCCGAATTGCATGTTGTACTTCGTGTCGTTCGAGTTCAGACGGTGAGGAGTACGTCGGGAATCCGGACGCGTACGAGGAGCAGCAGGACCAGCAACAGTTCATGAACCAAGGCAAGTATAGCATGGGCCTACCTTGATTCCTATTCATTATATAATCTACTCATTATGCATGTGTCTAATATTGCTCGACTATAAGGACATCCTAGCCATTGATGACTTATACCTTGATGCCTATGGGTTTTATTGCATATGGGTAGAATGCTAGTGCTCTATTCAAACATGATCAATACTATGATTAATGGAACAAACGGATAAACATGATGATAATAATTGAAATATAAAGTGATGGTGCAAATGATGTCGATCATGTTGCCCTAAACTCTCCGTAAGGACTTATCTGTAGGGCAAAAGCTGGGACATACAGTGCAACCGTGAGAGTTATATGGCTCTGACTTTAGCTCAGTAATATGATCTTTTCTAGCTTGTTAGAGGTTACCCGAAAGGGCGCAAGAGGGGCTTGCCACTTTGGGTATAGAACTGCCTCTGTTCTTGTGTGTATAGCCTGCGGGAATTGTGCCACAGAAAGGGGGGTTCTCTATATCTGCCTGCCGAGGAAACCTCGCGGCCCTAACTTGTTAGACAAGACCTATGGAAGGCTTCATAGTGTACCCTGCCCGCTCACCTTGGAAGTGTTATGGGAGTAATTAACCCGGGCATATGGGCAACACGACTCACGGGTAAAGATGCACAACCTCTGCAGAGTGTTAAAACTATTATAACAGCCGTGCTCACGGTCACGAGTGGCCCGGAAAACTCACAGAATAAATGGTCACTTGTGAAGATGTTGTTCGTGGTGAACTATGATGGTATTATGATGATGATGACGATGATGATGATATAATGTTGATCAATGACTCTATTTAATTCTAGTATATGATCATGTGGGTTAATTTGGGAGCTTAAGCATAATTTGATATTGATCAATAACAAAATGTTGACTTACTAAAATGCTAAATGCAGTAAACCATGTCTGCCTTTTGAGCCTCATGAATCCCCATGTTATGCTCGTGGAGTACGAAATGTACTCACGCTTGTTTATTTTCAATATTTTGGAAAAATCCCAGATGGGTACCAGATTTCCAGAGATTGGAGCAGACAGGCTTGTGATCAACCAGTCAGTTGTCCCTGTGAAGTGGAGTCTTCACCTAAAGACCGAAGTTGTCTTTCCGTTGTTTGCTATCTAAGGTTATATCTTTTATAATAAGTACGTTATATATTAAGCATTGTCATTTGATATTACCCTTATTTGTAGCTATATGTGAGATTTGACTTCCTGGGCTCACATATGGTGTGTATCTGGTTTTGTTCTTATAACCGGGTGTTACAAAGTGGTATCAAAGCAATGCTGACTGTAGGACACAAGCCTAGTTAGCAATTGGTCATCTTAAGGTTTAGGAATTGCTATAAGACCCTTGTTCTATAAACCTTGATATTTCTCCTCTATTATTTCTGTACCCTTGATATTCATCTCCTTCTTGATACTTGTTTAAGCCTTTGCTCTCATCTTCACTCCTTGCTTTGATATGCTCTTAGAATCTTGTCTCTTACCATCTTCCTGTGACATCGGAAGCGGAGCTTTAGGATATTTGCCCTTAATATGAATAGAACGATAGCATCGCAAGCTGAGTCAATGATTGAAGTATGCACCTTAATTGCTTGTTGAATTTTCATTATGCATGTGCTTGTTTTAGATCTTTGTAATGATTGTAATGATCTTGTGGGGATTTTCCACAATTTCATTTAGTCTATAGGCCTAAGGCATAAGGATTAATGAAGTAAATATGCGGGTTTTGGTTTTCTCCTGTTTTATCCATCCTGTTTTCTAGAGCAGTCTGTGTTCATCATGATATATCTCCAGATCTGGGCATCCAAAAGTTATGAAACTTTTATAGATAAAAGAAGACTCTTGTATGTTTCATCTGCCGCTGGAATCAATTCCATAGCTATTTTGGTTTGGGAGTTATGGAAATCACAAGATGATATAGTTGTGCTATCAGAAACCTGGAGTAGTTTTGTGGTGCACAGTTTTCGACCAAATTATGTTTGGAATCAGAAAAAGTGTTCTATATAAAAGTTGTAGAGGATTTCAACAGCTTTCCAACAGTATAAACTACAACTTCATTGGATTAACAGAATAGGAGTTACAGCTGTTTTCATGCGCTGCTGTTTTTCTACTCATAAGGAATTTCAGACTTCTTGTTCTTACTTATACACATGAGTTTCCGTGGGATATCAGAAGGTCATTATGATGGTTAACTCACTTGGAAGAAGATGCAAGCTACCCTTTGTTGTCCCCTAGTTGATCTCTCTTAAGGGGGGTAGCCGAGTAAAGAAGTAACAAGATGAAGGTTTCTTACATTCAAGTACTCCACCTGAAAGAATTAGTTATCCCTAGGGTTGAGAAGTCACCATCAAGCACAGTTGGGTGTTTGAACTTCACCATACCCAAGACAAGTCAGCAACAATGACAAGGCAAGGAGATATGGTTCATCTACAGTTGGTTCTATAGAGACTCGGAAGATTTGTTGTGACATCAATTATGGCAATAAATTTTTGATTCAAGGAAGATCTCTACTTGGATAAGTTATCTCGAATGGTGGAATTATGGGAAACTTAAGAAAGCTAATGATGTGTTGAGTTGGAACCCACCAAAGGATGCGAGATGTGAGTGAGATTTAAAGTTTTCCTAGGAATAGAAGATATCGTCAGAGGTTCATTGGAGGCATTATAATCTTGGATATAAGGGTGACATCCACAAGGATCGTAAGAATCTAAAGGATATCTTCGCTAAGTTGGTTTTGATCTTATGAAATCATCGATGAATTAGAGCGATCAAGGATTATGACATGGAAGTGTGTTATCGTCTGGAGAAGCAAAAGTTGTTGCTGATGCTCCTAGCATAAAGAGTGAGCTAGGGAGGTTCGGTCGACACCGAGGTTGAGTTGTGTGAGAAACTTGAGTGGTGTCACCTACACTACAAAGTTGGTAATTAATAGTGATCACCTTGGAACAAAAGGAATTGCAAAGGTCAATTGGAGGAATGGCATAGAGGGCTAAGGGATTGTGCTTAAGAGTTGATCAAGCAATCAGGAGCAAGGTTGTAACAACGTGCAAGCTACAACGTGATCGTTATGAGAAAATGAAGAAGATCCAAAGGCAGAGCATGTACATCTCTTTGATCACCGTCTTCCGAATCTCGAGGACGAGATTTCTCTTAAGGGGGGTAGAATTGTGACACCCTAATTTGTGTATTATTTAAAAATAGATAAATTTGATTTAAATATGAATTTGTTTATGCATTCAAATTTAGGGAGTAATAAATTTTGGGAAATTAAAATCAATCATAAGGTTAGCAACTCTTTGGTGCACTCATGCTGCTACATTTTATTGTGATGAGTGGTTTTTGTTAAATAGCTGTAAGGATTTGAAAATCATTTGGAAATGTGATTTGAAAAATCAACTCTGAAAAAGAAAAACAAATTCTTTTTCCCGCCTTCACTTCTCTCCATTTCGGCCTGCTAGCCCAATTCTCGGCCGGCCCACCATTTCCTCCCCGCGCCCCTTCTCTTGGGCCATGGCCCAGCCGAGCTGGGCAGCCGTTGCCGTGCCCCGCTCTCCCTCTCGCAGTCACTAGCAGCCGGGGCCCGCTCGTCAGTCCCTTCCCATCCCCAACCGTCTTCCCCGCTCACTCGCCGGTCAAGCCGCACCCCCGAGCCGCCCGCGCCCACGTCTCTGCTTCGTGGGAGCGTCTCCGCGCCCCGCGCTTGCCCTTTAAATGGAAGCGCAACCCCACCTCCGTCCTTTTCCCCCATTCCAACTTCCTCTCCCTCGAGTTCACGTGGTCACAACCGAAGCAAAAGTCGCCAGAGTCGCCGTCCGCTCCTCCGCGTCGCCGTCACCTCTGAGCCTCCCCCATCTTCATTTTGCCGCTTGGTGAGCTTCCCCGTGCTCCCCTCTCTCTCCCTACACCTCCATTTCCTTGATTGGTGGCCTCTAGGGCCGTGTCCGCGAGCTCCGATGGGCTTCTCGCCGCCATCCATGGCGGGAGCCGCTCGGGCTTATCCCCGGCCGCGTTTAGGGTCTAGGTTTGATCGCTTTCATCTTCTATTCCTCCCCGTGCCCCCAATTTGTCGAATCATGGCCTATAGGGCCGTTTTACGTGAGCTCCGGCGAGCTCCTCCGCGGCCGGCCATGGCGGGTGCCATGCGGGACTTTCCCCGCCCACGCAAAGTGCTGGAATGAGTTCGCCTTTGCCCCCTTTTCATTCCGGTGTCCTTGGATTTGGTAACCGAGCACCATAGCGCCCTATTGGGCAATGCCGGCGAGCTCCTCGCCGTCAGACATGGCGGCGCCACCGCAAACACCCTCCCCTCCGGCGGCCCGCGCTCTCCTTGCTCTCCTCTATCTAATCCTCGCCGTTCATCTCGGATCGGACGACCAGGACACGCCGATACCCCTTCGCGGGTCCAATTTCTAAAAGAGCCCCTCAGTTTCTGGAAGGCTTAACCCGCCGTCCTTGGCGTACTCCCGGAGTACGCATTCTCTTTCGAAAAACGTAGTTTCTTCGGTTTATATGAAAAATACGTTTTCAAATTAATTACAGAATTGCCACTGTAGTAAAACGTTTATAAAATCGTCGTTCTAGCTCCGATTTGACCCGTTCAACTTGCGATAGTTTCATAATTTCATAACCTACGTATTAGTGCTACTGATAGACCTATTAGAAGCTTTTAAGTTTCTCGATTAAGTCTAGTTTAATAGCTAGTTTTGGAACCTTGTTTAGCGCGTAACTTTTGCGTTGTAGCTCCTTTTTTCGTGCAATTCGCGTCAATGTTATCATAACGAGACGTAGATGATTTTGGTAAACATTTTATTCAGATTTATTTATTGTTGGTGTACTGTTCTAATAGTAGCTATGTTTTGCTTGTATGTCTGCTCCGAATTGCGTGTTGTACTTCGTGTCGTTCGAGTTCAGACGGTGAGGAGTACGTCGGGAATCCGGACGCGTACGAGGAGCAGCAGGACCAGCAACAGTTCGTGAACCAAGGCAAGTATAGCATGGGCCTACCTTGATTCCTATTCATTATATAATCTACTCATTATGCATGTGTCTAATATTGCTCGGCTATAAGGACATCCTAGCCATTGATGACTTATACCTTGATGCCTATGGGTTTTATTGCATATGGGTAGAATGCTAGTGCTCTATTCAAACATGATCAATACTATGATTAATGGAACAAACGGATAAACATGATGATAATAATTGAAATATAGAGTGATGGTGCAAATGATGTCGATCATGTTGCCCTAAACTCTCCGTAAGGACTTATCTGTAGGGCAAAAGCTGGGACATACAGTGCAACCGTGAGAGTTATATGGCTCTGACTTTAGCTCAGTAATATGATCTTTTCTAGCTTGTTAGAGGTTACCCGAAAGGGCGCAAGAGGGGCTTGCCACTTTGGGTATAGAACTGCCTCTGTTCTTGTGTGTATAGCCTGCGGGAATTGTGCCACAGAAAGGGGGGTTCTCTATATCTGCCTGCCGAGGAAACCTCGCGGCCCTAACTTGTTAGACAAGACCTATGGAAGGCTTCATAGTGTACCCTGCCCGCTCACCTTGGAAGTGTTATGGGAGTAATTAACCCGGGCATATGGGCAACACGACTCACGGGTAAAGATGCACAACCTCTGCAGAGTGTTAAAACTGTTATAACAGCCGTGCTCACGGTAACGAGCGGCCCGGAAAACTCACAGAATAAATGGTCACTTGTGAAGATGTTGTTCGTGGTGAACTATGATGGTATTATGATGATGATGACGATGATGATGATATAATGTTGATTAATGACTCTATTTAATTCTAGTATATGATCATGTGGGTTAATTTGGGAGCTTAAGCATAATTTGATATTGATCAATAACAAAATGTTGACTTACTAAAATGCTAAATGCAGTAAACCGTGTCTGCCTTTTGAGCCTCATGAATCCCCATGTTATGCTTGTGGAGTACGAAATGTACTCACGCTTGTTTATTTTCAATATTTTGGAAAAATCCCGGATGGGTACCAGATTTCCAGAGATTGGAGCAGACAGGCTTGTGATCAACCAGTCAGTTGTCCCTGTGAAGTGGAGTCTTCACCTAAAGACCGGAGTTGTCTTTTCGTTGTTTGCTATCTAAGGTTATATCTTTTATAATAAGTACGTTATATATTAAGCATTGTCATTTGATATTACCCTTATTTGTAGCTATATGTGAGATTTGACTTCCTGGGCTCACATATGGTGTGTATCTGGTTTTGTTCTTAAAACCGGGTGTTACACTTCATCATATTTCTTCTCAAACTTGCTTAATCTAGTGCCCTTCTTCAAGATGTAGCATTTGCAACCAAATACTCGAAAGTATGCAATGTTGGGCTTTCTTACATTTAAGATCTCATATGGTGTCTTCTCTAGAAACTTGTGGCAATAGAGACAGTTGCTATAGAAGCAAGCCGTGTTGATTGCTTCGGCCCAAAATGAATGACTCACATTATACTCATTCAACATTGATCTTGCCATATCAATCAATGTTCTATTTTTCCTCTCAACTAAGCCATTAGATTGAGGTGTATACTTGGCCGAGAATTGATGTTTGATTCCAAGCTCTTCACATAGCTCATCAATTCTTGTGTTTCTAAACTCACTTCCATTGTCACTTCTTACTTTCTTGATTGTGGTCTCAAACTCATTTTGCACTCTCTTGATGAACTTCTTGAATATGTCAAATACATCACTTTTGTCCACAAGAAAGAATACCCATGTGTATCTAGTGAAATCATCCACAATCATAAAGCCATACTTGTTGCCACCAATGCTTGTGTATGTAGTTGGCCCAAATAGATCCATGTGCAACAACTCAAATGCCTTAGAAGTACTCATGATGCTTTTCAATGGATGAGTGTTCCCTACTTGCTTTCCGGCATGACATGCACTACATAGCTTATCTTTCTCAAATGTGACATCCTTCAAGCCTCTAACTAAGTCATGCTTCACTAACTTGTTCAATTGCTTCATGCCAACATGACCAAGTCTTCTATGCCATAACCAACCCATACTTGATTTGGTGAGCAAGCATGTTGAAAGTTGAGTGTCACTAGCATTGAAATCAACCAAGTATAGATTCTCAAATCTAAAGCCTTTGAAGATCAAGTTAGAGCCATCAACACTAACTATCTCCACATCATCAACACCAAATATGCACTTGAAACCGAGATCACACAATTGAGCAACCGACAACAAGTTGAAATTGAGCTTTTCAACTAGTAGCACATTGGAGATGCTATGATCATTTGATATTGCAATCCTTCCAAGAGCCTTCACATTACCCTTGCTATTGTCACCAAATGCATTACCCTTGCTATTGTCACCAAATGTGATACTATCAATGCCACTATCATTTGATTTGAGAGAGTTGAACATTCTTGAATCACCGGTCATATGTTGAGAGCACCCACTATCAAGCACCCAATGCCTTCCTCTGGCCTTATAATTGACCTACAAAACAAATTAATGTTTCTTAGGTACCCATACTTGCTTGGGTCCTTAGAGGTTAGTCACTAAGCTCTTTGGTACCCAAATGGCCTTCTTCTTTGGGCCCATAATTGGTGTACCAACAAACCTAGCATGCACACCTTTCTCACCCTTGGTAAGCACATAACAAGAATCAAAAGGAATGTAATCCATTTTAGCATGAAACTTGTTGTTATTCTTGTTCATTTTATTATAATTAATCTCTAGATGCCCAACTTGCTTGCATCTATTGCAATAACGACCATTGCTCTTCACAAAGCGAGGCTTTGGAGTAGCAAAGGCCGCCTTGCCCTTCTTGGGAGTATAGCCTAAACCCTCTTTGTTAAGAGAGAACCTTTGGCTACCCAAGCATTTTAGCAAGCGGGCATCCCCACCATAGGCATTGCCTAATGCGCGGGTGAGATCATCCACCTCTCTCTTGAGAGTCTTATTCTCAACCACAAGTGATGAATCACTAGTAGTAGAGATAGGGTTGGTTGTGGTGGATGATGATGAGCTACATGAAGCATTAGTAGGACCAACAAATAAAGAATCATCAATAATATCACATGTTAGTCCAATGTCACAAGTGACAATTACTTGCTCCTCCTTAGCTTCCTTCATGAGCTTCTCCAACTTGAGGTCCTTTTCCTTGATGAGCTCAAGTAGAGTGGAGTGGGCTTCCTTAAGCCTAGTGTGAGCAATTTCAAGATCCTCGTGGTCTTCCTTTAGACACTCACGAGAAGCCTCTAGCTCATCAAAGGATTTCCTAAGAGCTTTGAGCTCTTGTTCAATTCCTTTGCACTCCTTACTCTTTTTGAGAGCAACAAGCTCCTCCATCAAGGCATCATTTTCATTGCTCTTGGCAATGAGATCTTGTTCTAAGATTTTGTATTTCTTGGTTGTCCTCTTGTAGCCCTTGCTCATTTGATCTATTATGCCCAATAGATCATCCTTGGAGTAGTCCTCATCCTCCTCATCATCACTCCTACAATCATCACTAGCACAAGAATCATCATCACTATCATCATATTTTACCTTTGTAGGCTTGGCCATAAGGCATGTTGATGAAGTGTCAAAGATGGATGGCTTGTTGGAGAGGGCGATGTTTGCAATGGCTCGCCGAGTGGTCCTCTCATCATCACTAGAACTTTCATCATCATCACTATCGGAGTTGTCACTATCCCAAGTGACCACATAACCACCACCCTTCTTCTTCTTATTGAATGTGAAGCTCTTCTTTGCTTTCTTCTCATTCTCTTTCTTATTCTTCTTGTTCTTCTTGAGCTTCAAGTCCCCATTATGAAATCTCTTATCTTCATAGGGGCAATCCGCCACTATATGATCGGGGCTATTGCAATTATAGCAAAGGGTCTTTGCCATTATAGTGTCTCTCCTCTTCCTTGCCCCATATCCTTTCTTCTTTATGAATCTTCCCATCTTGTGCACTAGGAGGGCTATGGTCTCATCATCAAATGGATCATCATCATCACTCTCCACCTTGCTCTTGCCCTTAGAGGATGAAGCCTTGAATGCAATGGGCTTCTCTTGCTTGACCTTGGTCTCCTTCTTCTCTTCTACCTCATCTTCATCATCATTGTATTGGGCATCGGTCATTATATCTCCAAGCATATTGGTTGGTTTGACCTTGTCCAATCCCTCTCTAAAGATCATTCTTCTCAAGGCGGCAAACTTCTTGGGTAAGCACATCAAGAACTTGTGTGAGAAGTCCTTGTCCTCAACCTTCTCCCTAAGCCCCTTGAGATCATTGACAATGACTTGGAGCCTATAGAACATCTCCGGGATGGATTCATCATCCTTCATCTTGAATGTGGAGAACTTGTCCTTAAGCATATATAGTTTGGCACTTTTTACCGTTGAAGTGCCTTCATATGTTTCTTCAAGCCTTATCTAAAGCTCATTTGCCTTTTCAAGATCTTTGATTTGCTCAAATACTTTATCATCAATGGCACGATAGATTGTGTCAAGTACCGCCGTATTGCATTGTTTGTTGATGCGGTCATTGGGAGTGAGGTTTTCCTCATCAAGAATGATGTATCGTTCTTTGGTCACATCCCAAACCTTCTCATGTATATTGCCTAGATATTGCTTCATCTTCCTTTTCCAATGATCAAAGGAAGAGACGCCATCAAAGAATGGAGGCTTGCCATTAACATGATTGAACATAACTTGAGCCATCTTACACCGTGGTTGTGAAGCCTTACAAATAGTGACCACGACTCTGATACCACTTGAAAGGTCTTGATGGCTAGAGGGGGGGTGAATAGCCTTTTAAAAATTTCTACAAAGACAAGCTAAACAAGTTTATCAATATAACAAGTAGCGAGATGCAAGTTTTGCTTAGCCTACGGGGTGTTTGCAAGCCACCTAACCAATTCACAATTCTAGTATATTTGCACTCAACCGCACAAGTCAAACCGAGAAGGAAACTACAACTAGTAAGCTACACAAAGAAGCTACTCTAGCAAATCTAACTAAGAAATTAATACAAGAGAGAGAGATAGGAGGGTATCACCGAGGGGCGAAGTATTGAGCCAACCAATCAATATGATCAAGAGATGAATACCACAATACACAACCACCGGGATCGGTCAAACACAATAAGAATGATGACACGAAAATTTATCCCGAGGTTCACGTGCTTGCCGGCACGCTAGTCCCCGTTGTGTCCCTCTTCACCACGTGGTTCGGTGGCTAATCGGTCACACACCGAGCCTCTCAAAAGGCGTCACAAGAACCTACCAGATGGCAAAAGGTTGCAATAACATGAGCAATTTACTAATGTTGCCTTTGGCGCTTCACCGAGGTAGGCACAAACCCCTCACAATCACCGGAGGTGGCCAAGAACAATCACCAACTCTTGCCAACACCTCCAAGCTGCTTCAAGCCGTCTAGGTGGCGGCAACCACCAAGAGAAACAAGAATCCCGCAACAAATCAACCACCAAGTGCCAACTAGATGCAATCTCACAATGTAAATGCACTTGGATCACTCAATCTCACTTCGAATATGCAAAGAAGCAAGAGAGATGAGTGGGAGGGGAGTTGCTTAGCTCAAAGTGCTCACAAGTAAGTCAAATGTTCGAGAGAGAGAGCCTTGAGCCGGCCAACGAGTATTTATAGACGTACCCTTTCAAATATAGCCGTTAGAAACTTAAACAGTTGAAATCGTGATGACCGGACGCGCTGGTCCAACTGACCGGACGCGCCGGTCGCCCAACGGCTAACTCAGGAAGCACTGACCGGACATGCTGGTCCAAATGACCGGACACGCCAGTCGCACAATGGCTAGTTGCAAAGCAACGACCGGACACGCTTGACGCGCAGACCGAACGCGCTGCGAATGACCGGACGCGCTGGTCCCGAGAATGACCGGACGCGCTGGTCACCTGAGCAGCGCTCAACGAAACAACGACCAGACGCGCTAAAGAAACATGACCGGACACGACAGTGCCAGCGTCCGGTTAGAGTCCAGTAAGCTCCCTGAACGACCAGATGCGTCCGATCATCAGTGACCGGACGCGCCTCGCGTCCGATCATCGAACTGAAAAACGCGCAGACACTGAACACTGACCGGACGCGTCCGGTCATGCAAGGACCGCGTCCGGTTCAGCGTTCGGTCACCTCTGTGACTTCCGTTCGCCTCCGTTTCTTTTCCGACTTTCGGCGTAGTGGAAAATAGTCGTTTCAACTCCTCGAAAACGCCTGAATCTCACTACTTGTTAGCATTTTCACAATTTCACAATCATTTTCACAATCATTTGTGAGAGAGAGAGGATCCCAAACCCTCTCTACCGCTCAAACTCCACCGCCTTCGCAAACGTGCTAATACCACCAAGTGATCTCGTCATGTGTGAGTGTGTTAGCATTTTCACAATCATTTTTTGAGGCGATATGAGTTCTATCCAAATGCATATGATTATGAAATGCACATCTAGAGGCACTTTGGAGTTCAATAGTCGTGTCATTCCCCTCTTTATAGTATGGCTATCTATTCTATAATGTAACCACACCCACTAGGTGTCTTGGTTACTAAAACACAACCCTTAAGCATATACCTTTGCCTTGATCACGTAGGGTTGCGTCCAAATCCAAGTGTGGCCATCATGATCACCATGTCCATCTTGCCACCAACCTTGGAATGTACTAATCCTCATATGCTACATACAACTTAGGCATAGGATTAGTAATTAGGCATTGTCACTAATTACCAACACCAAACATAGGACTTTCAACTGTACAAAGGTAAAGCATCAAGATCACCCGACTAAGATGAAATATGCAAGATCCATACTTGTCCTATCTCAGCCTCGCACGAAGGCGGGGATGACCTGTGAACAGCCTCTCCTCCATTGATTCTTCCCTTTGGTGCTTGTATTGGTTCACCATTAGATCTAATATGGAAGGTGGGGTGTCGAGGTGGAGCATCGGATGAAGAAGATATAATGAGAAGGAAGGTAAGTGTAACAAGTTTAGAAAAGAATCGTACTTGCTTCCCTGCCTTATCCTCCGCTTTTATAGAAGCATTGATGATCTAGGCGCCTATTGGAGTTCCCTTTGATTGGACTGAGCAAGAGTAGGAGGTAACACTACTGCACAAATCTTAACCGAGGCAGTTTTGCCTACCGCCTTCGCCCAAAGGCCATGGTTAATCGCACCTTAATAGAGATGGTTGGCCGCCCATCTCGGTCAATCAAATAAAAAACAAAAAAAAGAAAGCCCATGGACAAGCCTAGCGAGCCCATCCATGGGCCCACCAAGAATGTCCATGCAGCGCAGCTCTGTTCACTGGATCTGCACCGTCGTCACATCCACTCGTTGGAGGAGGCATCCGCTCATCATATCTGGCTGCTGCTCGCCAGATCTGGCACCTGCTCGTTGGATCCGTCCGCTGCTCACCAGATCTGCTCGCTGTGCGCTGCAAGAGGGAGAGACACGAGGGAGGGCTCGCTAGAGCCGAGGTGGAGGAGGAGCGCCACACCGCCCACCCGATGCTGGTGGAAGAGCGCTGCCACCTCATTCGCGCCTACCGGATCTGGGCTGCTCCTCGCCAGGGCACACCAGATCCACCGTTGGAGCTAGCCTCGACTACCGGGGGACGCACTGCTGGAGCAGACTGTTGGCATTTCTTAGCATCGCTACTAAGAACAGGCTTAGGACCCATCCCTAGCAATGGTGCTAGAAATGCCGTGCTGGCATCCCCTAGCAAGGATACTAAGGAACACTAGCCTGATAGGTCTATACAATTACAGACAATGTTTGCAAGTGCACGGATCTATCATTGTAGCATTTCACCTAGAAGTATTCAGGATATCATTATTTATATTTTGCTGAAGAAGGCGGTGATAACAAATGGTCTGACATGTGTATGAGCAAAGCACTTATGTATGCATAATATCCAGATTATCATAACAAGGGTAAGCATACATTTCTTAAGATAGTGGACACACACACAAATACACCTACACCTAATCTAGTTAAGTGCTCCCAACTCTCAAGAATAATAATAAAAAATGTCCTAATGAGTAGTAGAGGGTTCTAATATAGTTAGTATGCTATGAGCTAAGTTAACATATATGCTCATAAGGTAGTGCTAAGTATGTGTGTATTGGATCGGGAGACTACCGAGTACTGGTCTGCCAGCAACCCCAAATAGCATATTTATGAACTACTACACCCTAGCCAAATGTGGGGGAATACAAGGGATGGATAGGGCTGTCACCACCTGCCCACCTACCCCTCGACCATGGACTAGGCATGCAAACACCCGCCACTATATACCCGAGCACCACGCCCACATATATATATTCACCACCCTAGTCCCCCCGGGTCCCCGACCCTACGGATCGATAGGTAAGAGACTAGGATGTTTCCTAAAGCATGATGAACCACCTCCCATACACAAGTAGCTCTACTCATGACACATATGTGAGTGTAGCACCTAGGTTAGCTTAGCATATGAATGATATGTAAACTATAGACTAATCTACACATCACAAATATACTAAACAAACCATACATAACCATATATGAAATACTCATAACACATGGACTATAGACTAGTACACATGTCATGAACATATCAATATGACTATACTCTTGTTCATAGCAACAACTATATGAATAAAAGAACAAGACAATATGATAGAACATGATGATCATAAGGTAGAAAGAATCCAACTTTATTCTCACCAATATTACACCAAGGAGTCAAGCTCTCCTTGTAGCTTCTCTACTTCTCTTTCTACTTTCCTAACCTAACCTAGCTAAGTGAGAGTGCGGTAGAGGGAGAAAGGGAGCTCCTTGAGCTAGAGGGAGTGAGGAGTTAGAGAATGTAGTATGGTGTGTTGAGTGTGTTGTGTGTGTGGGGTGTGCCCTCCATTATATAGGAGGTGGTGGAGGCTCCCTAGCATCTAGGTTCAGAGAACCCACCCCTGCACCACCTCCACTACATTAATTGTAGTTGGTGTGCGCGAGGTGGGGCTGAGCTGCAGCGGGGAGGGCACGGCTGTGCCCCTGGCGTGCGTGTGCCAGGGCCGACGCCCCTCCAACCCAACTTCTCTCCACTGCTTCTCCTTTGGGCTTGGATTGCTATGTTGGTTTTGGCTTGGCCTAATTTTGTCCTGAGCTGGCCCTTTTTCTCTTCTCCCTCCAGTGCACTTTCTAGAAAGCGCAGTTTTCTCCTCTACTCTGCCTGTTTCCATCCTTGTTTCTACATTCCTGATAATTCGAGGGCACAACTGGAAACAAGGCATTATCACATGTATATGTGTGTATTAATGTTTATTCCTTCCTTTTTAGTAGAATGTTGACGGTAAATATTTGTCGATAACAACCGCCAATAGTGATCAGAGGGTGAGTGGTCAATATTGTGTAAGCGTGGTGCTTATACATTGTTCACCTGTGGATGCGCCCTATATTCTAGGACATCAAGTGTTAGATCACTGGTGTAATATTCCTGTTGAGTCCTTTGTAGTCCACTCCCCGAGTATAGGCCAAGTAAGACCTGGTTTCAAGGCTAGATTATGCTTTGTTCTTAATCCACCTAAGAAATGTCTCATGTGTCAAGATATAATATAATTGATACAATGAATGCTAGATGTAATTGCACTAATCAATGTATACTATGACTTATAATTAGAATAACTAGGAATTAGTCTCTAATCTCTTGTTCTAATCAACGCTAATGCTATAGGGTGGAAATGCTCTAGGACCTTTATAGGATGATGTTGAACTATTTATCATTTATTATCTTTGTCATATGATTGAATCCCTCTTTTGAGTAAAGATAGTGATCTAGTTATTCTCTTATCACATGTGAGTGTAAAAGTTATAGCCTATATCCTTTATATTTTATGTCCATTCCCAGTGGTAAAGTATAAATAATGATACCTAGAACATTCTTGGGTGAAATGCTACAATGGGTGTATTTTATCTGTGTGTTTGCGAAAAACCTTTATTCTATATCTTTTGAGTAAGTGTCGTGATCATAAGTACAACCATATCTCTAGTTTCATGTTAGGAATGACAACTTAACTTAAGTGGTGCTAAGAGATGTCAACAAGCATTTTTGGCACCATTGCTGGGGAATGGAATGGAATATGGTCGCTAGAATTGCATATCTAGGAATAACTTTTACACCGTGATAATTGAGATACACTATTGATCCCTTTGCTTAAACAGGCTTATCCTGGCTTTGTCTACTTTTGTATCTTATGTAGGGGTAATTCATGTGTGATCTTTCAGACAACTTTGTTGACAATCTAGAAGCTTTACTCAGGAAGACTAGATCCAAACTCAAGAAGGTTTCACCCTATGTGTCAGAAGATACTCAAGTAAGAAGAAGTTTAACACTAGTGTTTGAAGTCATGGCAGGCAAGACCGTTCATGAATTTTCTGCTCTAACCACTGCCAACATCTGGACTAGACCAATAGTCAATGTGGGGGAAGATGGATTCGAGCTCAAGCCAGCTTTGATTAACATGGTGCAAGCCAATCAGTTTTGTGGGAAGGCACATGAAGACGCAAGTGCTCATCTCCAACACCTTCTGGAGGTTTGTAGAACTTTCACCATCAAAGGAGTTTCCAAGGATGCCATATTACTCCGTCTATTTCCATTTTCACTCTTGGGAAAGGCGAAGCAATGGTTCTACGCCAATAAAGATAAAAACACTACATGGGAAATCTGCTCCACTGCTTTCTTACAAAGCTCTTTCTAGTAGGCAAGACCAACGCTCTACGTGCTAAGATCTCTAGCTTTCAGCAGCAGTATGATGAATCTATCCCTAAGGTATGGGAATGCTTTCAAGATTACATATCAGAATGTCCTCGTCATGGGATGGAGAATTGGCTACTCATGCAGACTTTCTACCACAGGCTCACTACTAGTACCCGTGAGAACATGGATGCAACTGCTGGAGGATCGTTCTTGTCACTTACTATTTGTGATGCAACCGCTCTTGTGGAGAAGATAACTTCTAACCAAGATGGAACGAAGAACACACTTAACCACACAAGAGAGGAAGAGGAATGCATCAACTGAAGGAGGTAGACATGTTGTCTGCTAAGATGGACCTGCTCATGAAGAAGCTTGATGAATGAGACAATGAGAAGAAAGAAATCAAGCTCATTCACAATTCCTGCACAATCTGTGAGGAGTGTGGAGGCACTGGCCATTCAGGGAACAACTGCCCTGAAATTCAAGAGGATGTGAACTATATCAATAACAATAGCAATTATCGTCCTCAACAGAATCAAGGATGGAGTCAACAACAAAGACCTAATTACTCAGGTAACTACCAAGGTAATAACTTCAACCAAGCACCCTTGAGAGAAATGATTACTAATCAAAATAAAGTTATTGAGAACATGTCCAGGAAGTTAGCTTCTAATGACAAAATTCTAGAAACCATTAACAATAGAATAGATAGCTTTACTTCTATAATAAAGAATCAACATAGCTTTAATAAGATGATATAATCTCAAATATCTTAGCTAGCAGCTTCAGTTCCTATGATCAAAAAGGTAAGATTATAGGGAAGCTGGAAGATTTAGAAACTACAAATCTTGTAGACATTTACAATGTAGGATACTACTTCATAGCACCATCAAGAGTATGGGAGGATGACTCCCTACCAAAGAAGAAAGGTGATCTAGGGAGACCTGTCATCCCTATCGTCATTGGAGCTCACACTTTTGAAGAAGCTGTTTGTGACCTTGGAGCAAGTGTCAACATCACGCCAAGGGTAACTTATGAGAAAGTTCATGGTGAACCTTTGTTATACACAACCATATGTTTGCAGCTTGCAAATCAGACACTGTGTTACCCCAAGGGAATTCTTAAAGATGTATACGTACGAGTTGGACACTCAGGTGTACCGTCAGACTTTGTGATTGTAGAAATAAGAGAAGATGAGAGAGCACCCATCATTTTGGAACGACCATTCTTGAGCATAGTCAAAGCCATCATCTATGCGGATAGTGCTAAGATCTGTTTCACAATCAATGGTAGAAAGGAGAGGTTCAGTTTCAAGAAGCGTACACCCAAGGCTCCTGTCCATCCCCAGACACCGTACATCTATGCTGATCCAACTGCTACTCCAAAGAAGAAGAACAACAATAGGAGGAGGAACAAAGCTAAGCAATAAAGAGAAGACCTAGTGTGGATGGTTAACACTATTAACACAGTATGACCACCTTCTGTTGTCACCATATCTCACCAACAAGGATGATCTAGGAGTACCAACCATAGATTGCAAGATTGAGGAAAGTACCTTTTACAAGACGTTTTGCGACATTGGCTCAAGCATCAATATAATGTCTATGGTAACATATAAACATTTGTGTGGCAATGTTTTCCTAAATGCTAAATGGTAAACATTCGGTCACCCTTTGTTTAACGTTTAGACCATTTAAACGGTATTTAAACGGAGTTAAACGGCCTAAATGGTTTTGTACAATAATAATAAAATATACATATTTATGTAGGTAAAAATAAAATTTGCTAGAATCCATACATATTTACACATGTAAAAATCAAATATTCTACCAAATAATTTTGTTAGAAGAAATCTAAATCCCACAACACTTCATATAATTACAATGTTAATTAGTTTCATGTTGATTGTGATAGACATAGTCCTTTAATTCACTTAATTATGGATTAAATGATTGTTTAGCTCATTTAATCACATTTAATTTGATTTTGTTTAGACCATTTAGACGGGATTGAACGATTTAGACGGGTTTAAACGGTCCAACCATTTAATTTACCGTTTAGGGCCTAAACAACACGACTGACTTCTGTTTACCATTTAAACGGTGTTTAAACAGACTAAACGACCGTTTAGGCGAACAATGTTGTGTGGTAATAGACCTTTATACCAGACATATGTGCGGTTGTAACTGGTGGATCAAACATTTTGATTTCCTGAGGGAATAGCAAAAGACATCATGGTCAACATCCGAGATCACTATATTCCAACCGACTTCATGATTCTAGACATGGGAGATGAAGATGACGTCCACCTCATCTTAGGAAGACCGTTCCTCAACACCACTAGCACGATCATCTACATGAAATCAGGGCAGATCCACTTCCAATTTCCTACGGAAAAGGTGTGCTGCTATTTTAATAGCTATACCTCTTATGAGCAGCCCAAGAAAAATAGGTCAAGGAGACATCATTCTTAGCACCAAAAGAAGAAAATCACTAAGGATGGATGGGAAGACTATCTAGGGAGAGTGTCCAGATATGAAGACCGTTGGAATGATGAACTTGAGAAAAATAAAAGTCCCCTTGAGGAAGTTACACCACCAACAGACACACCGGTCATCACAATATGTGAAGAGGAAGAATCTAAGAAAGATGAACCATAGAAAGAGAGCCCTTAGTCTAAGAAGTTGTGGAAGAAGAAAGAGAGAACACCACCATCAACACAAGGAAAGGTGTAAGGGCATAAGGTCCAGTTCGATGGACCTAATCTTCGAACCTTCGCCAAAAGGTAAACTCGGTAAGTTCTCTACATTAATTAATTTTACTCTACCATGTTTACTTGATCATAGTTATTTCTAGAGCTACCCTTAGTTTTTATTATAATCATCCATATAAGCATTTCTGTCTTTAATATTCTTGCATTGAAAAAGGAAAAGGATAAAAATATATTTTATTGCATCATATCATTAAATTTAAGAAGAAAACTTTTAAGCCCCATGTAAAGAAGTATTCCAGCTATTTACTGTGGAGGCATAAAAAATAATATATCTTGCATTAGTCATCTGCATATATATAAAATACATAGAAATGAAAATAAAAAAATACTAAGATAGAGATACCCTATCAATTTCTAAAAAGCTCTAGACAAATGAGGCATAGAAGGTTTATCACTAACGCTTAATCTATTCCACAAGCTTTGTTGTCTATTTGAGTTTAGCAGGATTTGAAAAAGTACAAATAGATGTTTTCATCCATTCTAGGAGCACTACCTTTAGAGTTCTAGAGAAGAGAAGTGCATCTACGCTGTCAAAGATTCAAGATGAATGACTATGTCAGCATCTAGCTTGGGGGAGGTGCATCCTCTATGTATCTAGATAAGCATTTCTTTCCTTACGTGTGATTTATCCATATTTGTTATTATAGAAAAGAAATAAAAAGAGGCATAACTAAAAAAACCAAAATAAATAGTTTGCTTGTTAGAATATATATAATTAGTTAGTATGATTTTGTTTAAAGATATTTAAGTAAGAGAGAGTGTGCAAAGTTGCTTTACTATCTTAGAATAAATGAGCTCTTTAAGATAATCCTGTATACATGGAAATGATAAATAGTTGCTCTGCTATAATTCCTTTCAAGTACCTAGTTTTCAGCCTCGAATTCTCCTCAGTTTTAGATAAGATTATTTTGACATGAAGATTTGCTCTAAACTAGATACTTGTGGGGCATATGCTTCATCTAAGTCTAGGTAATTGACGAGTATGATATGAGAAAGTCTGAGCTACTATTTATCTTATTCTAAGTGATACTAGAGTTCTGGAGATTTATCTTTTAAAAATCTTAAAATTGCTACATGATGAGTTCCTATATAATGAGAGCTTAAATTCCTACCATAGCCATATATACATGCTTGATAGACTAGGAAGTCCACTTATAGATTTGCTGCTTGTATATGCATTGAGTGTGGTCAAGCTTTGTTGATACCTTAGAGACTTGTCATGCTTTTAAAATCAAGATCATGTACACTCCACCCAAATATGCTGCTTCTACCCTAGAAGTACGCAACAACATGTTTCCCATTTAGATCCACCCAAAAATGTTCTACTCCTACACTAGGAGTAAGAAACCAAAATATTTTTCCTATCCCTACACTCCTTAGCCCCAGTTATAAATGCTCTAGTATTCTTGTTGTTATCTCTCAAAATTTTGTTACAAAAAGAGGCTTGAGTTGTACTAAAAAAAGAGAAAGATAAAAAAGGACTAGTGTCCAAAATAAAAGAAAAAAAGAAAGAAAAAAAGAGAAGAGTACAAGAGCAACCCAAGTTCTCTCAAAAGTTTCCAATTTCTAAAAGAGAGGTATGTTTTCAAGGAGCAAGAGTAAAACTATGTTTCCCATTCAAGTTGCCACCATGTTTCCACCAGTTCCACTATGTTTTCATACCACTTCCACCATATATCCACTCCATATATATAGGTCCACATACATGCACATCTTGATTTGATTATATGCCTCGTTTCTCTGGATCCATGGTTTGACTATGCAATATATGCTGAGCAAGTATGTATAGGCTGTCTCCCCACCTATAAACTCCATATAAGCCTATTAGTTATAGGGTGAGAAGAGAGAAGACACAATGTTATTCTGCCTTATGCCAAAAATACCACATATTTTGAGAGAAGACAAAGGGCAAAACATCACTGTTGCCTTGGTAAGGATCCACAAATACCATAAATGAGAGACTTGAGAGGATCATACAAAAGAAACTCTAAGTTTTATTTTCAAAACCTTGCAAAACTCTGGAATAACGATTGATTAAAGACTTGAGACATAGTGCTTGACTTGATCATTCTGCTTTTCAATTACTCAGGACACAAGTGAAGGCTAAGAAGCTCCATAGTCGAAGGTAATATGAGTAAGTTTGAAACTTAGAATGATTGATTCTAATCTGGAGGAGAATTCTTGTTTGAACACATGTGTACTTTTGAGGTGTGAAAGCATAGTAGCAACTCCTGATCCATCATAATAAATTGCTAAGGGACCGGCAAAGGGAAAGTTTGGGGGAACTTGTTGATAGTCCTTAATGTCAAGTATAGACCGTCAATTAATGCCTGATTTGATATAAAAACTTATAAAGCATAGTTGTAGGGTTTGATTCTAATGAGTTCCACGAGTGTTGGTGTTCTCACTTGTTTTGCAGGATATTCAATATTTCACCATATAAAAGTATCTCAAGTGATGAAACAGAGTACATCATTGCAAAGAGCTCGTCAAGACGATCGAAACAGACATAGCACTTGCTATATTTGGAGTTCCGGAGAGAAAGATATCACATTTTTGGTGGAATACAACTTGGGAAGTCTCTAAAACATCCTAGAACTATCACCACCATAAGTTTCAGGGACTAAACTAATAGAATTCCATAGCTCTATAAATTATTATATTTTAGGGATTAAAACAAGATCTTGGACGAGGAGAAACCTATCATGATACGATTAATTGCGCAAACGGAACCGAACTTTGGCACAGGAAGGACGTGGAAGACACTAGAAGACACCAGAACGAAGCTGGAGGCGAGATGCTACCAGGGGGCTGGCTGGCCGCACCCCTAGGCTAACCGACCTATTAGAGGCTGCAAGCCCATTCTCCTTCATGCAACGCATTCCAATAGAACTCTACTACGCATCTCCACCATCGAACAATGTCAGTGTGATCCGAGGGCCACGGTTCATCCGTCCGGACTATATAACCAGACCCCAAACCCCCTCTCCATATTCAATCAATCATAATCATAGCAAGAGGTGTCCCTCAATAGGATAACCTTAGAGCTCCACCAAACCTAGGGCATAGCTAGATAGAATAGAATTAGAGGAGGCAATCTTCGCTTGGATTCCGGATCGTGTCACGAGGAGGCTTGGTAAAGCCTTGTACTTCTCTCTTATATCAACATTATTAATCTATTTGTTCATCTAGTTCATCGTCTAGTTCATCATGTTCTTAATCTAGTTCTTATTGTTCTTCTAGTTCTTATTCTAGTTGATCATATTGTTCTACTTGATATGATTTTATTCTTAATCGATTATATATTCTTAGTTATAATGATCATTATCTACTTTGATTATATATCTAGCATAGTTAGATTATATTTATATTCAAGCACATGTTCATATAGCGCTCATTCTTGTGATTAGAGGGTGAGTGGTCGACATTGTGTAAGCATGGTGCTTATACATTGTTTACCTATGGACACACCCTATATTTCGGGACATCAAGTGGTAGATCACGGGTGTAATATTCTTGTTGATTCCTTTGTAGTTCACTCCCCAAGTATAGGCCTAGTAAGACCCGGTTTCAAGGCTAGATTACGCTATGTTCTTAATGCACCTTAGAAATATCTCTTGTATGAAGATATAATATAATTGATACAATGACTGCTAGATGTAATTGCACTAATCAATGTATACTATGACTTATAATTAGAATAACTAGGAATTAGTCTCTAATCTCTTGTTCTAATCAACGCTAATGCTATAGGGTGGAAATGCTCTAGGACCTTTATAGGATGATCTTGAAGTATTTATCATTTCTTATCTTTATCATATGCTTGATTCCCTGTTCTGAGTAAAGATAGTGATCTAGTTATTTTCTTATCACATGTGATTGTAAACGTTATAGCCTATATCCTTTATATTTCATGTCCATTCCCAGTGGTAAAGTATAAATAACGATACCTAGAACATTCCTGGGTGAAATGCTACAACGGGTGTATTTTATCTATGCGCTTGCGGATAACCTTTATTCTATATCTTTTGAGTAAGTGTCATGATCATAAGTACAATCACGTCTCTAGTGTCATGTTAGAGATGACAACTTAACTTAAGTGATGCTAAGAGATGTCAACAGCCTCTCTCACCCCTAATCGAATATGCGGCGCCAAAGGGGCCTCCTCTCCTCGGGCGCGCCGTCGGCGAAGCGCTTACCACGGTCCATTGAAGAAGCGACGAGAAGAGGAAGGCAAGTGTCGGGGATCCGCTGGATGAGGCTAGAGTGGCAGTGGATAGTGACACACTACAAAAGTCATGACTTATACAGGGCTAACGAGAAGGCCAACCGGCGTCAACACCAACCATCGCAGCAGGTGCGACGCGGCGCGCCCCCTCGGTTTCCCCCACACGCCCGAATTGGTCAGTTTGAGAAGCAACGCCTGGTATCCTACGTCGTCCTAGGACTGGGCGCGACTCTTGGCACAACAACAATGAAGGTTGTGCAGAACCGAAACGTTCCCATGGCCTATTAAGGCCCAAGGGCGCTTGGTACGGCCCAGCAGCAGTTTCGACGACCCCCCTGAAACACCCATGAGTAGGGGGTAACGAAGAACATGCCCGATTACTGTCACAGAACCATCCAAATTATAAGAGCACAAGTATAAAAACAATCACCGTAGTGATCAAATTCTCACACTTGATCCCATATAACTCCGGTAGTCCAATAAAATCACGAGGGATTTCAAACCAACCAACATACAAGCCAAGATCGTAGTGATTCAACATAACAAGACACATGTTACATCCATTTCACAAGTAATCCAATATACATCAGAGTTCAACATAGTTATTACAACTTAAGTTCAAAAGTAGCAGAAGCAAAGTAATTTGAAACTAACATTAATCTTATTTCGAATACATGCCAGTACCAAGGTTGACTTCTAACAAAAGCATTAGAGACAAGATAAATAAGAAGGATCATGCCCATGATCACACTCCACCACTAAGGCAGGAGCCAACTAACCCTTGCAGTCGCCATGATACTTCACAACCTGCAACAAGTGGGGATAGAACCCTAAGTACGAGAAGGTACTCAACTAGACTTACCCGTCAAAACCAGAAATAAAGTGACACCAAGAGATCAAGCAAGGCTGATATAGAGTGGGCTAGCTTGACAACATTTTGCATAAAAGCTTAATATAGATAAGTAATCATTAATGCTTAAGCATCAAGTTAATAATTATTAACCTGTCATCTATATTAGCACCTGTAATAGAGCACTCACTTAATTAGGAGAAAACAATATTAACCATAGCAGGTATAAATTGAGGCAACATCTAAATCATCATCCAATTAACCATCCGTTCAATTAAGTGAATCTACGTTGCCACTGCTCAAGTCAAGTGCTCACTAACTAGGAGCGACGGCGATTCGAATCAAATTCCTATCCAGCTGGAGGGGTACTTCTAACACTCACCGCGCAGACCCTTGCTAGGGTCGCACAGGCCACCTTTGGTACAATTCAGGAGTCGTGGGTAAGACTGATGTCGCATCCCCAAGGGCAACACTCTGCCAGGTGATAGGGACACTAACCCCCTTGGTCTTATGCCAATGTCCCCAAGCACATCCTTACTTCCTCCAAGATGTGACCTACCCTTCGATTCCATGCCTGAACTGTATTACTCGGCTTCGTGGTTGGAATAGCTTATCCAGCCAACTAAGTGTTAGACTGTGTTCAACATGGCTAAGGGACGTACAACGAATTAGTCCTTAAACGACTCAGACGGGGATAGATCCACACCCAAGACCTCCATGCCTTGTTACTTCACTATCGTTATCCCACCCAGTCTCCTTTCATATTACTAGCACATGGTTCTTTTCCATGATAGCAAATATAGTCAACCATGCCACATATTAATATCCCTATATCTCGCAGGTGACAGAAAATCACCTGACTTCTACCACTTAAAGTAGGGCTAAGCATCTACTGGATCCTGAGGTAATAGAATTCCGGTTCATATATCTAGACAAGGAGGGATATCGATGCAGCAAGGTTTTCACCCAACTCCTATACGTAATGCAACAATACATATAACATATATATAGTATTTGCTTTGAAAAGTAGGAAGTCTTATAATGCTCTGGGGCTTGCCTAGGATCCGACTCAAGTCAGAGTTTGTCAGATGAAACTCGCTTGGCGAGCATTCCCTCATTCTATCACTTGTCCGATCCTTCCATCTCCAAGATAGGTCCACCAACACCATCTTCTAGTTAGCTCCACATCACACCGTTCACGTGTTTCAGCTAGCGTACCTAAGTGAGGTGCAATAATGCATATGTGTGAATGCATAGAAGTGCAATAAACAAAGCAATCAAACAAGCCACCAAAGTTCACATAGGCACCTAGAGCTAATCAACTTAATCCTCACTAAGGCATAACATAGAAGACGTCAAACACATCAATCAAGGCACAAGTATTATAATATTACAGGGTACCAACCTAAGTACCATCAAAGATATGAGTCATACTTTAACACACAAACATGTCAAAGTGAATCAAAGCACTAAAACTACAACTTGCCACTTTCTGGGCATCAGAACATCAGTTAAGTAATTTAACCATAACTAGAGATCTACAACTCCAAATAACTTGCAAGAAGATATTATGGAAATCTTATTAAATTGTCTATAATTCATTTAATATCACCTAAGCCTGATTCCCAAGTTTAATGGGTCAAAAAGATGAAACTACAGAACCTGGTCTGCTCCAAACAGAGAGCAACCAAATCTGGGACCTGACTTTAAATACTATAACTCAAAAACTACTTAGCCAAATGCTACCAAATTTTAACACAAGCTTGATACAGGAATTATATACAACTTTGCTATAGACAAGATGCTCAAAAAACATAATTAACATGGGTTAATTTACATTGTCCCCAGAACTGTCCAGAAACTAATAATCACAAGAAATAATTATTAACATATGTTGCAAACATATAATTGGGCAAAACCAACTTTACCAACATGTAACACATGACTAATGAACACCAGAAAACATAGTGTCCATTCCTAAATAAATTCTTTTAATGCATTTTCTTAATTTATTTAGATAATTAGGTGGAATTATGAACACATATCAAAGGTACACAATAAGTTCTACCAAAATTACAGTGGCCTACATATGCCCCCAAAAGTCTACTGTCCTAATTTCAAGCCATTTGGACATGTGTATCAACCTTTATGAAAAAGACAAATGGCTTTTACAATAAATCATGTGAGGGCAAGTTAAACCTACATCTCACTCATCTCGCAACCAAAGCTCATGAAATTTTAACCAAAGTTTTCTCATACCATCAGTAGACTACCATAAAAATTTCACATCAATTGGATCCCAAAACTCTAGATACAAAAATGACAAGAAACATAATGTAGATTTGCTCCTTAATCAAGATTAAATCAAAAATCTACAAAAACCATACACAACTAGTAGGTTTAATATTTTTATTATTTATTACATGTTAACACAAGATTAACAGAACAAGAATCCATATTTTTGGATATCTGAAACTCCAGATCTTGCTCTGGTCAAGTTTAAAGGCATTTTAGAGCTCTTTTCCAACTTAAATCAAAACACCAGAAAAATTCTACAAACATATAACATTTTATGATTCTGCTGCATAGATATTTTCTAAAGGTTTCCAAAAAGTCCATATTTGCTATTTTTGGAACTTCCTATCCTGAGATATGGAATTTAGAAGATTTAACACAAAATCTGTTATTCAAAAAACAGAATTAACCGAACCCTACTAAACTGCTAGGTGCACCCGAACCAGTACCCAAATCAGCCACCACTTAAACTGAAATGCAGGACCCGCTATACATTTGGGCCCACTTGTCATTCACACCGAGAGAGAGGGTGACAAGACCGACTCCTCCTTCCTCTTCGCTAGGACACCAGGAGCAGCGGAGGGCGAGCGCCAGCCGGCCATCCGGCGGTGAGGCGGTTGCCAGCGGTAGCGGCAGGCCCGGAGCAACCCCTACCCTGCGCGCACCCAAGGGAGGTGGTAGCTCTCCCAGAGACCACCTATGGTGTTCTGGCCACGAGCGCCGGTGGCACAGGATGACGACGGCAAACAGAGGCGGTGCTCCGGTGACGAGCAGCCACAGGCGAGGAGCGCGGGAGGTGTTGCGTGAGGTGAGGAAGGTGGTGCGGTGGTTTGATTTGGTGGTAGGCTACTTGGTGGTGGCCGGCCATGGAGCTTTGCTCGGCTCGGCAATGGTGGCTAGGGTGATGGCGTGCTCGGTAGGCTCCGGCTCAACCGAGCTGTGCCAGCCATAGAGGAGGACGAGGCGGAGGTGTCAGTGCATGTTATTGAGCATAGGGATGGATGGAGTGATGGGACAGTGGTGGCCATGGAGCTTGGCCGGCGGTCATGGCGGTGGGGCGCTCTGCGCTGCACGTGCATGCGCTATGGGCAAAGCAAGGGCGAGCGCGAGGGCATGGAAAGGGTAGCGGAGTTAGTGGTGCATGTTGACGGTAGATAAGTGTCAATTTTAACCATCAACGAAACATGAAAAAAGGACCTAAACATAATTACCACTTAGATATAGGGGCTTTACTGATAGAATTCCAAAAGTTTTGGTGAATGCCTATTTCTATACGGTGTCACCTGAAAAGAACCAAGGAAGACCCACATGTTAGGTCTACATAGAGACAAAAGGGCTACACACAACTTTTCTGTAATCTAGAAGGTACGAGAAGACTCTAAAAACAAACAGAAGGCAAAACAGGCTTGGAAGCCAGGCGACCGCCCATGGGGTGGGGGCGCCCACCCCACCTGCATAGCCAATCAGGCTCCGTCTCGCTGGTCATGCTTCCACCGCCTTTGGGGATCAATAATAATCGTAGATCAAGGTCGGTTTGATCTGAGGGTTGTGGTGCTTCCTAGAGGGCTATATAAGCAAGGCCCCTGGCCCCTGGAGTAGGCATCCCCCTAAACCCTAATTCATTATCTCCTAGTTGGGATCAGGTCAGAGGTGTCCCATGAAAGGATGACCTCTCTAGGGGATTTGGTCTAGCTTCTTCAATGTAGTAGATTGGTGCTTGTAAGCATTTAGTGTGGTCCATCTGTGTTGACCCTAGGGGATTAGTCATGCGGTTAAAATCAAGATTCACGTGCACACCACCTACTTATGCTGCTTCTACCCTGGAGGTATGCATTTAAATATTTTCCATTAGACACAACCCAGCAAGTTGTTCTGCTCCTATATTGGAGTGAACATAACCCTTCATCCATTGCTAGTCCCTTTTGTTATAAGCTCCAATATTTCTGTTGCTATCTCTTATCTATGTTTCCAAAAAGATACTTGGGAATTATTCCACCGTATTCGGTTCCTTTAAAAAAAGAGAGAAAAAAAGAAAAGAGAGTGAGAAAGAAAAATAAAGAGAGAATAAAAGGAAAAGGGTCCTAATTATGAGAGATTTTCAGCAACCCAAGTTCTCAGCAAGGTTCTTCAAAGTTCAAGAGAGGTATAAAATTCCTTCAAGAAGCAAAAGTAGAATTAGATGTTCACCATTACTCTTGTACCCCCTTATTTCCACTTACATCTTACATCCTCCATCATTTCCACTACATATCCACTCAGCCCATATTTAGGATCACACACATGCACATCTTAATTTGACTATGTGGCCAGACTTGTCTCTCTAGATCCATGGTCTGACTATGCAATAAATGTTCGCAAGTATGAATTCCTTGTCTCCCCACCTATGAGCTCCATATAAGCCTATTAGAAGTAGGGTGAAGAGAGATGGCACACCTGAAATGCCTTGGTAAGGATCCAAAAATACTACAAAGGATAGACATGAGATGGTCATACACAGGAATCTGTAAGTTTTATTTGAAAATCTTCCAAAAACTTCAAAATAATAGTTGATCAAAGAGCTTGAGACATGGCGCTTGACTCGATTGTTCTGTCTTTCAACTACTCAAGACCCAAGTGATGGCTACAAGCCCCATGGTAAAAGGTAATATGAGTGGATTTGAAATCAGGATAGTTCGTTCCAATCCAGAGGAGAGTTCTTGTTTGAACGCATGTGTACTTTTGAGGCATGAAAGCATTGTAGCAACTCCTAATCCATCAATGAGTTTATCTTTGCTCAGGGACGAGCAAAGGGTAATCTTGGGGGAGTTGTTGATGGTAGATAACTGTCAATTTTAACCATCAATGAAACATAAAAAAGGACCTAAATGTAATTACCACTTAGATATAGGGGCTTTACTGATAGAATTCCATAAGTTTTGGTGAATGTCTATTTTTGTAGGGTGTCAGCTGAAAAGAACTAAGGAAGACCCACATGTCAGGTCTACATAGAGACAAAAGGGCTATGCACAACTTTTCTGTAATCTAGAAGGTATGAGAAGACTCTGGAAACAAACGGAAGGCAAAACGGGCATGGAAGCCAGGTGGCCGCCCAAGGGGTGGGGGCGCCTGCCCCACCTGTAGAGCCAATCAGGCTCTATCTCGCGGATCATGCTTCCACCACCTTTGGGGATCAATAATAATTGTAGATCAAGGTCGGTTTGATCCGAGGGCTGTGGTACTTCCTAGAGGGCTATATAAACAAGGCCCCTGGCCCCTGGAGTAGGCATCCCACTAAACCCTAATTCAATATCTCCTAGCTAGGATCAGGTCAGATGTGTCCCATGAAAGGATGACCTCTCTAGGGGATTAGGTCTAGCTTCTTCAATGTAGTAGATTTGTATCTTGGGAGAGAGGGTCGAGTTGGGATCTTGGTCAAGGTTCTAGATCTAGTCATGGAGGCTTAGTAAAGCCTTGTATCTTCACTTCAATATTCTGTAAGACTTATACTTATTATCTTATTTACATGGCTATGCTTACTTTGAATATATCTTGCTAGTTGAGTTTATCATTCCTTTTGTGTGCTAATTCATAGAGCGCTTAGCCTTCTAGTTTGTTGACTAGGCTAGGTAGTCGAGCCTTGTGTAAGCGTGATGCTTACATGATGCTCTGCCTATGAGTACACCATGTTCCCTAGCTGTATGGTAGTTACGGGAGGTGACAGCCCCATCCATATCTATCAAGCAGGTTCTTAAATTGTAGGATCGTAGTCATGTTAGTAGAGGTATCCTTTGTGGTGCTCTCTCCTGTCTAGTGGCGTCCCGAAGTGCACAAGAGTGTGGCAAGTCTTAGCATAGTTGGGTATACCTTTACCATGTGATAAGAATATTATAGGAATCTACCTCACCCGTTGACTTCCCAAGTTAACTAGTTGCATATCTTTAGTGACCTATCCCATGTGTGTCATATTACATAAATCCTATCATATACATTTACCCCTGCTATTGTCTAGATGGTTTACTAGGTTAGTAGATACATGATGGTGAATTATCAGATTCTTTAACCCTTGCTTCCCTGTGGTAAAATATAAATAACGATACCTGGTTTACTCCTGGTAAAATGCTACAATGGTATGTTCTATGCGCTTGCGGAATCCTTCATATTTTAGTTGCACTTAATTTATACCAATAAGCATTTTTGGCGCCATTGCCGAGGAAGCAATTGGCGTAAAGATTTTGATAATGATCTTGATGTCTGCTAATTTAGTGCATCACTAGCTTTAGTAGGATTACCCTTGTTCTGTTGAGTTATGGAGTAGACAGGACATCAGATGTCGTTTCAACCTTTCGGCAAGTTTACACAAGAAAAGAAAAAAGGAGACACATTGAAGAACCTAGGGTGCCTGAACATTCATGATTCATCAACACTGGAACCCTGCCATCTCACAGGTTTGTGTATACATATATATTATTTTAACCATGTGCAGAATGGAGAAAAAGGTCGTCGTCACAAGAATTCAAATCACATCTCAAGTGACAAACATGGATGTTGCACTACTCACAAATCTCAAATTGTGAGTCATGGTAAGTTTGATCAATAAAGGTGAGATAGTCTTGCTCATGGACTTTAAAATTAATGGGTTGTTATCTTTTTAATTGTGCATCTCACTACATGTTTACTTTATATCATTCATGCATCCTCTCTATTTAGTTTATTATGTTCTCTCATCCATTGCTTGCTTAGTTCCTTACATGCACTCATATTGTCTGCTATAGTATGCTTTGGTTTAGAAGTGCTACATATGGTCGTATGGGTGTTTCTAAAGGCTTTTAAATTAAGCATGGTGCTTAGGTTAAATAGCCTTCCTTAATCCAATTAGACATGGAGTCTAGTTTGGTTATTGAACTAAAAATTGCTAGTGTATACAATGGTTGTTTTATCAGACTAACCCTTGCAGAAAACTCTCAAATCCAATTTGGGTAAGTCAAGAGATGAACTCACTTCGAAGATGAAGCAAGACATATGATGAACTCCAATAACTTCACACAAAAGACACAGCTCATTCATCGTCCAAGGAAGAATTATAAGTATCAAATATCATTCACAATGTCTTTTGCTGCAAGTTACCTTTGCCTTGAACCATGTCAAAGTACCATAAAAAAAGAGATTGTTAGAAAACATGATAAATAAAGTCTATGCTAAAGTAACTCGAAAACAATCTCTTAGTTAGCATGGATGAAATTCAAATAAATAGTGGATAATAGCCCATAGTTTGAAATAGTTACAATCCTTTGGGTATGTGTCCACTAACATTTTGCAGAAAAAAGGGGATTTATGATGTGCCTGTTTATGGTTTAGTTTGACAAGCCACCACTTCAGTGATGACCAAAGAAGGAAGAGACGAGTGCCACATGAAGAATCTACAACAAAAGCACTCACTTAATGGAAGTGGATGAACAAAGCAGCATGTCATAAGCAGTATTGAAGACAACCTAGCATTGAGCCTTCCTAAAACTCAAGCCAGGATGCCAATGAGAAGCAAGGTGTAACTCACCTCATATTAGCCAATCAGAGACCTGCTCTCATTATCCTTGAAGACACCAGCTTGCACGTCGGTAGCAAGGACAAGGATGACATGATAGCATGCACCCTTGTGTCAACCAATCACCAATCAAGGGTTGACTATCGACCAAGCCTTGAAAGACCATTACTATGGTTGCAAGATGATGTCCCTAAGCCATTGAAGATGAAGCCTGCATGCAAATATTGATGAAGCTCTTTCCTCTATCATAAAGACAGATGGTGTATCATTAACTGAGCAACTCTTTGCCACACCTCTAGAAGACAAAGACCATCAAGGAAGAACTCAAGTATACATCTCCAATGAACATCAATTCATCAACCAAGACCCAACTAAAATCAAGAATGATTGATGAGAGAAGATCATGCAGCCACCTGCAACCTCATCCCCTAGATTGGACGGAAGAACAGACTATTAGGGAGAGGTCTTTGCTCATCAGACTTAAAATCAAGAGCCCTCTCCGATAGATTTAAGAATAGATATTGAATAGTGTCTAAGGACAAGGAGGTACAACACACTTTTGAGGGATGATTCAACACTGACACTTGGCTTCAAGTGATGAGCGATAGCAAGGCTCAAGCTTGGGGGAGGAAGGCCGCCGACTCCTCTAATGATGATCTAGCAATGCTCTTCCTCTTCTTAAGCCCCTGTCGCTCTGGCACGCTGGTTTGCAATCCCTCCACTCATAATTACTTTTTCTCTATAAGTTTGAATGTTTCTATAAATATCATATACACAAATTAAACTTAAGACAAAGTAAAATCAATCCTTAAGAGAAGAAGTAATGGTGAGTAAATATTCTATGCTAATTAAAATATTCAAGCCAACTTTTCTATAGCATAGAAAATGACCTTTTAGCTCTATGAACAACAATACCCTTTTCATTGTTTGTATATTCCTTCGGGTATGTGTTGTCCACTAATCCTCTGCAAAGATGAAACAATAAGTGGAGCAAAAGGTCTGGACACAATATAAAAAAAGAGAGAGAAGAGGAAGGAGAAAGGAGTGCAATTCTAGAAGACAAGATGCTCATGAACAAGTCAAGGAGAGAGGTGAATCGAGCAAGGCAAACTCCTAGAAGAAGAAAAGGACCACTAGAAGCATCTACTCTTCATCATAGGGTCTGCCAGTGATAAAGCTTCCACAATTAAAGTTTCACATCAAACTGCTGGACAAGCAAAGAATATGGGTGACACCTTCCTCAAAGTTACCATCTCAAGAGGTGCAAGGTTTGTACCTTCGGGATAAGATGATGCACCTAAGGAGTGAACATGACAAGAAGTCCTATTTGGAGGACTTGAATCGCCAAACCCTCACCACAGAGGTAAACTTGGTAGTTATCCATATTTCTTTTTAAGCATTGCATAAGTTTTCCCTTTAGCATATTTACTTATCCACATTAGCATAATCAATTCTTGTTACATATTTTACTTTGTTACATCTGCATTAGAAAAGAAAATAAATATGTCTTGCATTGCATCTCAAAACTGCTACACCCCATGTGAATAAATTTATAGCATAAAACCCATAAGTCTATTTGCTGTGGTGGCATAAAAATAAAATAAATACGCATTCATCATTCTTTATAATTTCTTGCATAGTGTAAAAGTACAAAAATATTTCCAAAGAGATCCTACTAGAAAGATACATTTTTCAAGATGTTCTAGATGCCCAAGGCTTAGAGGTTTATCATTAACACTTAATCAAGTTCCACCAGCTTTGTTGTCTATTTGAGCTTCATAGAATTTGAAGGATCGAAGAAAGCTAACAGATTGAAGGAAGATATGTCCCCTGTCGGAGTACTGTCTCAGCAGTCATCATCATAAGCACTCTGATAAGGGGAGTACACCTTCACTGCCTGTCAGCTACATCAAGCAAGACTACGTCAACATCCAGCTTGGGGGAGAGCATCCCCCATGTATCCAGCTAAGTATTTTCTTACCTATCTATTTACTTATATATTTCTTCTTTGATATATGAAATAAATAAAAAAGATACAAAACCTTTAGAAAGCCAAATAAATGTTTCCCTTTCTATGTATTTATGTATGATCTTTAAGTTTGCTAAATAAATATAGGAGAGTGTGCAAAGTTTTACCTTGCTAAAGTGAACCCCTAGAATGATCTCTTACATGGAAATAATGAATAGTTGCTCTGTCATAATTTCTTTCAAGTACCTAGTTTTCAACCTCGAACTCTCCCAAGTTTTGGAACACAATTGTTTTAATCTAAGATTTGCTCTGAACCTAAAACTTATGTGCAGTGAATGCTTGATCTAAGTCTAGGTAATTGGCGAATATGATATAGGAAGGTTTGAGCTACTGTTTATCTTATTCCTAGAGATACTAGAGTTCTAGAGAATTTATCTTTTAAAACTAAAAATATCTGCATGATGAGTTCCTGTATGATGAGAGTTTAATTCAAACCATAGCCATATATACATGCTTACTAGATTATGAAAGGCTTTCACTTGTTAGCTTAGCTGCTTGTAAGCATTGAGTGTGGTCCATATGTATTGACCCTAGGGGATTAGTCATGCGGTTAAAATCAAGATTCACGTGCACTCCACCTACTTATGCTGCTTCTACCCTGGAGGTATGCATTTAAATATTTTCCATTAGACACAAACCAACAAGTTGTTCTCCTCCTATATTGGGAGTGAACAGAACCCTTCATCCATTGCTAGCCCCTTTTGTTATAAGCTTCTATATTTTTGTTGCTATCTCTTATCTATGTTTCCAACAAGATATTTGGGAATTATTCGACTGTATTCAGTTCCTTTAAAAAAAGAGAGAAAAAAAGAAAAGAGAGTGAGAAAGAAAAATAAAGAGAGAATAAAAGGACAAGGGTCCTAATTATGAGAGATTTTCAGCAACCCAAGTTCTCAGCAAGGTTCTTCAAAGTTCAAGAGAGGTATAAAATTCCTTCAAGAAGCAAAAGTAGAATTAGATGTTCACCATTATTCTTCTACCCCCTTATTTCCACTTACATCTTACAACCTCCATCATTTCCACTACATATCCACTCAGCCCATATATAGGATCACACACATGCACATCTTAATTTGACTATATGGCCAGACTTGTCTCTCTAGATCCATGGTCTGACTATGCAATAAATGTTCGCAAGTATGAATTCCTTGTCTCCCCACCTATGAGCTCCATATAAGCCTATTAGAAGTAGGGTGAAGATAGAAGGCACACCATAAATGCCTTGGTAAGGATCCAAAAATACTACAGAGGAGAGACATGAGAGGGTCATCATAGGAATCTCTGAGTTTTATTTTAAAATCTTGCAAAAACTTCAGAATAATAGTTGATCAAAGAGCTTGAGACATGGCGCTTGACTCGATCATTCTGTCTTTCAACTACTCAAGACCCAAGTGACAGCTACAAGCCCCATGGTAAAAGGTAATATGAGTGGATTTGAAATCAGGATAGTTCGTTCCAATCTGGAGGAGAGTTCTTGTTTGAACGCATGTGTACTTTTGAGGCATGAAAGCATTGTAGCAACTCCTGATCCATCACTGAGTTTATCTTTGCTCAGGGACGAGCAAAGGGTAATCTTGGGGGAGTTGTTGACGGTAGATAAGTGTCAATTTTAACCATCAACGAAACATGAAAAAAGGACCTAAACATAATTACCACTTAGATCTAGGGGCTTTGTTGATAGAATTCCACAAGTTTGGTGAATGTCTATTTTCTGTAGGGTGTCAGCTAAAAAGAACCAAGGAAGGCCCACATGTCCAGTCTACATAGAGACAAAAGGGTTACGCACAACTTTTCTATAATCTGGAAGGTATGAGAAGACTCTAGAAATAAACGAAAGGCAAAAAGGGGTGGGGGCGCCCCCCCACCAGCAGAGCCAATCAGGCTCCGTCTCGTGGATCATGCTTCCAATGCCTTTGGGGGTCAATAATAATCGTAGATCAAGGTCGGTTTGATCTGAGGGCTGTGGTGCTTCCTAGAGGGCTATATAAGCAAGGCCCCTGGCCCCTAGAGTAGGCATCCCCCTAAACCCTAATTCAATATCTCCTAGCTGGGATCAGGTCAGAGGTGTCCCATGAAAGGATGACCTCTCTAGGGGATTTGGTCTAGCTTCTTCAATATAGTAGATTTGTGTCTTGGGAGAGAGGGTCGAGTTGGGATCTTGCTCAAGGTTCCAGATCTAGTCATGGAGGCTTTGTAAAGCCTTGTATCTTCACTTTAATATTCTGTAAGACTTATACTTATTCTCTTATTTACATGGCTATGCTTACTTTGAATATATCTTGCTAGTTGAGTTTATCATTCCTTTTGTGTGCTAGTTCATAGAGCGCTTAGCCTTCTAGTTTGTCGACTAGGCTAGGTAGTCGAGCCTTGTGTAAGCATGGTGCTTACACGATGCTCTGCCTATGAGTACACCCTGTTCCCTTGCTGTATGGTAGTTACGGGAGGTGACAGCCCCATTCATATCTATCGAGCAGGTTCTTAAATTGTAGGACCATAGTCACGTCAGTAGAGGTATCCTTTGTGGTGCTCTCTCCTGTCTAGTGGCATCCCGAAGTGCACAAGAGTGTGGCAAGTCTTAGCATAGTTGGGTATACCTTTACCATGTGATAAGAATATCATAGGAATCTACCTCACCCGTTGACCTCCCAAGTTAACTAGTTGCATATCTTTAGTGACGTATCCCATGTGTGTCATATTACATAAATCCTATCATATATCATTTACCCCTGCTATAGTCTAGTTGGTTTACTAGGTTAGTATATATATGATGGTGAATTGTCAGATTCTTTAACCCTTGCTTCCCTATGGTAAAATATAAATAACGATATCTGGTTTACTCCCGGTAAAATGCTATATTGGTATGTTCTGTGCGCTTGCGGAATCCTTCATACTTTAGTTGCACTTAATTTATGCCAACAGTGCACGTAGTTGAGGCCATGGTGCTTGGAGTATTAGGAGCAGCAACGGTGGCAGGAGCTCCGCTCGGCCATGGCGGACGTGGCCGCGCTCTACGCGAGCGAGTACCAGAGAGCGAGGAGGGAGTGGAGGGCGAGCGCGGAGAAAGGAGAAGCTTAGGAAAGTTGCTCTGGTGCTCCGTCACACTGAGCGAGGCGCAGGTAGGTGGCAGAGAAGAGGACATGTGGCATCCATGGTGGAGGCGCTCTGGTGCATGGCCGCCACGCCCCTCCCAAAGTGGATAGCTGTCAAACAGGACGTCTTGGAGGCTGTTTTTGGGCCCACCTCCGGTCAGATTTGGGCCAAGGGCCTTGAATCAAAGTTGTTGACCACAACATGCTATACATTTTCTATTTAGTGACTATGGTCATTAGAGTCCTGGATTAGGAGTTAATTAGCTCCAAAGTTGCCACCGTCAGTAATTTAGCAGCAATGAGCAATTATTTAATTTGATGGACAAAACTAAGTCAAACCGATGCCATACTTTTACATGATCTTCTCCATAAAGTCAATTCCAACTTTTACATTTGGACCTACTCAAGTTACTTAACAAATTTTGGAGAACGCGGAATGCCAACGTCGAGGTCGTTTACGCGACAAAATTGCAAACATGTTGTTTTAGCAACTAATTTTGGAGATCCAAATATACTCCAAATGTAATGACACTTGATTCATTGCTTCCCTCATGAACAGTACTCCAACTCATATTAAGGAACCCAATTGAGTTACTACATGAACTTGGATGATAAAATGTCACGAACATGTTGACTTGATGCTGCATGATTATGGACTTGGAATATTTTCTGCTCTTCCAAAAACAATAGCTGAATCAATCTTGTGAGCTCTATTTGACTAGGTTAGAGGCCAAACTAGCTCTTGACCATTAAATAAAGTTTATTCTACACAATATGAACTACAACTTTTGTTAAAGGTCAAACCTCATAACTAGTACAGAAGTCAAACTTTCACTTTGGTCAAAGTAGCAACTCGATAAAACCTAAATTAGGGTTTTAGGCCAAATGGGACATTTTCCTGACATTTGCTCGACATGAACCCTTCATGACTTTTGTTGTAGAGTTCATCAAGAGTCATTTGGGTAAGTTTGCAAGGTTTGGTTGATGATCTATAATTCCATTCACTTAATGGTGCAAATTCCAATAGGAATGGAACTTATCATTTTATGTGACCTTTTGATTCCAAACTTCATGAAACTTTTCCAGAGATCACTATAGATAGAAAGTGATGTGAGAGTCATGAAATAAGTGACATCAACATACATACATTGGAACACAAATGACAAGGTAGGTTGCGTATGTTTCAAAGAGATGTTGCAAGCACATTCCATATATCCATGTTTCACATGTTGCACTAGTGCATCACATATGTTTCACAAGTGTGTTCCATATGTTCCATGTCCATATGTGAACAAATGATGCTTAGGCTCATGCAATGCAAGTGCCAAATGCAAGCCTAACACCTGGGGTGTTACAACCCTCCCCCCTTAATGGAATCGCGTCCCGAGATTTAGAATGAAAGACTTTTAAGGAAGAGAGACATGTTATCTAGTTTCCCACATTTGTGATAGCATTAGGCTCCTAAGCTTCAAACATCAGAAGTATTAATCTGGTTAAGAGCTTTCGGATACTTGCTCTTCTTGGTAAACTTTCTCTGAAGAATTTCCTTCATTGACTTTCATAAAGCATTGTTACTTTGGGAGTAATCCAAGATAGCACACTACTTCATTCTCAGTGTACAGAGGTCATTTGGTCTATGAGCTAACCACACACGATATCTCTTCTTCTCTAGTGAATATAGCATGGGCCGTATGAACTTTACACTAGACCAAATTTCCTTGAAAAGTATACTCTTTGACATGACTATGTTCCCAAAGTTTGAAAAGTAGTCCTCTACCAAAGTGGCTTGAGCACAACCTTTCAAAGGGTGAGATCATAGACGACAAACACCCTTAGAGGTTATAGGAAACTAACTAACCAACAGACAAGGTTTATGTTAGTCATAAATGTTCAACCAATCAGATATCAACCAATGGAAAGCTACTTACTATTCTATGTGTGTCATTCTCTTTCTCTGATGACAACACTGTATTATCTGAGCCTATTGAGGGAACAGTGAATGTGATAGCTGACTCTATCGGCTTCGTATTTCCGCCAAAAAGCTACCTAAGAATATTCTTTTATCCAAAGACAATAGTTATCTAGGTTGAATCAAATGCAACCTCTTGGGTAAGACAGCAAAAATTATTAGCAATTATTGCTAAAGAAGGATTAGCAATTATTGCTAAAGAAGGATATAACGAGGTCTGGCAGACAACAAAAATTGCAAGTATTTACCAACTTCGGTAAATAGCTCACTACCGAGCAAGTTGAGTACAATCCCCTTCGTGAGGCAGTTGCACAATAAGTTGAGTTTGACTTGTAACGTAGCGAAACTTGCTTTGTTAGGCTAACTTTTCACCATGAGGCTTCCTCTTTTGGATCAAACAGTAGCTCTAAGATGGGAAATCTGTTGTTTGACACTTTTCAAATTGCTTGCAATTCGTGATGGTATACATTGATTTGTAGAAACCAAGGTTGCTCGTACATGGTTCATACGAGAAAGCAAAAGCAAATGAAAGAGTATAAACTAGTATCCTAGAGACCACTTAAAGAGCCATCCAACAGCAGATTCTGACCTTGTTTGTGTCACTAATCGATGGCTTGAAGATAACCGGTTTAGCACTACAAAATCTGAACAATTTTCTTGTTCTTCTTTAAGTTGTACTAATCGATGGCTTCACACGTTGATGTGTGTGTTTGCATTCTAACTCTTTGTACTACAACAACAACTTTTTCCTTGTGGATGGAGGCTAAGGTTTACCTCATATGCTTCTTGGGAATTAACCTCAACCATTAATTTACATACCAATGTGATGATGCACACGCTTCGAGCTTGCGGCTGCTTTTGCAAGGCAAAATGCAAAATCCACCTAGAGGACATTCCTACAAGGATTAGGAACTGTTTTTGAATATTCCTCAACACTTCATCCAATAGAGTTATGAACAAACCGGTTGTGGCAACTCAGGGCACAAGAATGCTAATTGAAACTAGGGCATACTTTTCTAATTCTTCACCTTCGCTGATAGAACACCTTGCATTATCTGTGTGATTGTCAAAGATAGACTTGAATTGATCACAATGGCGCCGGAAGATAGGGTATTACTCAAGTGGTTGGCTAGTTGATTAATTTCTTATTGGTTATTGCTCTGTAAGACATAGCCTTCGTAGCTACCAAGGAGTCGTTACCTAACTAAAGATTAACCTTCCTATTGGCAACCAATTAGTTGTCTCTCAACACTAAAAGGTTATAAATCTTCACTCTTGATCACAACAATTGTGGTTGGTGTAGAACAAATGGTTGCCATCGAAGTCAGCAAATAAGGAGTCACACCAGAGATGATTGGTTCCAATTGTATGGTCATTAAGCATACAAAGGTTAAGATTTGCATAATGTGACGATCAATTCTTATCCAATAGATGACTTGCCTAACATTAAATGTTGTGTGTCCATTTATCCAACAGAGATGCGATACTTTGCTCACTAGATGATGGTCATCAATACTGGGACAACTAGGTAGAGTCATGTGTCTACCACCTATTACATTCGGTTAATGTTTATGTCGGTGAACTGTTCTTCAAAGGTTATCCTCTTAGCAACTTCAGAAGGAAGCTCCACTACTTTCGGTCTAAGATATGGATCTTACGATACGATATGGAGAGATAACCAAGAAAAGGAACACGAGAAAATAACACATCGACTGTCATTTCGTAATGGATCATGACTAGAAATCGTGATACCAACGCGTGCCAAGCAGCTAGCCATGTGTCTGCAGCCATAGGAGGCCCTTGGTTTCGTCGTGGCACCATCAGCTGCTACTCATAACACCATTACTAAATGCACAACGAAAGTGAAATTTCAAGTGGCACCAATGGGTTGTAAGAACAAGCGCCATACAAGGAGGGATAGCAAGCAAAGGTAGTCACAAGGTTTAGAATCAATAGGGAAGCTATTCGCAGATCAAAACACCTCATAAGAGAACATAGCTCAATTGCTGAAGGCGACTGAGCATGAGATTTTTGCGTAATTCCACACACACCTTGTGTCGACCAAGGAAACTACTAGACAATTGATTAACATGAGATTCAATCATGTTAAGCAACAACATGAGATCAAGACTGATAAACATCCTGAGACTTGGGAAGGTTGAAGATGAAGTAAATAGACTCCTTGGACAAAATTGATGTACCAATCAAAGATTGAGTTGATAAGGTACTACACGATTTGCAAGCACAAAATTCCGAGATCTAGCAACAATATATAGCATTGTACCAAAACATTTGTAGGAGAGGTAGCTAGGAGGGCCAACCTAGAATTTGGGTATGGTCTCCACAACGTGGCAAAGAACAGACCATGGTCAAAGGCTAGCGTTAGCTAGAACTTAACTTGGTTGGTCAATCGACAAAGGTCTTGACAAAATGGGGTGCAGAACATCCACGACTTATACAAGCATATAAGGGAAATATCTTGGCTTTTGGTCAAGCAAAAGCATGGATACACAAATATTCAAGGGCTAACAACCACGTCTATAGGTTCAGACTCCTAAGAGAAAGAACCTAGTTGGAGATGACACTAAGAGATCATTTCACGTAACTCGAGTGTTACTCTAAGATAAAGCTATTCGACACTCGTATGCTCACCGAGAACAAACGAGGTGACCACTATGTCACTAATTATATAACAAGCATACAAACATCACAGTCAAGCATTTGAGAGGTTCAATCAAATTAGCTTAAGCAACCATTACTAAGCACTAGGCTCACCCATAGCAAGCATTTATCTAAAGAAAGAACTAACTACAAGTTTAGCCCAAAACAAACGCTAGCTATGGTAGCCAACTTAGCATGTGCACAAAATCTGGACAGCAGCACAGTAGTTACTTGTTTCAGCCATAACTGAGGCGGTAGACATTCCACAAAGGTGATCCTAGACTTTCTAGAAAGCTTAGGAAGTTTTTCACACTTTTGTTATTCATACCAAAAGCTAATTCACAAGTTAACACAACCAAACATGCTAATGTTTCAGATCTGTACAAACATGGACAGAAAACTGACATGAACTTCAAAAATGCGTAACTGGGGTTCTAGGGACTGAACAAGGCTGATCCTTAACCTGATGTAAAGCTTATTAAGTTTTTCATAACTTTCTTATTATCATATTAAGATGATTCTATAGCTAACAAGGCCAAACAAGACATCTCTGCCCAGATTTGGATAGATTCTGTTATTCCACTTTGTAAGCTCATTACTAGAGATTTAGACCACCAAAATTAGTGCTATAGGACATTTTGGAAATCTTAGAAAAAGTAATACACTTCTTCTATTATCTCCAAGACATGATTCTATATGAACATAGGTCAAACAAACCAAACATTCAGATCTATTCAGAGCATAAGCAAAACCTGACAACAAACTTCTAAAATTCATAACTCTCAAACCATAAGGCCTAGTGTCATGAAATTTTAGGACAAGCTAGATAAGTAAGTTAGATACAACTTTGGTATTCTCCATAATTACAGAAAACACGATTATGACCACAAAGGCATCACTATAACAGAAACCATTCTAGCAGCCAACGTTTAACAAGCAAAGCAAAGCTTTCCTTTGTTCTACTTAACAAGAGAGCACACAAACATGTTATTCTAGTAGCTCTAAATATTGTTACCTTAGACCAACACCAATTTAATTCATTCATGAGAATCATAATTACTGAAATGAGGTCTAAATCATTTACAAATGCTTGTATGAACAACATATCCACCACTTAGCTAAACTAGAGGACATCTATAGGTTCAAGCATGTAACCATACTTATTTCTAGCAAGCACATTCTATTCAATCACAAGTTACTTACTATAGAACAAGGGTGAGAAGAGCATAGTCATGCATAAAGCAACGATCATGAAGATGCATGCTTCGTCCTATTCGTCCTCACAAGATTGCCAACCTAAGGTGGCGATCACGTTCTATGTCGGTGGCATAACATGCACTCTCTCGATATATAGCTAGTTGTCAGCTACATTCGACTTACACATTCATGGTTAGCGGAACTACAGAAAATTTTCATTGCAGCCCAATAATTCCTCAAATATAGCACACAATGAAAGCAGGAAAGTAAAATTCTAAGTACTCCCATATACATATACCCCCGTATATATACATGTAGCACCAAAACTACCCGAATCAGAAATCACCTACAATTAAGTACCTTTATATATACATGTGTGTAACATGTAAATAATCCAGTAACCAAAACTAGCTCTCCCTTAGACCGACGGATGTTCGGTCATGCTCTCACAAGTCACACTTACCTGAGCGTAGGTGTGACGTTGCATAAAAGTAAACTAGTGACATATATGGCTATTTCATATATGAAGGCTACCTCTAATCTGACACACCGGGTAGCATAGTGTGGGAGAGTTATCACACATACATACCTTGGCCTGGGCGTAGATGCATAAATGAAAAAACCCCAAGTTAGTACTTATATAAGCCACCTAATAATCCTTATATGGGTATAAGGAAATTGACCACTGACATACTTAGGTTTAAAGTTCAGATTTGACAAACCTATATATAGCTATAAGTTGATAAAACTCATTTTATAAAACAAAACCTTTGTTTTAAATACACATATGATAAGTTTAATGTTGAATCTTGCTACGATGCTAGCTGTCATGGAACCGTCCAAATTATAAGAGCACAAGTATAAAAACAATCACCGAAGTGATCAAATGCTCACACTTGAGCCCATATAACTCCGGCAGTCCAATGAAATCATAAGGGATTTCAAACCAACCAACATACAAGCCAAGATCGTAGTAATTCAACATAACAAGACACATGTTACATCCATTTCACAAGTAATCTAATATACATCGGAGTTCAACATAGTTATTACAACTTAAGTTCAAAAGTAGCGGAAGCAAAGTAATTTGAAACTAAGATTAATCTTATTTCAAATACATGCCAGTACCAAGGTCGACTTCCAACAAAAGCATTAGAGACAAGATAAATAAGAAGGATCATGCCCACGATCGCACTCCACCACTAAGGCAGGAGCCAACTAACTCTTGTAGTCGCCATGATACTTTACAACCTGCAACAAGTGGGGATAGAACCCTGAGTATGAGAAGGTACTCAGCTAGACTTACCCGTCAAAACTAGAAATAAAGTGACACCAAGGATCATACAAGGCTGATATAGAGTGGGCTAGTTTGACAACATTTTACATAAAAGCTTAATATAGATAAGTAATCATTAATGCTTAAGCATCAAGTTAATAATTATTAACCTATCATCTATATTAGCACCTGTACTAGAGCACTCACTTAATTAGGAGAAAACAATATTAGTCATAGCAGGTATAAATTGAGGCAATATTTAAATCATCATCCAATTAACGATCCATTCAATTAAGTGAATCTACATTGCCGTTGTTCAAGTCAAGTGCTCACTAACCAGGAGCCATAACGATTCAAATTGAATTCCTATCCAGCTGGAGGGGTACTTCTAACACTCACCGTGCAGGCCCTTGCTAGGGTCGTACAAGCCACCTTTGGTACAATTCAATAGTCGTGGGTTTGACTGATGCCGCATCCCTAAGGGAAACACTCTGCCAGGTGATAGAGACACTAACCCCCCTTGGTCTTACGCCAATGTCCCAAAGCACATCCTTACTTACTCCAAGATATGACCTACCCTTCGATTCCCGGCCTGAACTGTATTACTCGGCTTCGCGGTCGGAACGGCTTATCCGGCCAACTAAGTGTTAGACTGCGTTCAACATGACTCAAGGACGTACAACAAATCAGTCCTTAAACGACTCAGATGGGGATATATCCACACCCAAGACCTCCATGACTTGTTACTTCACTATCGTCATCCCGCTCGGTCTCCTTTCATATTATTAGCATATGGTTCTTTTTCACGATAGCAAATATAGTCAACCGTGCCATATATGAATATCCCTACATCTCGCAGGTGACAGAAAATCACCTGACTTCTACCGCTTAAAGCAGGGCTAAGCATCTACTCAATCTTGAGCTAATAGAATTTAGGTTCATATATCTGGACAAGGAGTAATATCGATGCAACAAGGTTTTCACCCAACTCCTATACGTAATGCAACAATACATATAACACATATATAGTATTTGCTTTGAAAGGTAGGGAGTCTTATAATACTCTAGGGCTTTCCTGGGATCTGACTCAAGTCAGAGTTTGTCAGATGAAACTCGCTTGGCGAGTATTCCCTCATTCTAGCACTTGTCCGATCCTTCCATCTCCAAGATAGGTCCACCAACACCATCTTCTAGTTAGGTCCACATCACGTCGTTCACGTGTTTCAGCTAGCGTACCTAAATGAGGTGCAATAATGCATATGTGTGAATATATAGAAGTGCAATAAACAAAGCAATCAAACAAGCGCACCAAAGTTCACATAGGCACCTAGAGCTAATCAACTTAATCCTCACTAAGGCATAACATAGAAGACGACAAGCGCATCAATCAAGGCACAAGTATCATAAGATTATAGGGTATCAACCAAAGTACCATCAAAGATATGAGTCATACTTTAACACACAAGCATGACAAAGTGAATCAAAGCACTAAAACTAGAATTTGCCACTTTCTGGGCATTAGAATAGTAGTTAAGTAATTTAACAATAACTGGAGATCTACAACTCCAAATAACTTGCAAAAAGATATTATGGAAAGCTTATAAAATTGTCGACAATTCATTTAATATCACCTAAGCCTGATTCCCAAGTTTAATGGGTCAAAAAGATGAAACTACAGAACCTGGTCTGCTCCAAACAGAGAGCAACCAAATCTGGGACCTAACTTTAAATACTATAACTCAAAAACTACTTAGCCAAATGCTACCAAATTTTAACACAAGCTAGATACAGGAATTATATACAACTTTTCTATAGACAAGATGCCCAGAAAATATAATTAACATGGGGTAATTTACATTGTCCCCAGAACTGTCCAGAAACTAATAATCGCAAGAAATAATTATTAACATATGTTGCAAACATATAATTAGGCAAAACCAACTTTACCAACATGTAACACATGACTAATGAACACCAGAAAACATAGTTTCCATTCCTTAATAAATTCTTTTAATGCATTTTCTTAATTTATTTAGATAATTAGGTGGAATTATGAACACATATCAAAGGTGCACAATAAGTTCTACCAAAATTACAGTGACCTACATATGTCCCCAAAAGTCTACTGTCCTAATTTCAAGCCATTTAGACATGTGTATCAACCTTTATGAAAAAGACAAATGGCTTTTACAATAAATCATGTGAGAGCAAGTTAAACCTACATCTCACTCATCTAGCAACCAAAGCTCATGAAATTTTAACCAAAGTTCGCCCATATCATCAGTAGACTACCATAAAAATTTCACATCAATTGGAATACCAAAACTCAATACAAAATGACAAGAAACACAATGTAGATTTGCTCGTTAATCAAGATTAAATCAAAACTCTACAAAAACCGTACACAACTAGTAGGTTTAATATTTTTATTAGTTATTACATGTTATTACAAGATTAACAGAACAAGAATCCCTATTTTTGGATATCTAAAACTCCAAATCTTGCTCTGGTCAAGTTTGAAGGCATTTTTAGAGCTCTTTTCCAACTTAAATCAAAACACCAGAAAACTTCTACAAACATGTAAAATTTTATGATTCTACTGCATAGAGATTTTCTCAAGGTTTCCAAAAGGTCCACATTTGCTATTTTTGGAACTTCCTAGCCTGAGATATGGAATTTAGAAGATTTAACACAAAATTTGAAATTCAAAAAACAGAATTAACCAAACCCTACTAAACTGCTAGGTGCACCCAAACCAGTACCCAAATCAGCCACCACTTAAACTGACATGCGGGACCCACTGTACATTTGAGCCCACTTGTCATTCACATCGAGAGAGAGAGGGACACAGGACCGACTCCTCCTTCCTCTTCGCTGGGACACCAGGAGCAGGGGAGGGCGAGTGTCGGCCGGCCATCCGGCGGTGAGGCGATCGCCGGCTGCGGCGGAAGGCTTGGAGCAACCCCTACCCTGCGCGCACCCAAGGGAGGTGGCAACTCTCCCGGAGACCACCTACGGTGTTCTGGCCACGAGTGCCGGTGGCACGGGACGACGGTGGCAGGCGGTGGCGGTGCTCCAGTGACGAACAACCTCAGGCGAGGAGCGTGGGAGGTGCGGCGTGAGGTGAGGGAGGTGGTGTGATGGTTTGATTTGGCGGTAGGGTGTTTGGTGGTGGCCGGCCAAGGAGCTCTGCTCGGCTCGGCAATGGTGGCCAGGGTGATGGCGTGCTCTGGCGGGCGCCGGCTCAACCGAGGTGCGCCAGCCATAGAGGAGGATGAGGCGGAGGTGTCAGTGCATGTGATTGAGCATAGGGATGGATGGAGTGATGGGACAGCGGTGGCCGCGGAGCTTGGCCGGCAGTCATGGCGGTGGCGCGCTCTGCGCTGCGCGTCCGCGCGCTGCGGGCAAAGCAAGGGCGAGCGCGAGGGCATGGAGAGGGTGGCAAAGTCAGTGGTGCACGTAGCTGAGGCCACGGTGCTTGGAGCTTTGGGAGCAGCAGCAATGGCCAAAGCTCCGCTCAGCTATGGCGGACGTGGCCGCACGCTGGTCCGCCTGCTGGCCCGGCCGACGAGGCTCGCCGTGCTCGATCGCCGGAGCCGTGCTCGCCGTCGGGCTGGGGAGAGAGAGAGACGGCGGAGAGAGGCGAGGTAGGGAGGATGGGCAGGGGCGCGCGGTGGGAGATGGGAGAGAGAGGGGAGAAAAAGGGAGGGAGAGTACGACGTGTGAACCCCACCAGCTATTAGTTGGTATAGAGGATGAATATAGAGTATGGATAAGTGTGGAGAAACTGTATATTTTGTGGTGACTAAGATAAAATATTCTTTTTAGATGATAAATATAGAAGTTCATGAGTGCGGATAGTCTTATCAGGCAAGGGGGTGGGAAGTGGGATACGTGATTAGCAGCGAATCCCTATTTCTGTTGCTAGGCATGTGTTGGCAGAGGGGGATTGTGTTGCAGTGCGCCGCGCGTACGGCGAAACCAGCGACCGCACCGCGAGGCCGCTCTGCGTACGGAACAGCAGCCAGCCACCGGATAGAGGATCGGGCAGCCCATAGTATTTTTCACCGACGTGGCCACCGCGAGGGCACGTCAAGGCCACGGCGTTTAAAGACTTTAAAAATGCACCCAAGCTGTTTGGAATTTCTCCACCTGGAAGCATATTGGGCTTCCCCGGCAAGCGCACCCCTTAAATTTTAACAAAATTGAAGATTAGCGGAGAAGCACGTGACTAAATTTATCCCTAAAAACTAACTGCGTGACTTTATTTACTCTATTCTATTCATTCTAAATTGTACGTCATTTTGATTTTTATGTACATAGTCTTTGTTACGCACCTAGAAATATGTTATATTTATATATATACGTACTAAAAGCTATGTATTTAGAAAAACCAAAACGACTTATAATTTAGAACAGAGGGAGTACATTATTTTATCTACATCATGTGGAATTTGGGAAAGAGTGAAACCGTAATTCTTTTTAGAATGAGCACCTAATGTTGCAGCAGGTAGCGGAAAAGACTACGGAGTGCTTAGTGCAATATAGACAGGCTCTCCAACCACAAGTTTAAATTTTGGAATGTTTTGCCAGGCTTTGTGGGTGGGTGGGTGCTTCGGGGGGGGGGGGGGGGGGGGGGGGGGGGAGTTGATTGTGCTTTGGCACAAGAGTGTGGATGGCGCTATTTGAGACAGCAGTGTTGTTGGTGTTTATCCTGCCTTTATATTCAAAAAAATGGGTACAATTACATGCGTGAACCTTTAGTTTATGCAGCCCAGCTAACAATGAGAAACTAACAACTAACACACACTTTTGCCATTAAAAATACTTACGGGTTTGGAATCACAAAAGCAGAATAGAGTAACATGGTATAACACTGCTTGTACAATGGTCTTACACCGTGACGCAGTATAGACTTCAATTGTGTGAATACATGGACTGATGCAGTGGCAACTAAATGATGATGCTTTGTTCACCCGTATGTTTATTGTCATCATTGGTGGCCATATTAGTTGGGTGTGATTGTCGTGGGGGCTACAATGACTTTATCACTTGAACATATTTGCTCAAAATTTATTGCAATGATAGACAACAAACTGAATAATAATGCAAGTAAATTTCGTCTCAGGATGAAAAACAAATCTGTACGCATTCATATACCACAAGTGCAAAACAATGGGAAAGTTGTCCCACGTACATTCCAGCCCACAGGATTTTTGCTTAGACACACATTTAATTGTTCTCACCATCATCGTCGCATGAGCTGTCACTTTGCACCAATATCACAAGAACGTAATTTCACAAGTGTTCTTTTTTTTTGTCATGCCACAAGAACTATAACGTCGAAATTGACCTGTCTTGCTCGTGTGTTTCCTTTTTGTGGTGCGAAACCAAACACCTCACTTGCAACAGTGGCAGCTGCGTCTGCAGTCCGACCAGGCAGTACGTGTCAGCTGGCTGCTGGCTCTTGCGAAGCAAGGTTGTTCAGAGAAAACGATGGTTCTGGCCACTTTGTGCATTCAAGTATGCATTGACAAGTTTCTGGCAACTGTATACAAACATCTGAGCCACGTCTCCTCAACCGCTCAACGATGAATTATATCCTTCTCTCAAGTCGAATGAGATGGATAAGTTTCGTGCAAAATTTGGCCACTTTGTCCATATATGGACCCATCGACTAAAACTAATTATAGCTGCTGGCCTCAAGCGAAGTAGGTTATGAAAAATAATTCGATTGGTTGGCTGAGTGCGTGTGAACAATTGCTTAGTCTTGGATATGCGATTACATATTACTCAGTACAAAAAACGACATTATAAACACCGAAATGGTTGTTGAAACACAACTTTGACAAACAATGATTTCTAATAAATTGTATCTATAAAGTCTGACAGGATTATGTTATTGATTGTGATTCTATATACACTACTATACATAAACGATTACAAATTATATAACGGTGTACACAATACTAAAACCGTAAGTGACAATGTACAAAATAGTAGTAATCAGTATAAGATTTCTTTGAAACTCATGTTTATATCACTCATTTGACGTTTATTTGTGATATATTTGGTCCAATTAATTTAAAATAACAAACAAGTCATGCATGTTAACGTTTTGCAATAACTACTATGTTGTGTGTGTGTGTGTGTGTGGAGGTACTTGAGGTACCGAATATTCATTTTTCTCATTATTGACTGATTTGCTACTATGTTGTGCTTTCTCCTAAAAACTCATTATTAGGACAATACACACGTTCTCTCTATATATAATGAGAAATTCGTTTCAGTAGCCCCAAGATCTTAATATTATGTTTCTTTCTAGGTTTTTGTTGAGTACTATAAACTAACTCTTGCAATGTAAGAGAACTATCAGAAACTACTGCAAGTTTAATTTAAAGTTTCTTCTCCTTTTTTTGGTAATATAAAATGTTCAAGATATATTTTAAAAATAATTACTATTCATATTTATAATACTAGTATACTCATTTACACTTCGTTTAAAGCTAATGACCTAACTGGCACAATGCAATAACAGTAGTGATCAAATTAAGACGATGTAAACTGCTGAAGAAGAGACAGAATAGAGGTTCCTCTAAATGCTAAATGGTAAATTTCTATAGATTACTTTGATTAGGATTGCAGTGGAAATGTACATGGGCAGATCCAATTAATAAGTGTACGGAGCTAGAAAATCTAAACTAATTCCCATTATGGAGATTTCTTTTTCAAGCGGCACACAAAACAACAACTAGATCTTTGATAAAGGAGGAAGTTATTAACTTTCAAGAATATTACGTTGAGACGATACATAGTCTTCAAAAATGCCTTTGGGCCTCTGCTTGAATAAAGCACACAACCATAAAAAACAAAACACCACGCATACTCTAGTGACCATCGATACAAAGAGTAGATCGCCACCCATATGTTCGGGAAAAAATAACATTGACTGCCACCGTTAACCATTGATTACGAAGCCGCCACAACCAAGAATATGCGGCTTTTGTAGAATAGTCCATGTGTGGAACCAATATATAACCATGTAGCTAACTTGCAAAGGAGAATAATTATTTTCTTTTCCAAAAACAATATCGTTTTTGTGAAGCCAAATTGACCAGCAAATAGCGGCTGCTCCTAGCAGTAGGAGAAGTGGCTTCAAGTTTTTATTTCGCCCAACCCAGTTGCCAAACATGTGTGATACACTTACAAGTTTAGGAAGACCACAAATCATCTGAGTTACTGTATGGATCAAACTGTGAGAGCAAATCGACAATCAAAGAACAAGCGTTGAATTGTATGTCTCCTCTCTATGACAAAAACAACAAGTTTTACTACCTTGCCAATTCTACTGTGCTAAGATAATACTCCCTCCATTCCAAATTGTAAGATGTTTTGGTTTTTCTAGATGTATTGATTTTACTATATCTAGGTATAAGTGTATATCTAGCTAGATATGTAGCAAAATCTATGTATTTAAAAATGCCAAAGTGTCTTATAATTTGGAGCGCAGGGAGTACTAATTTTTAAGAATACTGATTCTTAAGACAATCCATGCTCTTTACAGGTTAGAAATAATAAGAAGGGTTGCAACTCATCAGGTGAAAACGCCTTTAACAGTTGGAACTTTTTGCAAATTGCTAAGAGGAGTGCCTTAGCTCTTCAACTTCTGAGTTGATCTACCCAGTATATTCATGCAAGTACAAGCAAAAGGATACGTATATAATCGAGTTTATCACCTCATATCCTTATCCATGAAATTAAGCCCGCACCATGATATGTAAGACCACCATCAGGACTGATATATTCAGATCCCAAGCGCTTGCATTAACTCACCAGCGCGTATCGCAGCCATTTGCCACCTCCACGATTCCAACATGGATGGGACCCTGCCGCTCACACCTCCTTCATCCATTATCGAGTCGGATCCAACAGTGATGTCGTCGTCGGTGCACTTGAGAAGCTGATCAATGTAGGCCTGCAGGTCGTGCACGCAAGCTATGTCACCAGCCTCGAAGAAGTCGAGGGCAACCTCGACGCCGACGTGCACATAACAGGCCTTGCTCCATGGCAACTCGTACTGTCCTGCTAGAACCCTAGCGCCCTCCTTGAAGAGGACCCCGGGCATCTTGGTCACTGGGTCGTTCACGTTCACGACCCGTAGCACCTTCACGCCCAGCTGGTCGCATCGGTTCTTGAACTCTAGGTTGCCAACGCGCGGACCGGCGAAGGAGTAGACTGTGATGGGGATGGAGCCACCGCCGTTACCGTTATTAGGGTAAGAATTCAGGCCGAGCTCGGCGAGGTCATAACCGAGGAGGAGGGCGAGGGAGCTTCCCATGCTGTGTCCTGCGAGGGTGATACTTATCTCCTCGTCCTTGTGCTTGGCAACAAGGTGGGAGATCTCGGAAAGGAGCTGGTTGCGGCAGCTGCCGGTGGTGAACTTGCCGGAGACATCGTCGGAGGTGTAGAGGGATAGGAACCCCGACTCGACTCGCACGTCCGGGCGGGGGTCACCAGGGTCGAAGCGTGCAGGCGCGAGCGTGCTCATGAAGTTAGCAAGCCACTCCGATCCCGTGACCGTTCCGCGGAAGGAGACAAGGATGTCGCGGCGGCCGAGATGAGCTGCTTCCCGATCCGACGCGATGGCGACGTAGCCGATCCACCGGCTCTTGCTGCAGGATCGGCCCAAGCCCATGGGCAGCGCCGCCACGTCGGGTGCCGCGTAGATGTACTTGGTGACGGCGTACCCGGCGCCGTGCATTCCCACCGCCTGCAGCATCTGCTTCTTGCCGTGCTTGCAGTTGAGATACCGCTTGGACCGTGGGTCCAGATCGAACGCCCGGTAGCACGCCGCCACGAGCTGCGCGTAGCGGACGATCTCAGCACGGAGCAGCGGATGGAGCGGCTCCACCAGGCCTCGCCAGTCGCCAGCGCCTTGTACCTCCTGCCACATGCACGCCAGCGGCGGCGTAACCATGGCTTTGGCGCGGACACCTGCCGGTGCCACCACTTCCGTCGACGCTGCAGCCTCTTGCTTGTGTTGTAGGCTGCTGAGGCTGACGGTGGTCGGCGTGGCGGAGGACACCGCTAGGGTCGTGGAGACTCGGTGACGCGTTGTTGTGGTCGGTGTGTCCGGCGCCACGGCGAGCTTCGCAGCGGCAGCCATCAAGCTTTGGAGGGAGGGGTTGATGGGGATTGGGGGTATGAGGCTAGGAGCACAGTGGCGGTCGCTGGATATATAGTCATAGACGTGTTGTTGGTGTCTGGTGGAACACAGCGAGGGCGGTGGCGGTTCTGCATGTGTAAGGGCGCAGCATTTGACTGGCACGAAGAAATTTTATTATTATTGACTTAAAGTGGTCGGTACCGGGCTCTACCGGGTGGGACCCGGAATCCAATAGGAGTTGTATGACGCAAGATTTGCTTAGCCACCCAGTTTTGTTTTTCTTTAAAACTTTTGCTTTGCACTCGGTAATATATACTCTAACAAAGCTCATCTTCACTAGATGTCCTATATTTTTATGCAAAGTATCCATATCATTCTCTACTAAGTATTGCACTAACTTGCAATAATTTTATACAAGCTATTCATGTCATCTCTTATTAATTAAAAAATATATCATGTGCAATATATTTAATCATTAATCTGTCAACGTACAAGTCATCTACACATGGTACTTTCTCCGTCAACAAAAAAATGCAATTCGTGCCCATCAAAGTAGCTAATGTTTGATCAAGTTTATAGGAAATAGTATTAGCATTTATGCCTTCAAATAAATTTATTATAAAAAAGTCTTTAATCTAATGGTATTTTTTTGTATCATGAATGTTAGTATGTTTTTATATAACTTTAGTCAAACTTTAAACTGTTTAACTCCTCGAAAAGTGAGAATTGCATTTTCTTTAGACGGAGGGAGTATTTGTTTCATCATCCTATCCTTCTATAGGGTGATCTAATATTCTATTGACTTTTCTTTTATTAGCTTACAATTTTTATTAGATTCGATACAATTTGATACAATAAAATAACATACAAGCCAAGCTTATAAATATATGTAAAGCCTTTGACCCTGTCCACCAAATACGACCCCATTTCCTATAACTACTAGCAAAGAGGATTGAATAGAAAAACGAGATTCAGCAGATTCTTATTTCGATCTCTAATTTTTTTCCTTAATCCTTCAAAACATCCCATCTCTCGCCCTCAAAGATAGAGAATAGCCCATTTTTCTCAACCCTTCTCTACTTTCCCCTCTCACATCTCGAGGCTCGAGCCCTCTGCTACAACAAGTGCACGGACAACGCGTCAAGTGGGCCACAACTGCAGAAACTACTACTATAATGACTTATATAGGTGGCTAATGGAGCCAGATGCCTTTACTTGCCTGTCTCGAGAAATAAAGGATTTACAGAGGCGGCTGTCTGTCTCCACATCGCTCTACAATACTCTATGTGGGGCGGGCACATGTGCATGCTGTTGTGTAGGCGAATCTACGTGGAGTCGTCGGGGTCGCGTGACCCCGATGGTTTTCTACGAATTCATTGTACGTGTATTCTTTCACCAGCCATGACCCCGGTAAAAAAATAAGATGACCCTGGCGGCCAGCAAGAAAAGCAGCCCAAGAGTTAAGAGCCCAAGAGAAGAGCCCAAGAGAGAAGGCCGAAAGTCACGCACACACGTTCGGTATTGCCGCAGGCCTGCAGGCCCAAGAAAGCCGAAACATTCTCTTCTCTTGTCGTCTCCGTCCTCCCAACTTCCGCTGTTCCGCCTTCGAAACGCCCGCGTCGGTGCTCTCGTCGTTCCGTGATCGCAGGCTCCGCGGCTTGCAGCTCGCAGCCGTCGCTCAGTGTTGACGGCAACGACGGATGGGCGGACGGCGCCGCTGCCGCTGCTCTCCGACTCTCCGTTATTCAATCCTACCTATACTGTATAGGGCTACCGGGGTACAGCCGTACAGGTAACATAAAATCCCAAATCCTATATCAAAATTATTTTTTCCTCCCCAATCTACGAGTCTACGACTGCGAGATGCTTGCAACTTATGGTTTTTATATTTTCAGGGATCGTCTGTTCATCTTGCCACTTGCAAGCAAACATGTCACATAAGTAAAACAGTAAATTAGTGATTTTTTAACTGTACATTCAATATCTACTTGTGTGTTTAATTTTGTTGATTGAATAATTTGATAGCCAACCAAAGCACAGTGGATCGTTTTTTTGAAAAGGAAATTAGTCCCAGCAAGTGATAATGAAAATGTTGTTGGAGATGGAGCACCTCGAGAAGAGATGGAATGGAGAATCTTGACGGAGGTACTTCAAGGGACCTAGATGATCTTATTATTGAGCTTAATATTTACATCGACAATGTGTGAGCTGATGCTAGATTTGCACAAGTGGTCACTATTTCTAAGCTGGGTAAACTGATGGTGGATACAAACAAAAAATCTTTTTTTCCTTTGGTATATCGGCTCCTCAAACTTGTGCTAGTTATTCCTATTGCGACAACGTCGGTGGAAAGGTGTTTCCCAGTTGTGAAAATTATAAAGACGGACCTGCGAATATGGATGATCGTACTCGCAGCGTCAAATTATAAGAGGTAACCACTTTTGTAAATAGTTTCTTTTGTTGCATTATGTTATCGTCACATTTATCCTGCCCTGTATGAATGCTTACTGTAGTCTGAAAAAATATATTATTCTTTTATGTATGGTGTTAGATTATTGTCATTTATAGTTATGGCTCTAAGTCTAGTCCGACCCCAGCGACGATTTATCCTAGATTCACCCTGGCCGCATACGCATGCTGGGAAAGTGGATGTGTGTACCATGGAGATGGGCAAGAGGCCTGCTTCCACTATCATGCATGTAGGCTCGGCAAGTCAGACACGAGGATTGGAGAGCTAGCCATGGGGGAGGACAAATGAAGAAAAAATTGATCACTTACATGTGGGCCCCATATGTATAAAGAAGATAATGCGATGTATTTTTTTTCTCAATCTACTGGAGCAACCATTCTTTAAAACCAGAAATCATGTTTTCTTAATCCTTTATAGCAAAATTTAAGAGAAAGGTAAAAAGAGATCTCGTGACGATACCCTTATAGCTTCTCGATCCGATTGATAATATAAGTGATCCTCTTTCACTACAACCAGTAAAATTTAAGCTCTAGTAGATCCCATTTCTAATCTCTTTTCCCTTTTTTTTCTAGTTCAGAAAACCTTCCCCTCATCCCCTTGAAAGAAACGGGAAGAACAAGAGATTTCTTTCTCAACCCCAATTCTTTCTTACCCTCTCACTAACCTCTAGGGCTTCATGCCAGAAGGGTTGCTGCCGCACCATGCCCCGAGCTCGAAAGAGCACCCCGCCTACGCTTCGCACCAGCCATGCTAGGATGGTTGTGCCAAGCCCTCTGTCTACTGCTGCTTCACGTGTTTTCGCCATGATGTTGTCAAGATGGGAGAAACGAGAGAAGAGAGAACAGAGGACGAGATACTTATTTAATTAGCACTGAATGTGGTTCCCATGTATAATAAAGTGGATGATGTTTTCTCAACTTAATAGGGCACCACTATAATTCATTTTTCTCAATCTCCTATCATAGATTTTGTGGTAAAAGGGAAAGGAGATCTGGTAGAGATGCTCCCCATCATTATTATCTACTAGTACTAGCTCATGTTTCGTGTATGTAAAAAATGGTATTGATGGATTTGTATTCCACCTTACTTATGCATATCACAACTTTGATAATTTCTTGCTTATTGTGATAGTTTAAACTACCTATCTTTATTTACCCATAATTAAGTCTAGCTAGGTTCTACTATTTGTATATATAGTGTTATCACTACAAATTACCCACACGTAATATTTCAGAAACCATATGACATATGAAAAATAAGTTTGATTAATTTCAGTCACCACGCAATTGACTAAAACTTAACTGGATGAAAAAAATGTATAGTGTACTTATTGTTTTTTTCGAAAATGGAAATTGTTGCGGCCTCTAAATTTCATCCAAGTTCACATATGATTTTCGGCTCGTTCGCTGAAAAAAATGTGAAGTCTATTATTGCTTCTACCTCAGTTCTCGGAAAAAAATGTCCTAAGCAGCTATGCCTTGCTCGCTAACCAGAAAACTCATGCATCTTAATGCTGCAGATATGACGAAAAGTGCAACTAATATGGTCGCTTAAAAATTAGCCTGCGTAAAGAGTATATTGTTCTTTTTCTCAAAAACAACATCATTATGCATGCACTAAATGCTTTGAAAAGGAACTGCCAACTGAAGGTAATTTCGTCATAGATTTATATAGTGAAAACCGTCAACAAAATATTTTTGTTGAAAGGAAATAAGTAAAGTAGTAGTGATTTTTGTACAGATAACATGATTCCACTTGTATATGTCATGTATTTGCTTATAGGTACAAAATGAAGAAAAACTAAGGCAGTGGGCCCATTTAGGGGGATCGACCGACACACCCATAGTGGCCCCACTACCTCTCAACCCATCCACAAACCTTGATGATCCATCAAACACCCCCCGAGCAATATTAACTCTTGGATTGGAACTGTGCTTTCTCTAGACAGCTCAGAATCAAGGCACATAGATTAAAGCTGAAGGGCCCATATCTCCATCATCCAAAGGATTCAAGTGGCCCCACCAGAGAATAGCCACAATAGAAGAGAAGGAGAAGCACCCCAGCTATCAGGGGGTTGGGCAACCACCCCTTTTGCTCCAACACCTTCGACCTCTTATCCATGCAAGGAAATTAACACAATTTGGAATGATCTCCACCCTTGATTTAAAGATGATTTGATCCAATGAAGGAGAATGGAGAGCACATGGATCCATGGGCCCACCAAAATTAATATTCTCTAGAATCAAGAAAGCATCTCTACTCTCCTAAGGCACCTCTAGACAATAAATACCCCCTACCCCTCACTTTATTCATGACTGCAAAGGAGCGGCTACACATTCCACTCATGCGCAAAGCCCTGCTCTAGTAGTAGTATACAAAATAGGGACAGTAAGGGGAGTGTGGAGAAAGACCCGGATCTGTCGGTGTCTTCTCCAAGCTGTACCTTGGCGGATGCAATCTTCTTGTGAGTAAACATCCAAGATTCTATATGGTAATTGATCTCTAATTCTAATAAATTGATATATAACTTGTTCTCTTCACTACATCGCTTTACTTTGGTAGAGTGCTCTAGCTTCGCTAAAACAACTTAATGTATCCAGGTTAGAGTAGTGAGTTATAGTGTAGACATGGTGTCTAGATTATATCTTGCCTGCGTATGCTGCTTGTCACACGGATTTTTCGTGGTAGCCAGTGAGTGGTGACAACCCTATCTGGTCTTCGTAATCCACCACGTGTTATTAGGAAAGTTATTAAAATAGTAGGACCACCAGATTAGATGCCTCGAGCAAGGGTTTTGTCCTCTCGTTATTTTGTCTTTCATCTCATGAGTAAGGGCGAGGTTATCACCTTTATATCTATCTTACCTTACCTTACCAGATTCATTACTATATAAATTCTCTCTACCCAACATATCATAAACTCTCCCTTGTGTCATCGTAGGACGAACCTGATTCTTTGTTAGTTTTGTAACACCCTAAAATTTGCATTCTTTCAAAATATCTAAATTTGATTTATTTATGTAATTATGTGTGCATTCAAATGTAGGAAATAATATTTTTTGTGAAATTAAAATCAATCATAAGGTTAGATACATGTTGATGCATCCATGCTACTGTATTTTATTTATTGTGATGCCTGATTTTGGCTAAATTTGAAATTGGATTCAAAATTCAGTTTGAAAATGTTTCGAAAACTCTAGAAAATAAAAAGGAAATGAATTCTTCTTTTCTCCCTCCCTTCCTCACTTTTGGCCTGCTGGCCCAACTCCCTGCTGGCCCGCTCGCCCTCCTTCCCTTTCCCTCCCTCTCACTTTCCTTCCTGGGCTAGCCCAACCCGAGCATGGCAACTGCTGCCGCCTCGTCCCTCCTCCTCTGTGCCACCGACAGCCCGGGCCTGCCCGTCAGCGCCATCGCCCACCTTCCGCATCGCGCACGGTCAAGGCGGAACTACTGCTACCCCACGCTCGCTCCTAGCATCGTGGGAGCGTCCCCCATGCCCCAGCCTCTATAAACAGGAGCCCGGACCCCGTCGCCACTCCCCTGCTACTCTTCGCTGCAGTTTCCCTCTCGCGAGCGCACGGAAACCGCAGCGCAGCGAACCGCCGGAGCCGCCGCTGTGGTGATCGCCATTCGCCGTCTCTCCGTCGAGCTTCTCCATGCGGTAGTGAAGTTCCCGGTGCTGTCTAACTCTTTCCTCTCACCCCCGTTCGCTCACAATCCTTCGCCGAACTTCGTAGGATCTCGCCCGTGGTGAGCTCGCCTTGACCTTCTCTCTCTTCCCGTGCTTTAATCTTTTTGAATCATGGCCTCTAGGGTCCTAGCCATGTGCGCCGGCGAGCTTGACCGCCACCGACCATGTCTGCTGCCGCGCTAGTCATGTTCTCCGGTCGTGTTTTAGGCCTACGCGTGATTGCCTAGCCCTCCTCACTCTCCCGATGCCTTCGGTTCGTCAAACCGTGGTCCGTAGGGCCTTAATCTCTTTCACCAGCAACCTTCTTGCCGCCGGTCATGGCCGCGCCGCCGCCTGGCCACTGTTCTGGCCGCCGGCTCCCTCTCTGCCCCTCCTCTATCTGATCTGGGCCATTCGTCCTTGATCCAGCGGCCCAGAATCGCCGATACCCCTTCGCGGTTACTTTTGTTAAAGAGACCCCCGGTTTCTTGCAAATTATGCCCAGAGTCCCTCTCCGGATTCAAAATTTGTTTTTCATTTTATTTATTTCAATTCGTTTAAACGTCATAGTATTTACAGAATTGCCATTGAAATTGTTTTGCTCATAAAAACTTCGTTTTAACTTCAATTTGATCCATTCAACTTGAGTTAGATGTGTAATTACGTAATCTACGTGTTAATGCTACTGTTAACCATGTGTGCAACTTTTAAATTTCTTGGTTAAGTTTAATTAGTTAATTTGCTATAGGAGAACTTGTTTAATTCATAACTTTCGTGTTTTAGCTCCGATTTTCGTGATCTTCTCGTCTATGTGATCGTAGCGAGATGTAGAATCTTTCCATAAACCTTTTATCTTGTTTTCTATACTGCTGATGTACTGTTCTAACTATAGGCTTGTTTGCTTTTGCATGAATGCCTCTGGAATGTTGTATGTTGCTTTGTTGGTCGGGTTCACTCGGTGAAGAGTACGTTGGAAGCCCAGAGTTCATTGAGGACCAGCCAGAACAGCCCGAGAACATTGAGCAAGGCAATTATAGCATGGGATCTACCTTTATGTCCTATTCACCATTAATTATTTACTCATTTGCATGTGTCTAACTTTGATAACCGTAAAGACATCCTAGTTGTTGATGACATGGTTCCTTGACTCCTATGGGTTAAATGCATATTGGTAGTTTGCTAGCGCTCAATGTAACCTTACATGATCTACAAAATGACTAACGGTTCTATGGAACAAAAAGGTAAAATTTGCTTTTAAACAACTGGACTATAGGGCGAAAGAGCAAATGACTTTTAATCATGTTGCTCCCAGCCCTCGATAACGACTTATCCGTCGGCAAAAGCTGGGATTGACAGTGCAACCGTGAGGGTCACATGGCTCTGATTTTAGCTCAGTAATAGGACCTTTTCTAACTTGTTAGAGGTTACCTTTATTGTGCAAAAGGGGCTTGCCACATTGGGTATAGGACTGCCCCTGTTCTTATGTGTATAGCCGCGAAGGATTTGTGCCATATGAAAGGGGTTCCTACATCTACCTGCCGAGGAAACCTAGCGGCCCTAACTTGTTAGAGAAACCTGTGAAAGGCTTCATAGTGTACCCTGCCCGCTCACCTTGACAGTGTTATGGGAGTAATTAGGCCGGGCATTTGGGCAACACGACTCACGGTGAAAGGGCATAACCTCTGCAGAGTGTTAAAAACTATTATAACAGTCGTGCTCATGGTCATGAGCGGCCCGAAAAACTCATAGAATAAATGGTTACTTATAATATTACTATTCATGATGAACATGATGATATTATGATGATGTTTATATGATTCTATTGGTACTGATATATGGTCATGTGGGATTAACTGGATCTTAAGCAAAATTTCATACTGCTTAATATTAAAATCTTGACCTACTAAAAATGCTAAACGCAGTAAACTAGAGTCACCCCTTTTAGAGCTTCATAACCCCATGTTATCTTGCTAAGTACATATGTACTTGTACTTGTTTATTTTTTTACTTGGATAAAAACCCCGGATGGATAACAGATGACAGCTGGTATGAGGATTTCCCTGAGGATTTCTAAGTAATTCTTTTATTTCGCTTTCTGACGTAAAGACTATGTGATGGTATATTAAACGTGATGTAATATACACTATGATGATACTATTTATAATTTGTCAACTTATGTGTGCGACTGATCTGAGGCGCACGTAAGGTTTATGCACTCCATTTTATCCTTAAAATTGAGTGTGACAAGTTCACTTCGCGTTCTCCGTGGAAATTGATACATGGAATACTCCTCGTGAAAGCTACCTCGACTACTGGATGCTTGTGGTTTACCCGTTTGCCACCTTTGGTGTCAACACTCTCCTTACCACTAGAATGATCCCTCCGTTACTATGTTAGCAGTTTCTACAAACAGGGAGAGCTGATCACCCCTCTTTAGAGAGAGGTATTTGTTAATGAAAAAGAGAGGTGAGTGAGCATATCTGCCTCTGAAAATCATAAAAAGAACAAAAAAAATGGAACCCCATTCACTCCCTGGCCCGCTCCAAGGCCTGCTGCCGAGCCCATTCCTAAGCCTGTAGGGCTGCGTCGGCTTCTTCGCCCTCACCCGAGCCACATAACTAGATTGTTTGCCCTTGGCCACGCCACGCCTCCACACCTTGCCCTTGGCTACATCGCGCCATCACCCTACCATGATGTTGCCCTCAAATCCACCAGTAGAAGGTGATCAGGCCTTCCTCCCACATGCTACCGACGGAAGCAGATCCCCCGCATGCACCATCAAAAGTTGAGCCCTCGTGCAACTGTGGAGATGAAGAAGTATAGTCGAAGGAACCGGCACAGGTGGAGGAAGCAGCATGGGTTGAGGTGGACGAAGCAGTGTAAGTGCAAGTGGAGAGCACCGGTGGAGACAATAATAAAGTGGTTGACCGATGTGGGATGGAGAGGTCCACATACCACAACTAGTGCGTGGTGGACCTTCCCCGCCGGCGGATGCACTGTGCCCTTGCTCTATGTGGTTGCAAATGGTGGAGCACATAGAGGATTTTCCTTGATTAGATGCCGGCGGACCTACCCGTCACACCTAAAAATTATTCCGGCCTCCGCCACTGAACGTATCTATAGTATCTTAGATTTTAACCACTTGAACCCAATAACTATTTTGGTCTTTTAGGCGAGTTTCAGTGGAGAGTTTCATGACACAGTTACCAAAGACTGCCACATTAGCTTTTGTGTTTGTAACTATGCCAGTGAGTTTCATCTCTCTATCTCTCTCCATAAATAAGCTGCCAAGTAAACAGATTTGCTGATATGTCACTTATTAAATGAGAATGAAACTCTTTTAAAACCTCTATTGAGACTGGCCTCATGTGAGTTAGTGGTCCTCGAGAAAACATCAATTGAATCCCCAACATTCTACCTCTTGCACGAGAATAAGCAAAATTTGGCGCATCAATAACTAAAGGACTAACAATCCCTCGTGATGTGCAGGCTTAGATTTTTAAGAAGTCAAACTCACAGTTATAGAATTTTAATTAGTCAAAGTCCAATTTTAAAATTTCAGGTCAGCTAATCTACACACTAGAATTGCATTATTAGACGATCCGTGTGGCTGGGCCGGGTTAGGTTAACCCTACTCGGTTTCACGTCAACTGTCCTGCATCTTCCCAAGATGAAACCATGTGAGTGCGTCACATCGCATCCTTTTAACAAATAATGTAATATATGTAGCAGTTGATTCTTAATACCGACAAACGAGTGGTGTACCCAAGAGGGACAATAAGATCGCAGCTGAATTAATCAATTCCGGGCCGGGGTTGTGTTGTGAAACACGAATAGGCAGGGTTGCACGGCATCCATTTTCAATTTGCAGAAGAATATACAAAGACAGACTATCAGGTATCCCTGCCTTTATGGATGCAATCGGATTCTTAATTTTGTGGATTACTGTATAACCCATAAAATTAGATCTATTATAGGTTTGTGGATAAATCCGTTTGCATTTCTATCCTTCTTGACACTGTTGACGCAAAGGTAGGTCATACACCACAACTGCTAGATTGCACGGGTCGCAAATGGACTGAGGTAGCATAGTTTAGCCAACACCAGCCTAGCCGATTTGGGGAATTGGTCTAGCTGACTTTCTCGAGTTGAGAACCGAGAGAAGTCCTAGGCAGCGAGAGGAAATCACAATTATGTGGTAAAGAACGGAGATGTTTACGAGCAAACCATCAAAGGACAACCAAACACACTTATATAATGAAGAATGGCTAGTTTTCTGACAGACCAGCAAAAGAACCATCGAAGCTCTCGCTCGGGAGGGACCTCGTCGGGGGAAGGACGTCGCCACTAGTACATAAATGATTTTTACAGACGCCTCCCTTTTCTAATAGAGGCGGTCCACTTAAGAAACCATCCCTAACCATAGCGACAGGCAAACGTTGATGGAAAACAATTTTTAGGGATGGTTCCATTAAGAAAAACGCCTATAGAAACGTATCCATTTTTAGGGGGCGTTTAGTTAAGAGAACCACACCAAAATTATATTTTTTGGGGACGATCGTCTTTACAGAACCATCTCTAAAAGAGACAGATTTTCAAACACACTTCTCTTAAGAGAACCGCATCCCAAATTCACTAACAGGGGTGGTGCTCTTAGTCGACTGCCCCTAAAAATAACCCCCTACAAATAAGTTTCTTTCTCCTTGCGACAGAGCTGTTGAGCATCATTGTTGAGCTTACTTGTAGTCGACTGCCCCTAAAAATAACCCCCTACAAAGAGACAGATTTTAGACTGATTTTTTGCCTAACTTACTTGGCTCACATGAACTCTAGTTAATTTTGTATTTACTTTGTCATTTTTGGTTCATAGCTTTTTAATATTATTTTTAAGCTCTTGGTCCAGAATAATATAATATTTATACAAAAAAAATTAGACAATTCCTTCAACATTTATATGTGAATAATATCTTGATGCAAATATACCTTTTCTTTTCAAAGACCACATATGGACAGGTCATGGATGTACCCGAAACGAAGATATGAAGCTTCCTACATACAAGATGTGAATGGTTTTATTGAAGCCGCTAAAAGAAATGATTTCATTAATAAGCAGACAAAGGATATATATTGTCCCTATTGTGACTATCGGAACCATATGCCATGATTCAAATACAATAAGATCACACTTAGTAAGAAATGGTTTCACGGAGAACTACATGATTTGGGATCATCATGGTGAGAGACGTACAGAAGCAAGCAACCATGAAGTGATTGCACCAGAAGTAAGGGAAGATGACGATGTCCATCTTGTCATGATGCATGATGATACGTGAGTGTAGAAGGTGGTGGGGGCGAAGGCTGTGGTGGGAAGGACAATGGTGAAGACAACAAAGAAGAGGAAGAAAAAGACTTCTTGGAGGATCTGTTGCGCCATGTAGAACAGGAATTACTATTGAAGGCTGCAAAAGGGCTAAATAACTTGGAGATGGTAAGGAAGGCAAGGAAAGAAAGTTTGTACGAGGAGGCAAAGTGTTGTGAGAAAAGGTGGTGGTTGCTACGTTTTGTGCTAGACATGCTGATCTTGAAGACTAAATATGGCTGGTCCGATAGGAGCTTCAATAACCTATTGACTCTCTTGGCTGTTGTGCTTTCTAAACCAAACTCTATGCCCGCCAACACATATCAAGCGAAGAAGCTTGTCAGTCCATTGACGATGGGTGTGGAAAGAATACATGTGTCCAAATCATTGTGTCTTTTATAGTGGCGGTGTTTAAAGACCTAACGAAATGTCCAACCCATAGTGCTAGTCGATATATAGCGAGGAAGACAGGGTACAAGAACTGAGAACGAGAAAGATGGCTGGAAAGAAAGATGTCGCTTCTCAGAACCTGGAGGAGGAAAACACTACCGTACTCCTCGGATTAAGCGCTACCAAAGATGGCCTCTTTTTTTTTAAATGTGGTGAACATCATCACATCACAATTCTGGCCATACTTGATCCAACAAAATCGCATCAAATTCCTTTCGCGTAACTCTCAGTTCCTGTTTCTAACTAGTGATATGAATGTGACTAATCCAACTAGACTTCAAGGAAATATTTGACAAACAAATAAACAAAGCTACATAGTACAGTAGAATTGACTAGGACTGGCCGGAGAAATTGCTCCAATGACTGTACGGTGGTTTATGAGAGCGAGCAAAGCTACAGACCGGCCTCATCCGCCGTTATTCATACCGACATTTCCGTGTTCCCACGAACGCAAACCAAAATTATATTTCAAACCTGAGCATTTGCTTGTAATGCACAGTACTGTATATGCTAATATTGTCCATTTCAGTAGCTTAGCATCTAAGTGTCCGTTGTCAACAAATATTAGTCCGTGAAAGTGATTGAATTGGTTTCAAAAGTGAGACTTGAAATGGATGTACACCGGACTTATATGTTGGTGGTTTTAAGTTAGTGTGGTAAAAATCGACTCCACATACATTATTACAGTAGTAGTAGTTACTAATAATAATAATAATAATAATAATAATAATAATAATAATAATAATAATAATAATAATAATAATAATAATAATAATAATAATAATAATAATAATAATAACTTAACAGTAAAGAGGCAAAATTTCTGCCACTAAAATTTTTTCGTCCAACTTAATCCTAATCCGAGTACGAGTAGAAATTAAGAAAATACTATGTATCTATGTATACCCAGCTAGCCCAATCACCGACAGGCTCGGAAAGTCCCTCGTGCTGTTTTTATCCCGTTTGGACATCCAAACGTCTGATTTTTTCTTGCAAAACTTTTCCGTCGGTGTCCTTTGCAGTTTTTTTTTCCTTTTTTTAGCGTTTTCCTTTTCCGCTCGTTCAGTTTCATGACTTCTTTTTTGTTTTCTTTTATTATGTACTAGCAAGAGTGCCCGTGCGATACAATGAGGATAAATTATGTTTTGCTCTTTATATAAAATTTAATAAATATGTCTCTGTATCTCTCTTTCCTTGTGTTGCCGTGTCAATCTAATTCGAGCACCAAACTTTTCTTGTTTTTCTACTTACTTCTTCCATCGCCATGCCATCTCCTCGACAATTCTTGCGGTTATTGCTACCCACATTGCTCCAACCCAGGTGAGTCTAGTTGCGCTCTACCAAGACATTGGAAAAGCGCATAATACAACTGGGGCTATAGCCATGGGACATCTGGAGACTCGGGGTTGGGCGACACGGTCCGTACCTCTAGTGCCAGTGGCAAAGACATGCACGGCCCTAGCAGTTCAGCCATTCTGGCCAGATGGCCCTAGCATCGCCACGTCCATGTCCGATGGCGACTCAAATTCTCGCTGCATGTGTCTGGCGTGAGGACCGTTCTGGCACCTTGGACGACAAGCAGTCCATGCCCAAGCACTTCAATTGGGTTCTGGCACGGAATCTCCAGGAACGACGACATGGTGGTGTGACAAAGAAAACTAGTCATCTTGGTGAAGAAAGGTGATGGCCGACGTGCGCTGATGAACAAGGGTTTCGGGACGGCAGGAACTCCTCCTCAGATCCCAGCCATCCGAGCAATGCGCAGTAGCACTGGTGTAAACAGCAGAGGTGGAGTCAGAGCTCGCACATGTCGGTGAAGTTGCTATACGGTATCTGGACTCGGCACTCGCGACAGCAGCGGGACTCGTGAAGCATCTCAATCGGTGAGACCTGACTATGGAATGAATCGGCGATGAGATCCTCTTCCTCCGATTGAACAACATAATGGTGTGCGCTTGGCAATGCGACAATGACCGTTGTAGCAAATAAATTTATGGGATTGTAAGCATATGCGAGTTCAATTCTAGAAATATGAGCCAATCCGGATGAAGAACGAGCTGAGCAGGTACGACATAGGTGCCCCATTTTTGTTTTGATCTGGAGTTTTTTTATTTTGTTAGTAAGTTTGATTATTTGTTGTCTTCTTATTTTAGTTGATTTCTAACTTCCATATCTGCGGCACGCATACGGAGTCCCACCGTGCAAAAGGACATTGGGATATTTTAAAATAAAAAATGAGTTCAAATATGAATCTTATCTTAATTTTTAATATTATATATCTTATTACCACGGAGAGCTTTTTTAATTTTGTTTTTTGTTTTTTATTTTGCCGTGCTTTTATTTTTGTTTCGGACCTGCCACATATTCCTTTTCTGGTTTCGTTTTTCCTTTTCAGAGCACGTAAAAGACAAAGCAGATCCCATAATTGGAAAATTAAAGGAAAGCAGAAGCTTTGCATGCACATGATTCATTGGAGGAAAGCAAATTGATTAATGTATCTTGGTTGATGACGTGGTGAAGATGCAAGCAAGAGAACATAATAAGACGAAATATATATGCACATGCGTGTGTGTGCAGATTATTTGGCCGGTCGAGCAAAAAGCAGCCATGTCTTTTGGACTCGTATATTCCGTACTTCTTCATTTACGTGGCCAAATAAAATAGTTTTAAAATATTTTAATTTGTAACCGAGAGGAAATTACGTGCCTTCTAGGGAGGTCATGTCGTATCCAGTTAGGATTTTTTATATAAATTTAGGAGGAGTCTTACATCTTACATGTAATCTTAGTTGAATAGGAGTCTTACTTACATCTTACGTGAAAAATTTTGCCTCTTTATTATTAGGTATAGATTCCGTTTATTCCGTAGATCGGTAGGATCTTGTTGATTATTCATTATTAACACTAGCGTGTCAATTGTAACCCATCAATATTTCCCGCATCAACCTTTACATGGCCAGCACACCGGAAGCGATTGAGGAGATGGCGGTGACGCCGCCGCGCCAAGATCTCCCCGACGAGATCATTGATGGCATCTTCGCGTGCATGCCAGCCAAGTCGGTGCTCCAGTGCTCCTGCCTTTCCCGCGCCTAGGCCACCACACTGTCTTCAGACGCCTTCGTCGACAGGCACTTCAACCTCGCCACAATCGCTACCGCGAAGTTCCTAGGCTCTGCTTCCTGCCGCGCTCGGCCGCCGCGTCGAGGTGTACGCGTGGTCGCCAAAGCTCAGGAAGGGCGTCTTTCACACCGCTCATGGTCGTCCCGCACAACAGTCAACAACAAACTACACACCGTCACCAACATGTTCCGCGGCGTCCTCCTACGCACGATGTCCGCGAGGATGTACTACCTCTGCAAACCATCCGTGGGGCAGATCGCCGCTCTCCCCGATGGCCACAGCTCTCTGCATCGCATGCTGCCTTCCCATCGCCACCAACCGTGCAGAGGAGCCCATGGCGAGGTTAACCCCAGTGCTATGTCAGGCCTTCTCTTTCCCTCTTTCGAGCTTGCATGCGCTGTTCAAGAAACGGTTGCCACCGCCTTCTTGTTCACCGTGGAATGCCACCGACGTCGCTTTTCGGCCACCAACAACATGCTGTTGAACTCGCTATGACGTTGCGGTGTTGTAGAGCCCTTTGCAAGCTCTGAGAACCACAGGTGAGAGATCGTTTTCTTGCTGTGCTGCATCCATGGCTCTGTTCTAGAAGCTTCAAGACATAGGGGAAAGAGGGAGCTCGTCTCACCTACTGGATCTAAGATGGAGGACTAAGATTGGTTGTTGAGTAGAATCAACGTCGCCAGTCAACAAGGAGGCCACCGGTCAGCCGGCGGTGGTTTGCGAGAATCCCCTTGCTCTTTTCTATTTTTACACGAGAAAATGTCAAAGTCTCAGTGATTGATAGAGAAAGTCCCAAAACATTGTTTTTCTTAGCAAAAATGCCCCACAACTTACCTATAGTATATCTTTCATGTTTTAAATCCGTTTTTGATAAAACATGGGCTCACAAGTTCGTATAGTGACAAGTTTTTCCTGTTGCAATGCACGGGTGAGTCCTTAACACGTTGCAACTAACTCCTTGTGGACTTTATTCAGATATTAGAATTATATTTTTATCGGTCCACAAAGAAAGTCATTAACTCAATGTTTAACTGTATCAATGCATATATACTATGAAATAAAGATTTTATGACATATTTACAGTTAAATATTTCTATGTGCTTTGCAACCGGCTGAAAAACTATCGAGATAGTATTTCAAAACTGATACAGACTTTATAGGGCATTATTATATTATCGCCGATGTTAACTTATATTATGGATGATATATTCGTTATATCTATTTTCATGAATATTCATTAGCTTTTTTTCTCCTGTTGCAACGCACGAGCATATTTGCTAATACTAAACGGGTAAAATTTCTGCCATGTTTTGTTTTCGTCCAACCTAATTATGTATTTTGCTCGTATTGTTCTGTTTCATTATCCCGCTCGCACGGACCACAATGACCGAGTCCATGTCTTCCGCCAAGGTCCACCCACCACGGAACCTCTGCGGTTCCTTGTTTTTTACCCGTATTTGTTTCTTTTCAGTTTTTTCATGGGCTCACGGATTCCTTTTTCTGTCCGTTTTTTGTGTTTTTATTAAACGTGTGATTGCCCCGCATAGGCCTTTTTTTTGTTTTTTTTTCATTTTCAAAGTATCTCCTATTTCTTCTTACCCTTTTTTCCTGTCCTTTTTTGTTTTCTGTTTTTTCACGTGCGTTGCATCCGCATAGCCCTTTTTTTGTTTTTTTTTTCAAAGTATCTCCTATTTCTTCTTATATATAAATATAAGGTAAAGATAAAAATAAATACAATCTTATGGATTTTAAACCTTTGATCTTTCTCAATCTCAAATAAACAATACCTCCACCACAAAATTATTAATATAATTTTGATTAGGATTAAAATTTATTTTAATTTCAATCTAGATCCGCAGATGGTCCAAAACTTGATGTAAAATTATCCAGTCTAATCTAAATACATGTATATCTAAGTTGTGCACGTATATTAGTTCAATCCTTGAATAAAGCTGCCATGTGAAAATTGAGAGATGTCTCTATTATAATCATCAACGGACAAATCAATCCTTGACACGACCACAACTACTAGCTGTCTTGCCAAACTTAAATCTCTACAACTAAAACATTCTGTGCCATTCCGTGCACCCGGCGTCGAGGACTCGCCTTCGTGCGATATCTCACCCGGTGTTCTACATTCTAGGCAAGTCATGCGATCAGATAGGAAGGCAAAAATAACAATTCACCTAACAGCCAGCAGCAACAAATAAATAAGGACTGCCTTCTGTGCGGCAAAAACCACCCGGTCTTCCTCATGCCATGCAAATCGGGAATATAACAGCCACAATAAATAAGGAATGCAAAAATCAATCCGCCTTCCGTGCGAGCCGTGCGGCAAAAACCACCCAGCCTCCCTGCCTTCCTGATGTCGTGCAGATCGGGAAGGCAAAAATCAATCTGCAGCAAATCAAGATCATTTCCGCGACCGCACCCTCCTCTCTGGTCCCGATCTCACCTTATTTGTAGCCGTGACTTCTACAAGAGAATGGCCTACTGATCTCACGCAGCAAATCAGGAACAAATCTTGATCAATTCTACGACCGCGCCTTCACCTACAAGTCCCGGCCCTCGCACGGCACCACACGCAACCACACCTCCTCGCCGATCAACACCATCGATCCTCCATCCATCACCAGCAGCGAGTCATCCTTCCCCATCCGTAGCACGCCGTCGTCGTCACCCGTCCGTGGCACGCCGCCGTTGCCAGCCCGTGGCACGTCTCCACTGCATCCGTCTACTTCCGCCGTCGTCAAGCTGTCTGCCACCGATTTTTCTGGCGTTCTGCAGACGTGCTGTCATGTCGACAAGGAGGCGTTCTGCAGACGTGCTATCACGCCGACAAGGAGTTTCCAGACGTGAAGCTGCACAAACACAGGTATAGTATAAAACAAATCAATACTCCATTTGAATAACTTTTGAGTCACTACTATATCACATTGTAATACATTTGAATTTCATGTTGCAAAATTATCATGCAACAGAACCACAAACAACACCTTTTCCTAAGGTGCACTGTAATAAATTATTTTCACATTGTCATATGAGAATATTAGTATTAGATGTAACCATGTGATAGATACAACATCAAATGTATTAGAACGTCAATTATCATGCTGGTGAATCTTTCTACAGAAACAAGGAATGTGAATAAGTACCAGTTGTTGGTATTTTTTTAATGTACACAGAAAAATCCATAAGCGCACGGATACCGCTTTAGCTTTCACTCAGGAGTACTCCAAAGTATCGTATTTATCCATAGGGAACGTGAAGTGTTCTTGTAAGGATCAAAGTCGTCTAAGGATAAAAAAAAAGAAAAGTGTTTTTGTGGGTAAAGATGGGTTTTCTAAGGCTTAAACTAGATAATTAAGGATCGGGCTTACTTCACTTACTTTAGAAGAACAGTACATTTTCGACTCTCGAAGGAGGTGAGAAAAAGTAGTCGGGGGAAGGCTGCCTAAGCTCTACAAAACACTAATCCGAACGTGATGGATTACAAAGGCCTGACAGAGCTGTCATCTCTGGGGCTACCACAACTAACCATGGGATTTGGTGCACATTCAGGTAAACTCTAGCCTAGACACCACATCTATGCTAATGGTTACTACACTAATCTAGATTTTAAGCCTAGAGCACTCGATGCAAGCGGAGTTCCCGTAAGTAAAATAAAGTAAAGACTAAATTTAATTAACTAGAGAACTTAAAAATTCCAATAGAAGAACCTAGATGTCACCCAATGATAAGCTAGATCCGTCGAGGTACAAAGTTGTGGAGAATCCAACGGGCCGGCTCCTTAGATCTCTCTCCTCTCTGTAACGCCTCAGGTGTTTAGCTCCATAATTGCATTGCATTGCATGAGCATAAGCATGCATCATTTCATGTTAATTCATGTGGTTGCAACAAATGTGATTTGTTTTGAAGTTTTGTTTGACTCACATCATGTGACACTAGGGAGTTGGTGTAACTAAAGGGTAGAGTAGCCAATTATATCCCACAACACCTTAGTTATACTTAGGGTCACTAGTGGAGCAAGGTTCATGTTGACCAAAATCACCAAAATGCCCTCCAAGGTGTAGTTGACCACCATTGAGCCCTAGGATTCTCTAGTTTGACCAATTAAAAAGTCTAGCTTAGAGACCTTGCATGGAGGAGCACCCTTAAGCAAAGTTGTAGAGAATTTCATAAGGAACAAAAGTTCTAATATGGCCATCTCATGAAAATGATCAGAACATGCTCACAAATGGCCCACAAGTCAGTATTAGAGGCTGTTTTGGGACTTAGCAATATTGGCTAAGTGTGAAGCTGAAAACCGTTTCACTGTACCTCACTTTGGCAACTTGTAACTCACAAACTAGGCCGAACCAGTCTTTGAGCCAATTGACAAAGTTGTTGTCCACACATAGCTCTACAACATTGTCAATATCACCATCACCTAGTTCTAAATGATTTAGGAGATGTGGTGTCTTGAAAATAGGGTTTCAGTCGGGTTCACTGACTGAAAACACGTTTCAGTTTTCAAGTACACCACTTTGGAGCTCTGTGGTTTCAAATCCAGGCCGAACCAGTCCAAACTCCAATTGACAAACTTGTAGCCCTCATGTAGCTCTACAAAATTGGTGTAATCATCTTCGACTAACTCGAACCAGTTTGGGAGATAATCATCGACAAAGTTGCTCTGTCAGTCACCGTTTCGGCCTCGTCGATTCAGTCGACCGTTCTTCAGTCGGTGGCTGACCGACGGCAGGGCAACGCCGACGCGTGGCCGTGCGGTGGCAGCCGTACGCCGGCTGTGGTCCCACCCGTCAGTTCACCAAGCCTTCAAGGCCGCCACGACGACGGTCTCTGCCTCACTCGCGCCACACCTCCCTCTCCCTTCCGTTCTCCCCTCCACCGGGCGGAACAACCGAGCGCAGCTCCCGCCTCCACTCTGGCGAGCTCATGCGCGCTCTCCACCGCACTGCCGCCCACAAAAACACGTCCACAGCTCCGCCTTGAAGCCCGCTACCTCACCGTCCACTCCACATAGCCAATCGCGCATCGGTAGGGTTGCATTTTTGTTTTCCGCCGCTGCGGTACCTCGCCGGAGTTCCTCCGCGCGACGGCTCTCCGTGGCCAGGGGTCTTGGGGCGTCTCTGTCGCCCACTTGTAGGTGCGTTAGGGTCGAGGTAGAATGGGGATGCTCATCGAGGGTTAAGGTTGGGATGTCAGGCTCACCGGCGGCGAGATTTCGCCACCACCATGCCGGTGGTCCGCCATGCCCGACGGCGAGCACCTTACCGTGGCTCTGCCGTCCCGTTCTTGCCACCAATCGGCTTAGCTCGATGACATGGTCATGCTCGTCCGCTCAGCTTCGCCGGTCGGCTCACCGACGGCGAGCTCCAGCGACCGCAGCTTCTCCCCTCCGCCTCTCTCTCTCTGACCGGTGGGGCCACCTGGTCAGTCGCACGCACACGCGGGCGGGAGTCGTAGCAGGCCGCGCGCGGGAGCAGACCACGCCACGAGTTTTGGGCCGCGTCGGTTCCCAGGCTGGCCCAGTAGCGAATAGGAATTATGTCATTTTATTTATTCTGTCACAGTTTTGGTTAAGTTTTGGAAAATGTAGATCTAGGGTTTTACTTGCCCAAAAATTATAAGATAAATTTTGTTAGGATCTACATGATGTGTAGTATTTTAGAAAAATATGAATTGGTTATGTGATGTTTGGTTTCCGGGATATTTAAATAGGTCTTTGAAATGTGTTTTAAATCACATGCAAACTTGTTTAAATCATATCTTGAGTTTCAGTGTTCCAAAAATTATGAAATTTGGTGGGTAGACTAATTTATACTTGCTCTAGCTCTGGTAAAAATTGGGGCAGTAGTGCTTAAGTACTTTTCAAGTTATAATGCTATCTTGTTATTTTAGGAAATATTTAAATGAATTTTTGTAATTTTTCTACATGTGCAATGTTCATATAAATTTTTGGAGAATGTCTTGGTACCATAAAGTGTGTAAGAAAAATATGAAATCTGTTGTTTGATACTTTTCAATATGATTTGTTAATTATACAAAAATCAGCCTTTTGGGCTTGTGAATTTTGTGTAGGGAGTTCCTGTGAATAAATTTAGTTCAAATTTTTACAGTAGCCTCTTTTTGGGTCAGAGAGTCTCCTGTAATTTTTGTAGAATTTTAGGAGCAGTTTACATATATGATTAAAATTCCACTTAATTACGTAAGTAAATTAAGAAATGAGTTTAAATAAATATTCTAGGTGGGCACACCTTACTTTCTGGTGTTTTTGTGACCTATGTGAACTTTTGGTAATATTAGTTTGGTCTTATGGGATGTTTGCCACATAAATAAATATTTAATCTTTGCAATTCTAGGTTTTCTGGACAGCTGGTAGTATCTTTAGGTTTGACCCTTAATAAAAGTGTTTGCTGGAAAACTTGTGAATACCAAAATTGTAGTAAACTTGATAAACTAGATTGTGTCAAAATTTAGGAGCAATTGGCTTAGTAGTTTAGGAGTTATTGCTGTTTTAAGTGACAGTCCAGAATTGACTGCTCTCTGTTTGGGGAGGACAGATTCTGGAACCTTGTAATTTCGACTAAGTAAACTTTGGAATTAAGTGTTGTGGTCTGAAAATATTTTGTGGTGCATTTCTTAAGCTTTCCAGATTGTCTTAGATCATATCTTTTGGAGTTGGGAATCTCCAGTTAGGTTAGAATCCTTGAGCTGCTGTCCAGAATGTCTTACTGCTATATTTTGGTGTTGGATGTGGTAACTTAAGTAATGTCACTCTTGTGTTTGTTAGGTGTTAGGGCCTTAACCGAAGATGAACAACTATACCTTAGGTTGAGTAGATTAGGTAAGTACTTCTCCACCGAAGAAGATATTTGTACGTACTGATAAAGTAACTTGATTAGATTATTATTTATATTTCTGAAATGCATTTCATTCCGAGCATGTTGCACCTTTATGCATCCATGATATTTATTGTGCATTCATGCAATAGGTGAACCGGAGGGGGTAACTCTCCTCGAATTCGAGCCTGTGATTCCGGAGGAAGTCCAGGACCAGCCAGAGGAGCCAGCGGAACCAGTCGGCGAAGGAGACGCCGCTGAAGACTTGCCCGAGTGCCCTGACCACCGGCCCTCGACCTTTCTGAAAGGCAAGCCCCGGTGCATGCTGAACCTACTATTTTATAAAGTCATCTTGAGTACTTTTAATTGTTTACTGCATTAAGTTGTAGGAGTTATTTGAAAACATTTGTTGCATTATACCTGCCCTTGTCCAGATATCGTACTTAATCCTATATTAGGTTTAGGCACGTGTCAATGCTTAGCCCTGCTTAGTTCGGTAGAAATCGGGTGATTTCCGGTCATCCGCGAGATGTAGGAAGGAGTCACGAGTGGCTTTATGGCTATCGTGGATGGAACCATGCCTTAAAATGAAATTGAGACCGGGCGGGAGTTCGATAGTACAGCCGCAAGACACTTCACGTCTTGGGTGTGGAGCTATGCCCGTCTGAGTCGTTTAAGGACCGCTTCGCTGTACGTCCTTGAGTCATGTTGAACGCAGTCTAACACTTAGTTGGCCGGATAAGTCGTTCCGACCGCGAAGTCGAGTAGTATGGTTCAGGCCGGGAATCGAATGGTAGGTTGCATCTTGGAGGAGAGAAAGGATGTGCTTGGGACATTGGCGTGAGACCAAGGGGGGGTTAGAGTCCCTATCACCTGGCAGAGTGTCACCCTTGGGGACGCGACATTATTCAGACCCGCGATTCCTGAACTATACAAAAGATGACCTGAGCAGCCCTCGCTAGGCGTGACTCGGTGAGTGTTAGAAATACCCCTCCAGCTGGATAGGAATTCGATTCGAATCGCCGTCGCTCCCGGTTAGTGAGCACTTGACTTGAGCAGCGGCAACGTAGATCTCATTAAATGAACTGGTGGTTAAGGGAATGATACAATGTTGCCACAATTCATACCTGCTCTGGATATAATGATGATAATTGTTTGATTATAATCAAGTGCATGTTTAGTATAGGTGCTAAGATAGATGACATGTAAATGCTAAAAATAACTGCTAGTATAGGCTATAAGAGTTTCAATTACTTATGCCTTTATGCAAAATGTTATGTCAGCTAGCCTCTTGTGTAAGCCTTGCATAATCCTTGGTGTCATCTTATTTCTAGTTTTCGACGGGTAAGTCTAGCTGAGTACATTCCAGTACTCAGGGTTTATTCCCTCCTGTTGTAGATGATATGCTCTATCAAGGCTTCTGCAAAACTTGTCTCCACCCTGCGGGTGACGAAGACTAGATCACTTGGGCGTGATCATCTTTTATGTACTTTCCTGATGCTTTTGCGGGTTGTTGATCAACAAGACTGGCAGTAGTTAAACAACTGGTGTGCGTTTGCTTCCGCTACTTTTATAAATTTGGTTTGTAATAATTGCGACTTCGTGTGTGTAAACTTATTTCAGAACTACTTGTGAAATGTAACGTATGATGTTGTATGTTGAATGATGCGATCCTGGTTGTAAGCAAGTTGGTTTGAAATCCTTCGTGGTTTCGATTGACTACCGGGATTATATGGGCTCAAGTTCAAAAATTTAAGCGCTTCGGTGCTTGTTTTTGTACTTGTGCTCTTATAATTTTGTCGGTTCTGTTACACTCTCCTCCGTTCCTATTTTCTATAATACAACTAGGTGAGGGGCACCAAGAGGGACTACATACAATGTGTATGAAATAATGAAGCTTGATGTGTAGGGTGCTATTGACACAAATAAGTGTACTTCGTGCACAACACAGTTGGAGGCCTTGCAGGATCTATTGAAGTAGAGAGCTAGAGATTCCCTAAGCCTCAAACGTCAGTCGAATCGGGTCTTGAAACCTTGGCGTGCCAGTCAATTTGACCCTGCAATTGATAAGGAAACGATCGATCAATAACACAAGGCTGAACATGTTGGATTTGTTGCCAGACAGTTCCAAATATACGGCTCAATAGCCAATGATGAAGGCCTTTAACTAAAAAGTCAACGCCTATGTTTGATAACAATAAGAAAAGTAAAGAATAAGCTAAAACATTTATTTTGATACGCATGATAAGCATGAAATCCTTTAGCCGATCTAGTTTAGTCGATACGAGAATATAGATCCGACATGCAAGCAATAATCTAGATTAAAACAAATAGATTTATTAAACATGTCGAATTTGAAAATCCAATTACTAACAGTGGGGTGTTTCCATACAGCCATAATAATAACTGGACCAAGTCGTGCCCAACATGCTTAATATACCAATCAATATTTAAACAGATGCATGCATACTATGTCACGGGTGAAACACTACCTCATTGGCTATTTAGCCGATAGGGTCATAAAGCACGAGCAAAGACTTGTATAACCACTAATAAGCTCATTAATCAAAGAAGACTCAATCTATTAAACATGTCGAATTTGAAATCCAATCACTAACAGTGGGGTGTTTCCATGCAGCCATAATAATGACTACACCAAGTCACACCCAACATGTTTGCAAGATTGTGTTTGATTGATGCCTTTTTTCAATTGCCAGGGTTTATATTTATACCCAAGGCTCAATATGACTCCAAATCTAACACGACTCGTTACAATTGCCAACTTTTGGTGTTAACACATGCCCCCCAATTTTGGGATAAAATTGATTTTATTCCAAAATTGTCTTTAATACGGTTGCCTTTAAAACATTACTGCAAGCTGAACTTTGCACGTATTCACCAAACTGCCACTCATCGTCTTCGTACGGCTTTAACCATTTCCCTCTTCATTGAGCCACCATCATTTCAAGCCTTCAACCTCCAAACCCTAAGGAGCTTATCCAATGACCCTTTCTAAACTCTTAATCACAGCTGGAGAGACAAACTAAAGCATCTCCTGCATTAATCTGCTCAAACCCTCACATCTCAGAGTGCAACCCTAAGAAGATGGCTTCCATCAACAACATCCTCGAGGTAACAAGATTTCTCTTTTCTCTGCTAATCTGATGGTCTCTCGTTTTCTTTTCTCAAGGTTTGTTTTTTTCTGATTTATTCTTGGACCTCCCGAACGAAATTTTGATTCCTCACGAAGATATTCTAGATAGTTTCTTTCTTGGTCCCATAGGTAATCCAAATCCAACTAAAGTCATTATTGTGGAAACAAACCTCTTACCCTTTAAAAATTCTTCAATGAATCCATCAATTTGGGATAAATTGCCCCTCAGGACTTGGCCAAATGCAACCCTTGGCTAGAGGGATTGGTATATGAAAGTTGCTAATAAAGGGCACACTAACTGGGTTCTCCACAATCTGAACCAGTGCATATCTCTGTCTCTCTCTAATATGAAGAAGAATGAGCCATTGCTCAAAGTAGTATCTTATTTTTGGTCTAACATATATAATGCTTTTCTCTTTGGTCATGGACCAATGACACCTACCTTGGCCGATGTTCACGTACTTACCAGCCTTGATATCACAGGAGTAGTCAATCCCTTCAAACTTCTAAACAAGCCGACTTTCAAGCTTGATAGTGTAAGATCTGCTGGCTGGTCCAATTACATCAACATCCACAAGTCTTCCAAGAAGAGTGTTAATGAAAGGGAACACGTAGCTTTCCTGAACATGTGGCTAGACAAGTATTTATTTTGTGGATCAACTTGTGGTCCAACATTCAACTATCTACCTTTGGCAGAAAAAATAGAATTAGGTTATGAGATTCCTTTGGGCAAGCTCTTACTTTGATCTCTGTACAACCTGATGAACCAAGTGGCTCGACACTTAGAAGAATGAACCAGTGTTGACAATCAGTGGACCATGGTGGCTTCTTTAGCTCTGGCTCAATCTTTATTTGCACAAGATTGTAATCCAAGACATCAGGTCATTGAATTTTCTTGACTCGACTTATACAGAAGAACAACAAACATCTTTGGCCAAGAACGACAAATTTCACCGATGCATGTCCTTTGGTGAAGCAGCATCGGCTATCTCAATTGATTGGGGTATCAGCTAGTTCTTCAAGCTTTTCTACAAAGGTTTTTCTAAAGATATCTTGATCTGATTTGTATACACAGATATCCTAGAGTTTGAGCTCCCATCATCTTTTAAATTTGAATCTGGCTGTACTGATGTTGAATCATCTAACATTCTTAATTGCATAATGAAGTCAGGGTTGCTTCCCACAGAAGTTAGGTGCAATAGAACAGTCCAAATTATAAGAGCACAAGTATAAAAACAATCACCGAAGTGATCAAATTCTCACACTTGAGCCCATATAACTCCGGTAGTCCAATGAAATCATGAGAGATTTCAAACCAACCAACATACAAGCCAAGATCATAGTGATTCAACATAACAAGTCACATGTTACAACCATTTCACAAGTAATTCAATATACATTGGAGTTCAACATAGTTATTAATATACATTGAAAAGTTGAGGAAGCAAAGTAATTTGAAACTAACATTGTTCTTATTTCAAATACATGCCAGTACCAAGGTCAACTTTCACAAAAACATTAGAGAAGATAACTCAGAAGGATCATGCCCATGATCACACTCCGTCACTAAGGCAGGAGTCAACCAACTCTTGCAGTCGCCATGATACATCACAACCCGCAACAAGTGGGGATAAAACCCTGAGTACGACAAAGTACTCAGCTAGACTTACCCGTTAGAAACCAGAAATAAGGTGACACCAAGGATCATGCAAGGCTGATATAAAGTGGGCTGGCTTGACAACATTTTGCATAAAAGCTTAATACAGATGATCAATCATTAATGCTTAAGCATCAAGTTAATTATCATTAACCTATCATCTATATTAGAACTTGTACTAGAGCACTCACTTTATTAGGAGCAAACAATATTAACCATAGCAGGTATAAATTGAGGCAACCTTTCCATCGTGATCCAATTAACCATCAGTTCAATTTAATTGAATCTACGTGGCCGCTGCTCAAGTCAAGTGCTCACTAACCGGGAGCGACGGCGATTCGAATCGAATTCCTATCCAGCTGGAGGGGTATTTCTAACACTCACCGTGCAGACCCCTGCCAGGGTCGCACAGGCCACCTTTTCATATGATTCAGGAATCGCGGGTCCGAATGATGTCGTGACCCCAAGGGCGACACTCTGCCAGGTGATAGGGACTCTAACCCCCCTTGGTCTCACGCCAATGTCCCCAAGCACATCCTTTCTCTCCTCCAAGAAGCAACCTACTATTCGATTCCTGGCCGGAACCATATTACTCGGCTTCGCGGTCGGAACGACTTATCCGGCCAACTAAGTGTTAGACTGCGTTCAACATGACTCAAGGACGTACAGCGAATCGGTCCTTAAACGACTCAGACGGGGATAGATTCACACCTAAGACCTCCATGCCTTGTCGCTTCACTATCATCATCCCACCCGGTCTCATTTCATTTTATTAACACATGGTTCCTTTCCACGATAGCAAATATAGCCAATCGTGCCATATATGAATAACCCTATATCTCGCAGGTGACAGGAAATCACCTGACTTCTACCGCTTAAAGCAGGGCTAAGCATCTACTCGATCCTAGTCTATGTAGGATTCAAGAATTCATATATCTGGACAAGGAATGATATAATGCAGTAAGGTTTTCAACCAACTCCTACCACTTAATGCAAAAATACATATAACATATATAGAATTAATTGCTTTGAAGATAGGAGGCTTATAATGCTCCGGGGCTTGCCTGGGATCCGACTCAAGTTAGAGTATGTCAGATGAATTCACTTGGCGAGCATCCTCCCATCTAGCACTTGCCCGATCCTTCTATCTTCGGGATGGATCCACCAAACACCGTCTTCGGGTATGGCTCCAACGCCACATCCTTCACACGTTTCTGCTAGCGTACCTATATGAGATGCAACCATGCACATGTGAGAATGCTTAGAAGTGCAATAACTATAGCAACCATGTAAGCATACCCAAGTTCTAATAAACACCTAGAGCTAATTAACTTAACTACCCTCAAAGGCATAAGTCACATTTAACAATATACAATCAAACAACTATAATTGGAATTTATCAATTTCTGGACAAGCAAACAGTAGCTTCACAAATCAATCATATCTAGAGATATACAAATTCAAATGATATGAAATAAGACATTACAGAAAGCTTATGAAATTCTCTACATTTCATTTAATACCATCACAGCATGATTCCAAAGTTTAACCTGTCGAATTTACACAAATACAGAAACTGGTCTAACACGACAGAGAGCAAGCAATTCTGTACCCCAACTTTAAACAGCTATAACTCCTAAACCACATGGCCAAATGCCACCAAATTTTAACAGCAGCTAGATACCTAAATTATCTACAACTTTTGTATAAATAAGTTTCACAACAAAGCACATTATCATGAAGAACTTTGGTAAGTTCCCAGATCTGTCCAGAAACCTCATTTGCAAGAAATAATTATTAACTTCCATTGCAAACATATAATTGGGCAAAACTAACTTTACCAACATTTCATACATGACTAATGAACATCAGAAAATATAGTGTCAATTACTAAATAAATTCTTTTAATACATTTTCTTAATTTATTTAGATCATTAGGTGGAATTATGACCACATCATAAAGTTACTCAATCAATTCTACCAAAATTACAGGGGTCTACAAATGCTCTCAAAAGTCTACTGTCCAAATTTCAATCCATTTGGGCAAGTATATCAACCTCTATGAAAAAGACAAATAGCTATTGCAATAAATCATGTGAGAGCAAGTTAAACCTAAAACTCAATATTTTCTGTGAACATATGGCCATAGAATGAACTAACATCAAAGAGCAACATCATAATACGGTGATGGAATAACATTTTCTATTTTATCATTTATATATTATTTATCAGCTATTTATTAAGCCATAAACAAGTTAACTCAATACTTGAGCATATAGTAAGCAATGGCCATGAAATTTATACCACAGTACATCCATATCATGACAAGCCTACCATAAAAATTTTACATCAATAAGGGCAGCACAACTCAAGATATAAAAATAACAATCAATATAATGTAAATTCCTTATTTATCAAGGTCCAATCAAAACCCTAAGAAAACAGTGAAAAACTAGTGTGTTTAATATTTTTCCTAGCAAGTACATGTCATCACAAAATTAACAAAACAAGAATCACCATTTTTGGATATCTAAAACTCAAGATATGGCTTTGGTCAAGTTTATAAGCATTTTTGGAGCATTTTTAAAGCTTAAATAAATACATCAGAAAACATCTACAAACACCTAACACTTTATGACTCCACTGCAAAGATCTCTTCTCAAGGTTTCCAAAAAGTCCACATTTGCTATTTTTGGAATTACCTAGCATGAAATATGGAATTTAGAAGATTTACAAATTTCTGAAATTCAAAAACAGACTTACTCAACCCTAAGTAATTTTGCTAGGTGCACCCGATTCGGTACCCAATCTCGGCCACTACTTAAACCGACACGTGGGCCCCACGGTCTGGCCGGGCCCGCTTGTCATATAAAGAGAGGGACACAGGGACAGGAGAGGTGCCGGCCTCCTCCGTTCACCGAAAACAGAGGGGGGGCAGAGGAGGTTTGCCGGCCGGCCATCCTCCGGCCGGTGAGGTCGGCTCCAGCGGCGGGAAAGGGCAGCGTGGGCACCGCCATGCATTCCGCATCCAGGGGTGGCCGAGGAACGGCGGAAGGTGGTCTGCAGCGGCTTGGCCACGTGCGCCGGCGGCGAGGGATGACGGCGGCAGGCGGTGGCGGTGCTCTGGTGACGAGCGACTTGATGGGAGGAGTGCGGGAGGTGCAGCGTGAGGTGAGGAAGGTGGTGTGGTGGTTCGTTCGGGCGGAGGGAGGCCGGAGGCCAAGAATGGCGATGGCGGCTCGGAGCTCAGCCATGGCGGCCGTGGCGACCCGGCTCAGGCAGTGGCACTCCGGCTGCGAGCAAGGCGTCCAAGGCGCGCGCATGGGAGGGAGAAGGGGTTGGCGAAGATGTCGGCGCACGCAATTGTGGTCGTGGCGGCTTGACGCGCCAGGAATGGCAGCGGCGACGCGAGCTCAGAGCTCTACTCCGGCGCCCATGGCGGACGCGGCCACGCTCAGCACGCGGGGCGCTCGGAAGCGACGAAGGGAATGGGAAGGTGGGGCGGGTAAGGAGGGAACGAGACCGAGGGCAGGTGCTCGGGCGGCTCCCCAATGGCACCAGGCTCAAGACACGCGGCAGCAAGCAAGGCGCATGGCGGCCACGTCCCGGACGCGCGGCGCTCCTTGAGGCATTCCACCGAACATGTGGCGTGCGTGAAACCGCTTGACTTGGAGACCGTTTCTAGGCCAGCTCGGGTCCGAATTTGGATATGGGCCAATTATGAAAGTTGTTCATTTCGTGATGCCCCACAACTCTTGTTTAAGGACCCTGATCATTGGAGCAATGGATTAGGGGGTAATTAGACCTTAAGTTGACATTGTCGATGATTAATCTAAACTTCGGTGTTTACTCCAATTAGTTGGTCAACAGTGGTCAAATCAATGTCAACTTTTGGTATATCCTACTCCAAGCCATAAGCTCCAACCTTTATTAAGGGGTCAAACCAAGTTACTTAACAAAATCTCGAGAACGTGACATGTCAATCAAGTTGACTAAACTCGGCCTTAATTCTTTTCTAAGTCTGAAAACAGTTGTAGATTCAAACTTGGGTTCCTTATTTGACTAAGTTAGAAGCTGGACTATGCCTTGAGGCTTGAACAAAGTTTGTAGTACCCAACATGAACTACAACTTCTCTTAAATGACCAAGGTCTGGATCAGCTTGGGTTACAAGATAAAAAGCTCCAAAGTGGACTACTTGAGACTAAACTCCATTATGACTTAGCCAAATTTGTGAAGTCCAAAAACAGCAGCTGAATCAATCTTGGGAGCTCTATTTGACTAGGTTAGAGGCCAAACTAGCTCTTGACCATTAAACAAAGTTTGTTCTACACAAGATTAAGTACAACTTTTGTTTAAGGTCAAACCTCATAACTAGTACAGAAGTCAAACTTTCACTTTGGTCAAAGTATCAACTCGATAAATCCGAAACTAGGGTTTTAGGCCAATCGGGGCAATTTCTTGACATTTGCTCAACATGATCCCTTCATGACTTTTGTTGTAGAGTTCATCTAGAGTCATTTGGGCAAGTTTGCATGGTTTGGCTGATGATCTACAATTCCATTCACTTAATGATGCAAGTTCCAATAGGAATAGAACTTATCATTTCATGTGACTTTTTGATTCCAAACTCCATGAAACTTTTCCAAGGCTTAATATAGATAGTTACTGAGGTGAGACATGTGAAGATACTTTGATAGCAACACCCAAGCATATATCTTTTAATTGATCCTATATGTAAGCGATGGTGCAATATCCAAGTTTAGGTTAGGGCATATTTTCATAGGTTTGACTTTGACATCGTCATCTCCACTAATCTATCATGTTTGAGCTTAAACCCACTACTTAATTGGTGATGAACACCTGGGGTGTTACAGCCCTCCCCCCATAAAAGAATCGCGTCCCGAGATTCAGAATGGAAGACCTTTTAAGGAAGAGAGGCATGTTATCTAGTTCCCAACCTCTGCTATAGCATTCAGCTACAAAGCTTCAACATTGGTGAACAATTTGGCCAAAGGCACTTTCTGATACTTACTCTTCATGGTAAAATTTATCTGAAGAATTTCCTTCATTGACTTCCATGAAGCATTGTTACTTTGGGAGGAATCCAAGATAGCACATACCGCATTCTCAGTGTACGGAGATCATTTGGTCCTTGAGTGAACCACTCACAAGTATCTGACTCTCTAATGAGCACAACATAGGTCATATGAACTTTACACTAGATCGAAATCTTTAGAAGTATACTCGTTAAAATGACTCTATGTTCATGAAGTTTGAAAAGCAGTCCTCTACCAAAATGGCTTGAGCACAACCTTCTAAAAGGGTGAGATCATAGACGACAAATATACTCTGAGGCTATAGGATACTGACTAACCAATGGACAGGACCTATGTTGGTCGTAAATGTCCATTCATTTAGACACAAACTAAAGGAAAACTACTTGAGGTTCTATGTGTGCAGTTCTCTTTCTCTGATGTCAACATTGTATTATCTGAGTCTGTCGAGGGGTTAGTGAATGTGATAGCTGACTCTGTCGGCTTCGTATTTCTGTCAAATGTTACCTAAGAAGATTCCCTTATCCAATGGTAATAGTTATTTGGGTTGAATCAGATGCAACCACTTGGGTAAAAACACTTTAAGATACCAAAGATCAGTGAGTATTATCAATTATTGCCAAATAAGGATATAGCGAGGTCTGGCAGACAACAAAAATTGCAAGTATTTACCAACTTCGATAATTAGTTCACTACCGAGCAAATTTCCCTTCGTGAGGCAGTTGCACAGTAAGTTGAGTTGACTTGCAACGTAGTGAAACTAGCTTTGTTAGGCTAACTTTTCACCATGAGGCTTCCTCTTTAGGATCAAACAGCAGCTCTAAGCTGGGAAATCTGTTGTTTGACACTTTTCAATTTGCTTTTGATATGCGATGGTATACATTGATTTGCAGAAACCAAGGTTGCTCGTACATTATTGATACGAGAACGCAAAAGCAATGAAAGAGTGTAAACTAGTATCTTTGGGACCTCAAAAGGGCCATCCAGTAGTAGATCTCGACCATTAATTTATACACCAATCCAATGATGCACACACTTTGAACTTGCGGGTTACTTTTTGCAAGGCAACATGCATACTCCGCCTGGAGGACATGTACGAGAATAAGGAACCATTTAGGAATATTCCTCAATACTGCATCCAAAAGAGTTATGAACAAACCATTTGTGGCACCTAAGGGCACAAGGATATTGATCGAAACTAGGGCATGCATTCCTCTAATTCTTCACCAAAGCTGATTGAACAACTTGCACTATCTATGTGATTGTCCAAGACATAATTGACTTGATCACAATGGCTCTAAAAGATAGAATATCACTCAAGTTGTTGGCTAGTTGATTAACTTCTTGTTGGTTATTGCTCTGTAAGACATAGCCTTCGTAGCTACCAAAGTGTCATTACCTGGCTAGAGATTAACCTTCCTATTGGTAACTAATTAGTTGTCTCTCAACACTAAAAGTTCTAAATCTTCACTCTTGACCACAACAACTGTGGTTGATGCAGAACAGATGGTTGCCATCGAAGTCAGCAGATAAGGAGTCATACTAGAGATGGTTGATTGCGATGGTATGGTCATTATGCATTCAGAGGTTAAGACTTGCATAATGTGACGATCGATTCTTATCCAATGAATGACTTATCCAACGTTAAGTGTTGTGTATCCTTTTTATCCAATAGAGCTGAGATACGTGGCTCCCTAGATGATGGTTGTCAATACTTGGGCAACTAAGTAGAGTCACTTGACTATCACATATTGCAGTCTGTTAATATTTATGTCGGTGACCTGTTCTTCAAAGAATTTCATTTTAGCAACTTTAAAAGGAAGTTCCACTACTTTCGGTCTAAGATATGGATCTTACGATACGATTTAGAGAGATAATCAAGAAAAGAACATAAGAAAATAACACATCGACTATCGTTTCATAATGGATCATGACTAGAAACCGTGATACCAGCGCGTGCCAAGCAGCCAGCCATGTGTCTGCAGCCACAGGAGGCCCTTGGTTTCGTCGTGGCACCATCAACGGCTACTCATAGCACCATTACTAAATGCACAATGAAAGTGAAATTTCAAGTGGCACCAATTGGTTGTAAGAGCAAGCGCCATACAAGGAGGGATAGCAAGCAAAGGTAGTCACAAGGTTTGGAATTAACCAGGAGGTGATTCGAAGATCAAAACATAGCACAAGAGAACATAGCTCTATTGCCGAATGCGACTAAGCATGAGATTTTTACTTGATTCCACTCACGCCTAGCATTGATGAAAGTTAACTTGGTTGGTCAGTCAACAAGGGTCTTCACAAAAAGGGTTGGAAAACATCCATGGCTTATGCAAACATATAGGAAAACTCAACTTTGGGCTTTTGGTCAAGCAAAGGCATGGATATAAACATTCAAGGGCTAACCACCAAGTCTACAGGCTCAGGCTCCTAAGAGAGAACCTAATTGCAGACAACACCAAGAGATCATTTCATGTAACTCGAGTGTTTCCCTAAGATAAAGCTATTCGACACTCGCATGCTTACCGAGGACAAACAAGGTGACAACTATGGCACTAAATAAATAACAAGCATACATACAAACATCACAGTCAAGCATTGGAGAGATCCAATCGAATTAGCTTAAGCAATCATTACTAAGCACCAGGCTCTCCCAAAATAAACATTTATCTAAAACAAGAACTAACTACGAGTTTAGCCTAAGACAAACGCTAGCTAAGGTAGCCAACTTAGCATGTGCACAGAATCTGAACAACAGCATAGTAACTACTTGTTCCCACCATAACTGAGGTTGTATACATCCCACAAAGGTGATCATAGACTTTCTAGAAAACTTAGGAAGATGACTACACTTTAGTTATTCATACCAATAGCTAATTCATAGATTAACATGGTCAAACATGCTGATATTTCAGATCTATACCAATATGGACAGAAAACTGACAAGAACTTCAAAAATGCATAACTGGAGTTCTAGAGACACAACGAGGCCGAGCCTTAACTTTATGTAAAGATTATTAAGTTTTCTATAACTTTCTTATTATCATATTAAGATGATTCTATAGCTAACAAGGCCAAATAAGATAAAGAAGACATCTCTGCCCAGATTTGGACAGATTCTATCAATTCCCTTTGCAAGCTCATAACTAGAGATTTAGACCATCAAAATTTGTGATATAGGACACTTTGGAAAGCTTAGAAAAAGTACTACACTTCTTCTATTATCTCCAAGACATGATTCCATATGCACATAGGTCAAATAAAGCAAACATTCAGATTTGTTCTGAACATGAGCAGATTCTGACAACAAACTTCTAAAATCTATAACTCCCAAAACATAAGGCCTAGTGTCATAAAATTTTAAGACAAGATAGATAAGTAAGTTAGCTACAACTTTGGTATTCTCTATAACTACAGAAAACACCATTATGATCACGAAAGCATCACTACAACAGAAATAGTTCTAGCAGCCAACGTTTAATAAGCAAAACAAAGTTTGCCTTTGTTCTACTTAACAAGAGAGCACACAAACATATCATCCTAGTGGCTCTAAACATTGTTACCTTAGACCAACACCAATTTAATTCATTCATGAGAATCCAATTTACTTAAGTGAGGTCTAAAACATTTTCAAAAACTTGTATGACAGCATATCCACCACTTGGCTAAACTAGAGGGCATCTATAGGTTCAAACATGTAACCATAATTATTTCTAGCAAGGCTAAGCACACATTTTTCTCAAGCATTTCCTATTCAAGCAACATGGAACAAAGCATTCTTGTTTGACTCCACACAAGGAAGATAGTACATAACATCAATCACAAGTTACTTAATATAGAATAAGGGTGAGAGGAGCATAGCTATGCATAAAGCAACAATCATGATAATGCATGCTTCGTCCTATTCTTCCTCACAAGATTGCTAACCTAAGGTGGCGATCACGTTCTATGTCGGTGGCATAACACGCACTCTCTCGATATATAGCTAGTTGACAACTACATTCGACTTACACATTTGTGGTTAGCGTACCTGCATAAAAGTTTCATTGCAGCCCAACATTTCCCAATATAGCATACAATGAAAGCAAGAAAGTAAACTTCTAAGTACTCCCATATACATATACCCCCGTATATATATATGTAGCACCAAAACTACCCGAATCATCAATCACCCACAATTAAGTACCTTCATATATACATGTGTGTAACATGTAAATAATCCAGTAACCAAAACTAGCTCTCCCCTAGACCGCAGGTTGTACGGTCATGCTCTCACAACTCACACTTACCTGAGCATAGGTGCGATGTTGCATAAAAGTAAACTAGCAACATATATGGCTATTTCATATACGAAGGCTACCTCTAATCTAACACACCGGGTAGCATAGTGTGGGAGAGTCATCACACATACATACCTTGGCCTGGGCGTAGATGCATAAATGAAAACCCCCAAGTTAGTACTTATATAAGCCACCTAATAATCCTTATATGGGCATAAGGAAATTGAACACTGGCATACTTAGATTTAGAATTCAGTTTTCACAAACCTATATATAGCTATAAGTTGATAAAACTGATTTTATAAAACAAATCCTTTGTTTTAAATACACATACGACAAGTTTAATATTGAATCTTGCTCCGATGCCAGCTTTAACAGAACTGTCCAAATTATAAGAGCACAAGTATAAAAACAATCACCGAAGTGATCAAATTCTCACACTTGAGCCCATATAACTCCTGTAGTCCAATGAAATCACGAGGGATTTTAAACCAACCAACATACAAGCCAAGATCATAGTGATTCAACATAACAAGTCACATGTTACAACCATTTCACAAGTAATTCAATATACATCGGAGTTCAACATAGTTATTAATTTACATTGAAAAGTAGCGGAAGCAAAGTAATTTGAAACTAACATTGTTCTTATTTCAAATACATGCCAGTACCAAGGTCAACTTTCACAAAAGCATTAGAGAAGATAACTCAGAAGGATCATGCCCATGATCACACTCCGCCACTAAGGCTGGAGTCAACCAACTCTTGCAGTCGCCATGATACATCACAACCTGCAACAAGTGGGGATAAAACCCTGAGTACGACAAAGTACTCAGCTAGACTTACCCGTCAGAAACCAGAAATAAGGTGACACCAAGGATCATGCAAGGCTGATATAAAGTGGGCTGGCTTGACAACATTTTGCATAAAAGCCTAATACAGATGATCAATCATTAATGCTTAAGCATAAAGTTAATTATCATTAACCTATCATCTATATTAGAACCTGTACTAGAGCACTCACTTTATTAGGAGCAAACAATATTAACCATAGCAGGTATAAATTGAGGCAACCTTTCCATCCTGATCCAATTAACCATCAGTTCAATTTAATTGAATCTACGTTGCCGCTGCTCAAGTCAAGTGCTCACTAACCGGGAGCGACGGCGATTCGAATCGAATTCCTATCCAGCTGGAGGGGTATTTCTAACACTCACCATGTAGACCCCTGCCAGGGTCGCACAGGCCACCTTTTCATATGATTCAGGAATCGCGGGTCCGAATGATGTCGCGACCCCAAGGGCGACACTCTGCCAGGTGATAGGGACTCTAACCCCCCCTTGGTCTCACGCCAATGTCTCCAAGCACATCCTTTCTCTCCTCCAAGAAGCAACCTACCATTCGATTCCTGCCTTGAACCATATTACTCGGCTTCGCGGTCGGAACGACTTATCCGGCCAAGTAAGTGTTAGACTGCGTTCAACATGACTCAAGGACGTACAACGAATCGGTCCTTAAACGACTCAGACGGGGATAGATTCACACCCAAGACCTCCATGCCTTGTCGCTTCACTATCATCATCCCGCCCGGTCTTATTTCATTTTATTAACACATGGTTCCTTTCCACGATAGCAAATATAGCCAACTGTGCCATATATGAATAACCCTATATCTCGCAGGTGACAGGAAATCACCTGACTTCTACCGCTTAAAGCAGGGCTAAGCATCTACTCGATCCTAGTCTATGTAGGATTCAAGGATTCATATATCTGGATAAGGAATGATATAATATAGCAAGGTTTTCAACCAACTCCTACCAATTAATGCAACAATACTTATAACATATATAGAATTAATTGCTTTGAAGGTAGGAGGCTTATAATGCTCCGGGGCTTGCCTGGGATCCGACTCAAGTTAGAGTATGTCAGATGAATTCACTTGGCGAGCATCCTCCCATCTAGCACTTGCCCGATCCTTCTATCTTCGGGATGGATTCACCAAATACCGTCTTCGGGTTTGGCTCCAACGCCACATCCTTCACACGTTTCTGCTAGCGTACCTATATGAGATGCAACCATGCACATGTGAGAATGCTTAGAAGTGCAATAACTATAGCAACCATGTAAGCATACCCAAGTTCTAATGAACACCTAGAGCTAATTAACTTAACTACCCTCAAAGGCATAAGTCACATTTAACAATATACAAGCAAACAACTATAATTGGAATTTATCAATTTCTGGACAAGCAAACAGTAGCTCCACAAATCAATCATATCTGGAGATATACAAATTCAAATGATATGAAATAAGACATTACAGAAAGCTTATGAAATTCTCTACATTTCATTTAATACCATCATAGCATGATTCCAAAGTTTAACCTGTCGAATTTACACAAATACAGAAACTGGTCTAACACGACAGAGAGCAAGCAATTCTGCACCCCAACTTTAAACGGCTATAACTCCTAAACCACATAGCCAAATGCCACCAAATTTTAACATCAGCTAGATACCTAAATTATCTACAACTTTTGTATAAATAAGTTTCACGACAAAGCACATTATCATGAAGAACTTTGGTAAGTTCCCAGATCTGTCCAGAAACCTCATTTGCAAGAAATAATTATTAACTTCCGTTGCAAACATATAATTGGGCAAAACTAACTTTACCAACATTTCATACATGACTGATGAACATCAGAAAACATAGTGTCAATTACTAAATAAATTCTTTTAATACATTTTCTTAATTTATTTAGATCATTAGGTGGAATTATGACCACATCATAAAGTTACTCAATAAATTCTACCAAAATTACAGGGGTCTACAAATGCTCTCAAAAGTATACTGTCCAAATTTCAATCCATTTGGGCAAGTATATCAACCTCTATGAAAAAGACAAATAGCTATTGCAATAAATCATGTGAGAGCAAGTTAAACCTAAAACTCAATATTTTCTATGAACACATGGCCATAGAATGAACTAACATCAAAGAGCAACATCATAATACGGTGATGGAACAACATTTTCAATTTTATCATTTATATATTATTTATCAGCTATTTATTAAGCCATAAACAAGTTAACTCAATACTTGAGCATACAGTAAGCAATGGCCATGAAATTTATACCACAGTACATCCATAGCATGACAAGCCTACCATAAAAATTTTACATCAATTGGAGCAGCACAAGTCAAGATATAAAAATAACAAGCAATATAAGATATAAAAATAACAAGCAATACAATGTAAATTCCATATTTATCAAGGTCCAATCAAAACCCTAAGAAAACAGTGAAAAACTAGTGTGTCTAATATTTTTCCTAGCAAGTACATGTCATCACAAAATTAACAAAACAAGAATCACTATTTTTGGATATCTAAAACTCAAGATATGGCTCTGGTCAAGTTTATAAGCATTTTTGGAGCATTTTTAAAGCTTAAATAAAGACATCAGAAAACATCTACAAACACCCAACACTTTATGACTCCACTGCAAAGATCTCTTCTCAAGGTTTCCAAAAAGTCCACATTTGCTATTTTTGGAATTACCTAGCATGAAATATGGAATTTAGAAGATTTACAAATTTCTGAAATTCAAAAACAGACTTACTCAACCCTAAGTAATTTTGCTAGGTGCACCCGATTCGGTACCCAATCTCGGCCACTACTTAAACCAACACGTGGGCCCCACGGTCCGGCCAGGCCCGCTTGTCATATAAAGAGAGGGACAAAGGGACAGGAGAGGTGCCGGCCTCCTCCGTTCACCGGAAACAGAGGGGGGGTAGAGGAGGTTTGCCGGCCGGCCATCCTCCGGCCGATGAGGTCGGCTCCAGCGGCGGGAAAGGGCAGCGCGGGCACCGCCGTGCCATTCCACATCCAGGCGTGGCCGAGGAACGGTGGAAGGCGGTTGGCAGCGGCTTGGCCACGTGCGCCGGCGGCGAGGGATGACGGCGGCAGGCGGTGGCGGTGCTCCGGTGACGAGCGACTTAATGCGAGGAGCGCGGGATGTGCAGCGTGAGGTGAGGAAGGTGGTGCGGCGGTTCATTCGGGCGGAGGGAGGCCGGAGGCCAGGAATGGCGATGGCGGCTCGAAGCTCGGCCATGGGGGCCATGGCGACCCGGCTCAGGTTGTGGCACTCCGGCTGCGAGCAAGGCGTCCAAGGCGCGCGCATGGGAGGGAGAAGGGGTTGGCGAAGATGTTGGCGCACGCAACTGTGGTTGTGGAGGCTTGACGCGCCAGGAATGGCAGCGGCGACGCGAGCTCGGAGCTCTGCTCCGGCGCCCATGGCGGACACGGCCACGCTCAGCACGCGGGGCGCTCGGAAGCGACGAAGGGAATGGGAAGGTGGGGCGGGTATGGAGGGAATGAGACCGAGGGCAGGCGCTCAGGCGGCTCCCCAATGGCACCAGGCTCAAGACACGCGGCAGCAATCAAGGCGCATGGCGGCCACGTCCCGGACGCGCGGCGCTCCTTGAGGCATTCCACCGAACACGTGGCGTGTGTGAAACCGCCTGACTTAGAGACCGTTTCTGGGCCTGCTCGGGTCTGAATTTGGATATGGGCCAATTATGAAAGTTGTTCATTTCGTGATGCCCTACAACTCTTGTTTAAGGACCCTGATCATTGGAGCAATTGATTAGGGGGTAATTAGACCTTAAGTTGACATTGTCGATGATTAATCTAAACTTCAGTGTTTACTCCAATTAGTTGGTCAACAGTGGTCAAATCAATGTCAACTTTTGGTATATCCTACTCCAAGCCATAAGCTCCAACCTTTATTAAGGGGTCAAACCAAGTTACTTAACAAAATCTCGAGAACGTGACATGTCAATCAAGTTGACTAAACTCGGCCTTAATTCTTTTCTAAGTCTGAAAATAGTTGTAGATTCAAACTTGGGTTCCTTATTTGACTAAGTTAGGAGCTAGACTAGGCCTTGAGGCTTGAACAAAGTTTGTAGTACCCAACATGAACTACAACTTCTCTTAAATGACCAAGGTCTGGATCAGCTTGGGTTGCAAGATAAAAAGCTCCAAAGTGGACTACTTGAGACTAAACTCCATTATGACTTAGCCAAATTTGCGAAGTCCAAAAACAGCAGCTGAATCAATCTTGGGAGCTCTATTTGACTAGGTTAGAGGCCAAACTAGCTCTTGACCATTAAACAAAGTTTGTTCTACACAAGGTGAACTACAACTTTTGTTTAAGGTCAAACCTCATAACTGGTGCAGAAGTCAAACTTTCACTTTGGTCAAAGTATCAACTCGATAAAGCCGAAACTAGGGTTTTAGGCCAATCGGGGCAATTTCTTGACATTTGCTCAACATGATCCCTTCATGACTTTTGTTGTAGAGTTCATCTAGAGTCATTTGGGCAAGTTTGCATGGTTTGGCTGATGATCTACAATTCCATTCACTTAATGATGCAAGTTCCAATAGGAATAGAACTTATCATTTCATGTGACTTTTTGATTCCAAACTCCATGAAACTTTTCCAGGGCTTAATATAGATAGTTACTGAGGTGAGACATGTGAAGATACTTTGATAGCAACACCCAAGCATATATCTTTTAATTGAGCCTATATGTAAGCGAGGGTGCAATATCCAAGTTTACGTTAGGGCTTATTTCCATAGGTTTGACTTTGACATCGTCATCTCCACTAATCTATCATGTTTGATCTTAAACCCACTACTTAATTGGTGATAAACACTGTAACACCCTAAAAATTTGAAAAGAAGAAAAATAGGAAAAATATGATTTTTGTATATTTTTGTGAGCATGAAAATTTAGAATAAGAATAATTTTTATAAATTTAAAATCAAATATAAGAGTAGAAACATGTTTGTGCACTCATGCTGTTGCATTCAATTTTTTGAGATGAGTGGTTTGATTTAAATTCAAATTTGGATTTGAAAATCTTTTGAAAATTTGCTTTGAAAAATTAGAAAAGGAAAAAGAAAAGGAAAATCATTTTCTTTCGGTTTTCAGCCGCAACCGCCTAGCGCCGCCACCGCCGAAGTGCCGCCCTAGCCACCCGCCTCTCCGAGCCGCATGCGCTCCTTGTTTCATCCCCGGCCACGATTCTGCCCTAGGTGAGCTCGCCATGCCATTCTCTTTCTCCCTGTGTTTTCCGTTCGTAAGCTCGTGCTCCGTAGCGCGAGATAGGTTATCCCGGCCATGGCGCCGCCGCGGAGAGTCGCCGTCGGGCCCTGTTCCGGCCGGAGCGCCGCCGGCTCCCTCCCCGATCCAATCTGGATCGTTGATTTTGAATCCAACGGCTGTTATTTAAAGATACCGGTTCGCCTGTGAAACTTGCTAAAGAGCCCCTGAAGTTTTTAAGTATATAACCCGCGGTCCAAAGCGTAATCTGGAAAATACATTTTGATTTATTGAAAACGTAATTCGTTTCGGTAATTGAAAAATACGCTTTCTGATATTTACAGTTTTGCCACTTAGTTTGTTTTAGTCGTAGAATATCCGTTTTAACTCCGATTTGATCCATTCAAATTGCGTTAGATTCGTATTTGTGAGCTCTACATGATGATAGAACTGTACAGTAGGTTTGAGATAATTTATTTTCGAGTTTATATTAAAGTAATTATTTATCTATAGGAAATCTTAGAAAACTCATAACTTTTACGTTTTAAATCCAAATTTCGTGATCTTTATGTCTATGTGATCGTAGTAACGTGTAGAAGAGTTTTACAAACTTGTTATACTGTTAGTGTTACTGTTGTTTAGGTTTTCTATCTTTAAGTTCCGATGTGAGATTTAATCTATTACTTTAATAAAGTAGATCTTGTTTAAATCGTATCTTCTACGTTTTAGATCCGTTTTAGCTCATTCGAGTTGCGTTAGATTCATAGCAATGAGATTTACGCGTTAGTGACAGTATTTGCCATATTACTAATTCTGAAATTTTATGGTTTAAATCATATCTTGATTAATAATTATGCAACTGGGTTTTGTAAATAAAATATGATTTGTTTTACTTTAGTTTCATAATTTGAATCTAAATTTGACTTAATTCCATATATAGTATCTATAAAATATCTTATATATGTTATTATATAATTAAAACACATGAAGCTAATAGTTTTATATTTTCTCCTATGAGCAAATCTTTCGGTAGATGTATCTTTTCAACCGTAGCTTCGATTAGAGTGCTTTTCGCGCCTGTGTGTTCGTAGCAATGCGTAGAACATCTTTAAAATCTTTTCACATATTGTTTCATATGTTTGGTGTACTGTTCTAATTTAGATCTATTGTTTGCTTCGTGTATGATTGCTCGATGTGTGTGTGGTGATTTATTGATCAAGTCCAGTCGGTGAGATATACGTGGTTATCAAGAAGAAGAAGAAGAACGTTGAAGATTAAAGCTTACCGAAGCATCGGTGTTTAAGGCAAGTATAGCATGGGATTATCCTTGTTTCCTATTCACCTTTAATATACTTAATTCATATGCATGTGTCTACCTTGTTACCATTAAGGATATCCTAGTTTTTGTATCTTGTACCTTGACACCCATGGGGCATTGCATTGGGTAGTATTTATGCTAGTGCTCAAGATAAATAACTATGATCTGTAACTTGACTAATGGTATATGCAATAAACGTTTAAAAGATGCTTTATAGTAACATGGCTCAAGGGGGCTAGAGCATGGGGTATTTTTGGTGCTCTAGTTTCTCTCCATAAGGACTTATCTGTAAGCGAACATCCGGGACTTACAGTACAACTGTGAGGGCTAAAATGGCTCTGGCTTTAGTCATATAGAAGGACATTTTCTAGCTTGTTAGAGGTATTCCTTCATGGCGTAAGGACGGCTTGACGAATCGGGTATAGTGCGGCCTCTGTCCTTATGTGTATAGGCTGCGCGTTATTGTGCCATTTGGAAGGGGGGCTCTACATCTGTTTGCCGAGTGAATCTAATGGCCCTAACTTGTTAGATGAACCTTTGAAAGACTTCATAGTGAACCCTGCCGACCTTCCTTGGAAGTGGGTTAAGAGATTAGCTACCTCGGGCGAAAGGGTAAATCACGACTCACAGTGAAAGTGTACAACCTCTGCAGAGTGTAAAACTGTTATAACAGCCGTGCTCACGGTCACGAGTGGCCTTGGACCCTTACAGAATAAATGATGAACACTGATGATAATGATAATACTGATGATATTGATGCTCACTAATGATTATTGTTTCTTGCTATACATTATTCTCGTTTACATGATCATGAGGTTATTTGGGATTTTGATAAACTTGTTGCTACTCAATTGTTAAAAAGATGACTCACTAAAAGCTATCGCAGTAAACCAGTGTTAACCTTTTGAGCTTCATGAACCCTATGATATATTTGCTGAGTTCGACATGGACTCACTCTTGCTATTTCCCCACATCTCAGGAAGGGTACCAGACTGTTAGATTCTAGATTTGTTAGGCTTGTGATCAATCAGTTAGTTTGATCCTGGAGTGAAGGTTACACCCGGTGTTCGGAGTTGTCTTTCCGCTGTGTTGCTCTTTAAGGTATATTTTATACTATTGTGTTATGTATATTAAGCATTTGTCTTTTGATATTACACTTATCTGTGGCTATATGTGAGATTTGTCTTCTTTATTTCACATATGGTGTATGTCTGGTTTTGTCCTTAAAACCGGGTGTGACAGATTGGTATCAGAGCAATGCTGACTGTAGGACGCAAGCCTAGTTAGAACTGGACGTTTTAGCATGCTTTTATCTTTCTTAGTTCTTGTTTTCTCTCCAACCTTGCTATTTGCTAAAACTTATGCTCACTTCAACCTCTGTCTGTTATGAAAACTTTGTCTCTATTCTCAATCCTCTATCTTTGTCTATATAGATGGAACGTAACGAGATAACTGCCAACATCAGAGATCAGGAGGACCAAGCTATGTTGTCCTTGACTGCATTCAACAAGGAGAAGTTTGTAGCTATGCAACAACAAGCACCAGAAGGAATGACTCAACCTAGGAGTTTTCAACAGTGCTTTCCACAAGGTCAAACCAACATACCAAAGGGACCAGAGAAGAGACAAGTAGCAAAAGTTTGGAAGAATATGAAATCCAATAAAGATGTTGATAGTAAGGCATTGGGAGAGCAGGAACAATGTCACTGCTGTAAGCATTATGGTTTTCCCTGTCTTCGAAACGAGTCTAATAAGGGGAAAGTCAAGGTGGATCCAAATTTTGCGATCAACATGGACAAGAAGAGAAAGGCAATCTCATTAGAACCACTTGTGGAAAGCAATCAACAAGCGAGTTCTACTACATTGTCACATGCAGCCCTGATCCTCTGTCAAACAAATCCAAACCCTGAAGAGTTAGAAGCCCCTCCCGCTAAAACTACTCCCCATGAAGTAGTCATAGATGGGTGGACAATTACTTATAAGGAGTATCAACCCCGAAAGGCCAAACAAGCTAGGAAACAAGCCAAAGGGACGAAGGTGAACTTTTATGGCCAGCAAGATAGCAGCATACCAAACAACAGTTCCTTGGAGTATGACATCACAAAAGATCCAGCTAAGAGAAAGTGTTATCATTGCCAGCAGGAAGGACATTATATCAAATCTTGCCCACAGCAGAATCAACAACAGCAAGACTCAGGACAGGATGTCCAAAAGGAGCATGTGCAGGGAAATAAATTAAAAAGAAATTACATCCATGGAAGGTTGAAACATGTGGATATTTCCACCATTCCCGGAGCTAAGGAGGTCGTGTTTGGATCAATTCCAGTAAGTTCAGGAAATGCCAAGGTTTTGTTTGACCCCAGTGCCTCACATTCGTTCATAGCTAGACAATATGCAAAAGATCATAACATACTTATGCTTCCAAGGGGGAAAACAGTTATGGTTGAAACTCCAAGAGGTGAAATAAAGGCAGACCGCATATGCCCAAAAGTTAGTCTGGACATAAAGGGGGTAAATTTTAAGGTAAATCTCATTGTTTTGGAATTAATGGGCATTGATGTTATCCTTGGAATAGACTGGTTATCCACTTGTAAAGGAGTGATTGAGTATGCCCAATGTTCAGTGTTTCTAACTACACTTTTAGGAGAAAGAATTGAGTATGAGGGTATTAAATCTACACCGGAGGGATACCAGGTTGACCCATCTTAAGGTATGAGTTATAAGAATGGTAGATGCAGAGATTCAGATGTCCATATAAAGCAATAAGGAATGTAAGAGACGTTCTCTACTCTAGATACTGCTACAATCACACCATATTTAAGGAATAGGAGTTATGTCCCGTGTAATAAAACTGTTAGTAGCCAAGCTGAGTCGTCTTAATGTGTGGCTAATGAACATTTAAGTGTTTAGTTGCTTTGTGCTTATGTTTATGCTTGAGTTGGAATTTTGTAATGAGTGGAATGATCTCGTGGGTTCTGACCATGATTTCATTTAGTTTATATGTATAAGGTATAAGGATAAATAGCTGGGTTTTGGTTATCTCCTGCTTTCTATATCTTGTCTTTCGGAGCAGCCTGTCTTTATCAACTTATATCTCTGTTCTTGAAAGACCAAAAATCATGAGAGAATTCTGGACAAGAGTGGACTTCAACATCTCTCTCTAAATGCAAGAACTACCCTCATAGCTATTTTGGATTGGGAGATACAAAAATCACAAGACGATGCAACTGTGCTGTCTGAAACCTGGAACAGAATCTGTTAGGTGTTGTTTTCGGTCAAGTTAGCTGCAGAATCTGGAAGTGTGTTCTATAAGTAAGTTGCAGAGAATTTTATAAGCTTTCCATCGGTGTAAACTACAGCTTTATTGGATTAACAAAATGAGAGTTACAGCTGTTTTACTGCACTGCTGATTTTCTGCTCGTGAGAAATTTTAGATTTCTTGTTCTTACCCATACACAGGAGTATCATTGGGATGTCAGAACACTTTTTAGCTCATCTAGAAGAAGGGTTCAAGCTACCCTATTTGGTGTCCCTTATTTTAAGGGGGGTAGCCAATGTAAAGAAGGATTATTAAGATTGAACTCTTTAATTGGAAGTATTGGTTAGTCTCCATGATTGAGTTGCCACTCTTGAGCAAAACTGTCCTGTGAATAAGGTTGATAATTTTGGGTCCATGGAGACGAGAGTTGTCCTTTTGGATAGTTCATGATTATGATCATCTATACTTGCTAGTGTTGCTGATGTTGGTCACTTGATGACAGGAAGTGTAGTGTCTCATGACTTAGGAGCCCTATATGACGTCTCGCACTAATATGTGGGAAAAGATTGATGTTTTTGCCATTGAAGGATGTTATGGGTATGATGAAGCCGAGCACTATCAAAACAACAATGTTGAAGAGCAAGTTGGGAGTGAACTGAGTCAGAATCCACAACGACGAAAGCGAAAAAGGAAAGCCCATAAGAAGCCTGCTCAAGGAAGCAAAGCGCAGCAAAACTATGTCAATGGAAGACTGAGCAATGTGGATATGGATAAAATTCATGGAGTTACCAAAGTAGTGGGAGGTTATATTCAAGTAAGCTCAGTACAAGTTTTTGCTTTATTTGATCCCAGTGCTTCGCATTCTTTCATTTCCGCCGACATGGAAGAGACGTGCAAGATGGTGAAGTGTCCAATGAGGAGGCCTTTGCTAGTTCAAACCCCAGTGGGAGAAATGCAGACAGATCAGATATGCCCAAATGTCAGTCTTGTTATAAACAAGGAAAACTTCACCGCAACACTCATTGTGTTGGAGTCACTTAAAATTCGCGTGGTTCATGGTAATGGATGGCTCTGTGCACACAAAGGAGTGATTTATAGTACTTGGTGCACAATGCTCTTAACAACACCGTCAGGGAAAATAATTGAGTATCAAGGTGGTCAACTTTTACCTGAGGGAGACGAGAATGATCAATTAGAAGATAGGTACACCAAGGATAGTAAAGTGGACCATGAGTTTACTGGAGTCATAGCAGAGGAACAAATAACTTTGGAGAAGCTTTTAAGTTCGTTTAGATCAAGAGACCTCAGGCAAATGTTTGAAGGAGTCTAAGAAAAGGTTGAAGTAAAACCCAAGTATTAGCTTTGTCAGATCCAGACAAGAGTTTCATATCTACAATGATGCACCTTATCAAGGTTTGGGATGTGTCCTTATGCAAGAAGAAAGATATAGTACCTTGTTCATTAAGTCAACTAAGGAAGTGTGGGTTGAATTACCTAACGTGTTATCTGGAGTTTTCTACTATGGAGTACTGTCTTTTGGAAGAAAAGTGACATATAGGAGGGTCACAAGAATCTACAGGACATCTTCGCTAAGTTGGTCTTGAATTTGTGATATCCTCGTTGGAATGAAATGGATTAGGACTTGGAAAAGTGCTATTACTTGGAGAAGTAAAAGTCGCAGCCGATACCCTTAGCAATGAAGAATAATGCTAAGAAGGTTCGGGTGACACCAAGGATTAAGAATCGTATTCCAAGTTTGAGCAACTTGACCAGAATCATTAATGTTTTGAAGGTTGGTAGTAGAAATTCCTTCTGACTAAGAGATTCGTCAGGCTCTGTTGGAAGATAAGTATTTTAAGGAAGAAAATTCATATTATAGGAAAGGTGCCTAGTGATTGGAGATACCAGAGTATTGTTTGGAGCATTTGTCAAAAATATTGGAATTAGTTACATGTATGCAAAGTAAGACGAATTCTTATCAAGACGATGGAACTACACGATGAAGTAAAGAACAATCTAGAGACGAACTATCCCTATTTCTTTTGCCATCATCTTCCGAATCTCGGGACGAGATTCATCTTAAGGGGGGTAGAATTGTAACACCCTAAAAATTTGAAAAGAAGAAAAATAGGAAAAATATAATTTTTGTATATTTTTGTGAGCATGAAAATTTAGAATAAGAATAATTTTTATAAATTTAAAATCAAATATAAGAGTAGAAACATGTTTGTGCACTCATGCTGTTGCATTCAAATTTTTGAGATGAGTGGTTTGATTTAAATTCAAATTTGGATTTGAAAATCTTTTGAAAATTTGCTTTGAAAAATTAGAAAAGGAAAAAGAAAAGGAAAATCATTTTCTTTCGGTTTTCAGCCGCAACCGCCTAGCGCCGCCACCGCCGAAGTGCCGCCCTAGCCGCCCGCCTCTCCGAGCCGCATGCGCTCCTTGTTTCATCCCCGGCCACGATTCTGCCCTAGGTGAGCTCGCCATGCCATTCTCTTTCTCCTTGTGTTTTCCGTTCGTAAGCTCGTGCTCCGTAGCGCGAGATAGGTTATCCCGGCCATGGCGCCGCCGCGGAGAGTCGCCGTCGGGCCCTGTTCCGGCCGGAGCGCCGCCGGCTCCCTCCCCGATCCAATCTGGATCGTTGATTTTGAATCCAACGGCTGTTATTTAAAGATATCGGTTCGCCTGTGAAACTTGCTAAAGAGCCCCTGAAGTTTTTAAGTATATAACCCGCGGTCCAAAGCGTAATCTGGAAAATACATTTTGATTTATTGAAAACGTAATTCGTTTCGGTAATTGAAAAATACGCTTTCTGATATTTACAGTTTTGCCACTGAGTTTGTTTTAGTCGTAGAATATCCGTTTTAACTCCGATTTGATCCATTCAAATTGCGTTAGATTCGTATTTGTGAGCTCTACATGATGATAGAACTGTACAGTAGGTTTGAGATAATTTATTTTCGAGTTTATATTAAAGTAATTATTTATCTATAGGAAATCTTAGAAAACTCATAACTTTTACGTTTTAAATCCAAATTTCGTGATCTTTATGTCTATGTGATCGTAGTAACGTGTAGAAGAGTTTTACAAAATTGTTATACTGTTAGTGTTAATGTTGGTTAGGTTTTCTATCTTTAAGTTCCGATGTGAGATTTAATCTATTACTTTAATAAAGTAGATCTTGTTTAAATCGTATCTTCTACGTTTTAGATCCGTTTTAGCTCATTCGAGTTGCGTTAGATTCATAGCAATGAGATTTACGCGTTAGTGACAGTATTTGCCATATTACTAATTCTGAAATTTTATGGTTTAAATCATATCTTGATTAATAATTATGCAACTGGGTTTTGTAAATAAAATATGATTTGTTTTACTTTAGTTTCATAATTTGAATCTAAATTTGACTTAATTCCATATATAGTATCTATAAAATATCTTATATATGTTATTATATAATTAAAACACATGAAGCTAATAGTTTTATATTTTCTCCTATGAGCAAATCTTTCAGTAGATGTATCTTTTCAACCGTAGCTTCGATTAGAGTGCTTTTCGCGCCTGTGTGTTCGTAGCAATGCGTAGAACATCTTTAAAATCTTTTCACATATTGTTTCATATGTTTGGTGTACTGTTCTAATTTAGATCTATTGTTTGCTTCGTGTATGATTGCTCGATGTGTGTGTGGTGATTTATTGATCAAGTCCAGTCGGTGAGATATACGTGGTTATCAAGAAGAAGAAGAAGAACGTTGAAGATTAAAGCTTACCGAAGCATCAGTGTTTAAGGCAAGTATAGCATGGGATTATCCTTGTTTCCTATTCACCTTTAATATACTTAATTCATATGCATGTGTCTACCTTGTTACCATTAAGGATATCCTAGTTTTTGTATCTTGTACCTTGACACCCATGGGGCATTGCATTGGGTAGTATTTATGCTAGTGCTCAAGATAAATAACTATGATCTGTAACTTGACTAATGGTATATGCAATAAACGTTTAAAAGATGCTTTATAGTAACATGGCTCAAGGGGGCTAGAGCATGGGGTATTTTTGGTGCTCTAGTTTCTCTCCATAAGGACTTATCTGTAAGCGAACATCCGGGACTTACAGTACAACTGTGAGGGCTAAAATGGCTCTGGCTTTAGTCATATAGAAGGACCTTTTCTAGCTTGTTAGAGGTATTCCTTCATGGCGTAAGTACGGCTTGACGAATCGGGTATAGTGTGGCCTCTGTCCTTATGTGTATAGGCTGCGCGTTATTGTGCCATTTGGAAGGGGGGCTCTACATCTGTTTGCCGAGTGAATCTAATGGCCCTAACTTGTTAGATGAACCTTTGAAAGACTTCATAGTGAACCCTGCCGACCTTCCTTGGAAGTGGGTCAAGAGATTAGCTACCTCGGGCGAAAGGGTAAATCACGACTCACAGTGAAAGTGTACAACCTCTGCAGAGTGTAAAACTGTTATAACAGCCGTGCTCACGGTCACGAGTGGCCTTGGACCCTTACAGAATAAATGATGAACACTGATGATAATGATAATACTGATGATATTGATGCTCACTAATGATTATTGTTTCTTGCTATACATTATTCTCGTTTACATGATCATGAGGTTATTTGGGATTTTGATAAACTTGTTGCTACTCAATTGTTAAAAAGATGACTCACTAAAAGCTATCGCAGTAAACCAGTGTCAACCTTTTGAGCTTCATGAACCCTATGATATATTTGCTGAGTTCGACATGGACTCACTCTTGCTATTTCCCCACATCTCAGGAAGGGTACCAGACTGTTAGATTCTGGATTTGTTAGGCTTGTGATCAATCAGTTAGTTTGATCCTGGAGTGAAGGTTACACCCGGTGTTCGGAGTTGTCTTTCCGCTGTGTTGCTCTTTAAGGTATATTTTATACTATTGTGTTATGTATATTAAGCATTTGTCTTTTGATATTACACTTATCTGTGGCTATATGTGAGATTTGTCTTCTTTATTTCACATATGGAGTATGTCTGGTTTTGTCCTTAAAACCGGGTGTGACAAACACTTGGGGTGTTACATCAGGCATGGCAGAGTGAAGCCCTAGTTTCTTATGAATTCAACAACCCTTCAATAGCTGCCAAGCAATTGGGCTTTGGTCAACTGCCCCCAAGCTATTCTTTGCTGACAAGCTAAAGCCAAATGAACCAATAAGCACAGGGGTAGAATTAGAATAGGATTCTACAGTTTGAAGAATCTCTGCCACATGTAGCTGTGACATAACTTAATTGCCAACCAATTTCATAACCTTCTTTCATTAACTGGTGGCAAGAATGGGCTCAACATCTTTTCTATTCATCTGTGGCTTCATACTACCTCACCTTAGACTCTGACTTCCTGGCTGATCCTGAGGTATAATATTTTCTAAATCTCTATATTTTACTATCACACCTAATGCTTCACAAATAATATTTGCAGGATCTCATTGAGAAGACTCCACTAACGTCTAGTGGGAGCAACAAGGCCATTAAATATAATACCTGGTGTCCAAATCCAGGATTGGGTTGGAATGCTCTTTCTCTGAGGAAAGTTATGAACCAACCAGCTATTACTATGCAATCTTCCCCCCACCCCAAAGCGTAAGAGATCTAGTCTTTATAAGAGCACAACCAAAAAGATCAAAACAATACCCCAAGCAGCTCCTTAGGTAACTATCCATCCTATCATCTTTCTTTGCTTATGAGTATCATGCTAACCATTCAGTTCTTGCTGAAGCAACTGACAAGAGCACTCTGGAATCATTGGCTGATATTGCAGACGAAGTAAGTTCTAAAATTTTCTTTCTTCTAATAGAATCATCTTAGTTATTTCTTATCAATAGGTTGAAATCAGCAGCAGTTCTGAAGAAGATCCTCAGCATGTTCCTGACCCAAAAGGTAGTAGCGCGATCCTTTTGATACAACTCTTGCAATTCAAATGACTGTTGACGGTAGTTAAAGTATACCATGAACCATTAACCTTTCTTTCATAAATGATCTAAATGGATAAATACTATAGAGTAGGAGGTTATTACTGACAGTTTCCATGAGTTTTGGTGAATTTATATTTTCTGCAGGATTTACACAAAAAACCACCAAAGAGGGCCTAAATATCAAAAGATATCACCGGATAATTTTGCGGCGTATATATGGGAAGGTTCCAGAGGACTCCACACCGAGGCAGGGCTAGAGTCTATCAGGTGGGGCCGGTCAGCCCCACCCCTATGCCGCCCGGCCCCTTGTGGTGGGAAGCCATCATGAGCTTCTAGAGTATTCTTCCACCACTTCCAAGGATGCATCTCAGCCATACGTGAAGTCAGTTTGATCCAAGGGCTCGTATTAAACCTCTTGGGCTATAAATAAAGGGTAGAACCCACCAAAAGTCAAGTCAGATCCAGAGCCAAAAAACCTAATTCCTATTCAATCAGGATCTAGATCAGCAATCAAGAGAAGATTAGTCCTCCATAGTATTTAGTCTCAGTGAGAGATAGAGTGCAAGAGTAGAGTTCTAGAGGAGTATTGGCCTATTGGTGCTCTCTTCTGCTGTATTATGTGGGATAAAGTTCTTTTGGAGCTTGCTTCTAAGATTCTTTAGTAATCAACTTCTAATTCAAGTAAGCAAGTTTTTTCTATTGTTCTTCATGTTTGCAACTATCTTTTAAGTGCTTTGATCTTGGTAGCTCCTTGATTGAAGTAGTATTCATAGTGTAAGCGTGGTGCTTAGACTAGGGTTACTTATGAATATCCCCTAATTGACTAGAAGGTGGTAGATCGCGTAGGTGATAGCTGCGTTGAGTCCTTTTTAGTCCATCTCCCGTTGATAGGATTTGGTAGGCCAATTGGTGCTCGTAGGAAAGGAACTCTAATTTTATTCCTTGGGAGACATCGCCCACGAATTGAGCTTTAGTTGATAAAGTTTATCAAGATTGGAACTAGATAGTCCTTAGTAGTCTTCTTTATTCCCCTTTTATTGTTTGACATTGATTGTGAATTCGGGTTAAGTTTATAGACTAGCTAGTTAGAACACACTCATATACTATTCCTTTGGGTTCAATATTAAAACCAGGATTATCTTGGTGAAGTGCTACAACAGGATAGATTTATCTGTGCGCTTGCGGATACCTCATAACTTGTGTGCATTCCATTGTCGGGGAGTGGTTTGCTGAGTTAACTTTGAGTCTAGCTTAATCTTGTATTATACTTTTATCTTTTATATTTTTAGTTTTTTATTTACTTTTTATTATGGAGCCCATACGTACCCTTCTTTACCAATATAGATCACCCACAGACTTGAGCCTTATGCCAGCCAAATCATCTAAACCCATTCTATCATTTGGTTATGAGCTTAGTCCAGAGTTAATTGCAATGGTTAAGGATCAATCTTTTTCTAGCGAAGTTAATGAAAACCCCTATTCCCATTTACGTGAGTTTGAGCAGATTTGCACATGTCTTCACATTGAGGGCATGTCTTATGAAACTTTAAGATGGAAGCTTTTCCTTTCTCTTTGATCGAAAAAGCTAAACACTGGTGTAGACGTATTGTTAAGAGGAGTAAAGGAAATTGGGAAGCCCTAAGTTCTAGTTTTTGTTTACAATTCTTTCCCATTTATAAGGTTGTCAAACTTCATGCAGAACTTTTAACTTTTAAATAACAGAAAAATGAACCTTTGGGTAAGACCTGGGAACTATTTAACACACTTGTAGATTCTGGTCCCAATCTTACTTTGGCTGAACCCATTCTTCTCCAACACATCTTTGTGGGCCTTAATAAGAAAACCATAAAACATCTTAATTCATTCGTAGGAGGTTCATTCATGCATATCACTATTGAACACGCTAAAGACATTCTTATGAAAATCATAGATAACCTTCCTGAGGAGAATGAGAAGTTGTTAGAGGAAGAAACCAAAATAGCTGAACCATAAATTTTGCCTAAACCATCCCAACCTCTAGCTTTAGCTATTCTAGATCCTAAACCACCGAAGGAGGAGGAAACTCCAATTTTGAATTTGATGCTTAAATTCGAGGATGAACTTTTTGATGATTATGGAAATACCTTGAAATATCATGTGATGAAAAACCTCAGGAGTATAAAAATCCATCATTCATAGACCCTTTTGAGAAAGAATTCTTTAAAAAGACAACAAAAGAGCTTGTGTCTGTGTTGAGCGACGAGTGGTTAGAGAAATTAGAGCTTTCACCTGAGATAATTCGTTTAGATTCACCCTCTATCATTATTCGGTGCCAACTTGACAAAGCTCCTTTTGATACTTTTTATAATCCAATAGTAGGTGTTAGTTTTATGTCTGCTTTATTTCCTCAAGATTTTCTAAAGGACATGCCATTAGCCCCTACTACCAATTTGATGAAAAGCCTTTCAGGACGCGTTGTCCCAAGTTTGGGAATTCTATGTGCCCTTCCTATTTTTGTTAATGGTACCCGAGTCCTATTGAATTTCTATATTTTTGATGTGGTAGAATTTGCTGTGTTGATAGGGCAACTAATAGAAAGACTTATTCAAGAAGGATAAATGGAGAAATTGAATATTAAACTTAGGAAAAACTTTGAGCTCTCTATGACTATTACTCATTCTATTAATACTAAGATAGAGCCACTTCCTGAATCAGACCCGATAGAAGAGGTTAAGGTAGCATCTCTTGATGACCCAATTGAACCCAACATAGAAGATCATGCTCAGCCCTTCATTGATGAGAAAGAGGATGATCCTATTCCTGATCCTCTCGATGAATTGCTAGAATCCCCTAAGCCCTCTATTGAACTTAAACCCTTGCCTTTTGATTTGAGATATGCTTTTCTCAATAATGATCAGGATTCTCCTATGATCACAAGTAATAGACTCTCTCAAGAAGAATCTTTGCGCTTAATAACTATTTTATAAAAGCATCATTCTGCTTTTGTCTATTCACTTCAAGACCTTAAAGGGATTAGTCCTATTCTTTGCACCCATCGCATCCCTACAGATCCAGATTGCACACCTTCTAGAGAGCACTAACATAGGCTTAATAACGTGATGAGGGAGGTAGTGAAGAAATAGGTTTTAAAACTTTTGCATGCCGGGATCATCTATCCTGTGCCGCATAGTGAGTGGGTAAGTCCGGTTCAAATTATACCTAAGAAAGGGGGAATGACTGTTGTTAAAAATGAGAAAAATAAATTAATCTCCCAAAGAACTGTCACTGGATGGTGTATGTGTATAAATTACTAGAAACTTAACAAGGCAACTAAGAAAGATCACTTTCCGCTACCTTTCATTGATGAAATGCTAGAGAGATTAGCGAACCATTCTTTCTTTTGTTTTCTTGATGGGTATTCAGGATATGACCAAATTCCAATCCACCAAGATGACCAAAGCAAAACCACTTTTACATGTCCATATAGAACTTCTGCTTATAGAAGAATGTCTTTTGGATTATGTAATGCCCCAACTTCTTTTCAAAGATGCATGATGTCTATATTTTCTGATATGATTGAAGAAATCATAGAAGTTTTCATGGATGATTTTTCTATTTATGGAAAAACTTTTGATGATTATCTTGAAAATTTAGACAAGATTCTGCAAAGATGTGAAGAAAAGCACTTAGTCCTTAATTGGGAAAAATGTCATTTTATGGTTAGAGAAGGAATAGTGCTAGGACACCTAGTGTCTGAAAGAGGAATTGAGGTAGATAAAGCTAAAATTAAAGTAATAGAATGACTACCTCCATCAGTAAATGTCAAAGGAATCCAAAGTTTTATAGATCATTGTGGTTTTTATCTCCGATTCATAAAAGATTTTTTTATATATTGCTAGACCACCGACAAACCTGTTAGCTAATGATTTCCTTTTGAATTTGATGATGCATGTTTAAATTCTTTTAACATTCTTAAAGAAGCACTCATCTCTGCACCAATCATCCAACCCCCTGATTGGTCATTACATTTTGAAATTATGTCTGATGATAGTGATTATGCTGTGGGGGCAGTTTTGGGACAAACAAAAGGTAGGAAGCATCTTGCAATTGCTTATGCTAGCAAAACTCTGACATGAGCTCAACTTAATTATGCAACAACTAAAAAAGAACTCCTAGCTATTGTTTTTGCTATTGATAAGTTCAGATCTTACTTAGTACGAGCAAAAGTAATTGTTTACACTGATCATGCTGCCTTAAAATATTTGCTCACTAAGAAAGATGCTAAACCTCGATTGTAAAGATGGATTTTGCTACTCTAAGAATTTGATTTAGAAATAAAAGATAAAAAGGAAGTAGAAAATTCTGTTGCTGATCACTTGTCTAAAATGCAATTTGAGAATTCGAATTACCTATCAATGATTCAATGAGGGACGATATGCTCTTCAAGGTCTCCAGATCAAACCCCTGGTACACGAATATTGTTAATTTTATGATTGCAGGTTATATACCACCAGGAGAGGATAAGAAGAAGCTCATTTATGAAAGTCATCTCCACATATGGGATCCGCCATACCTCTTCAGAGTCAGTGCTGATGGCTTTCTCATAAGATGTGTACCGGTAGAGAAAGGCATTCAAATCATTGAAAGATGCCACTCATCACCATATGGAGGACATTATGGGGGTATTCCACACTCATGCAAAGATTTGGCAAAGTGGATTCTATTGGCCAACCATGTATGAAGACACAAAAGATTTCATCTGAAGATGTGGAGCATGTCAAAAGCACGGGAATATAAATTCACGCGATGCCATGCCACTCACTAACAACCTCCAGATTGAGCACTTTGATGTATGGGGAATTTACTATATGGGACAAATCCCAAAGTCAAAGAACTGTGAGTACATCTTGGTGGTAGTTGATTATGTTTCCAAGTGGGTTGAAGCCATGCCATGTTGAGCTACTGATGCTAAACACTCCAAGAAAATGTTTCATGAAATAATATTTCCAAGATTTGGAGTGCCAAGAATGGTGATAAGTGATGGAGGAACACATTTTACTGACAGGAATTTCCATCACTATTTATTGAAACATGGGATTCATCATAATGTTGCTACTCCATATCACCCTCAAACAAGTGGCCAGGCAGAGACATCAAATAAGCAAATCAAGAATATTTTACAGAAGACGGTCAATGAAATAGGAACTGCATGGAAAGATAAACTACCCGATACACTTTGGGCTTATCGTACGGCCTATAAGACACCGGTGGGTATGTCACCATATCAGTTGGTATATGGAAAGACTTGCCATCTACCTGTGGAGCTATAATTCAAAGCTCATTGGGCTATCAAGTGATAGAACATGGACTTTGAAGCTATAGGAGAAAAGAGGAAGATGCAACTCTCTGAACTAGAAGAATGGACAGAGAAAGCTTATCACAATTCAAGAATCTATAAAGAGAGAACTAAAAGATGGCATGACAAGAGAATCAAGAAGGAATTTGCACCCAGAGATAAGATATTACTTTTTAATTCTAGGGTTAGATTATTTGGGCATGGAAAACTATGAACCAAGTGGGAAGGACCATTTACGGTGGTAAGCACTTCATCGCATGGAGCGGTAACTCTTCAAAACAATGAAGGTACATTATTCAAGGTAAATGGCCACCATCTCAAAATCTTTTTAGAGCCTAATAAACCACTTGAGGTAGTTGATGAATTAGATTTTATTATATGATAATTACACCACTGCTATCCTCCATTGAGAAATAAAATGCGAATATATATTTTTTGGGAAGGAAATAGATTTAGGAACACATGAGACAAAGATGACCCCGAGAGGATGATAGGTAGGACCGGGCGACCCCACCTCTATGCCGCCCGGCCCCCCATCTCCACCTCTCGCACGTTGTCAACTCTCACGACCCTTCTACACCCTTCCAAGATAGAATGACATCTAGTTGTGATTCATTCGGATATTCTTTCACACGGAGCTATCCAGGTGAAGATTTTGACCTATGCTACAAGTCAACCCCTATATAAACAACCCCATGCCTACTTCGAAACTCATTCATTCAAGCCTTCTCTCCTCTCCATAGCAAGAGTTCTCTCCTTCTCTAAGATCCAATGGCTGGAAAAGAGATCATAGTTTTCAGAGCTGACTTCAACATGAATCCTCCGAAGGAAGACATGCTAGCCATTGTTCCTGTAGAAGAAGCTCTTCCTCTTGCTATCGTTCATCCCAAGGAAGTAGTGTCTATGCCATGCAAGAAGACCTATGGTAGTCCTACTACGGCCAAGCTCGTCAGCATACACTCCCGGTGTCACAATAGCGTCTACTCCTGAAGGATGCACTGAAGGGACCAATGGTTGCTATGCCGAAGAACACCAAGCTGGTACCTCCACGACCCAATGAGAGGATTGTGGGTGTGAAAAACAACAAGTTGGGGGAGGTAACATGTGTGAAATACACTAATGCCACTCTATTGTCTCTCTGGATGGAATTCACGCGGCTCCAAGTCAAGTCAAATTCATTTCATCGAGAGAAGCTCCCAAAAGGTATGCACCTTCTTCCTTGGAAAGAGAAGCCAAGTGCCCCAGAATGACCACAACCATGCTCAAAGATAGGGTTGAATCTCTCAAGCAAGCACTTGCGCTTGTTACTAGTACCGTTTGTACTATGAGTAGGCAGACCGAGATGAATATGTTAGAAATTAGTGTCACACCCAAAATTTCCTATTTTGGATTGTGCATGAAAAACACTAAATAAAATAGATGATTTCAATATTTGAATAAATTTATTAGATAAGTTAAGTTGCTGCTAATTTAAATATAGAAAATTGTGGTTTTAAACTTTCTCATATTAATTTGATAATGTGGTGTTTGTGTGATGCTTGTCTTTGGTGTTGGTGAGTGCTATTATTTTCAAAATACCATAGGACGACGTTTGCTTCTCACCGGAAATTTTTTTGGTATTTTCTGGATTTAAAATTTCAATTTCCGTGAGCTTAATCTTTTTTTTTCTTGATCTCTTCATCAATCTTTTCATGAGCTCCAAATACTTTATTTGGGTTCGTCTCATTCTAAAATATCTCTGAGAATTTTCCCTAAATTTTCGGAGCCTCCGAGGTATTTTTCGTGGCTTAAAATTCAATTCTGGACTTTTCTAGAATTATTTTATCCATGAAATTAATTAATTCTGAAAATAATAAAATATCTCAGATATCCTCATGCCCAAAGGCCCATGTCTTTATTTACTAATGGGCTTTAATAATTAATTAGGCCTATTAGTAAAGGTGGATGGTGCAACGTCAATTAGCACCATATCGCTAGTTGATATGGAGGTGGAGAGTTTTCCTTCCTATATATACGTACCTACCCCTTGGGTAAAAGCACACCAAAACTACCGTGGAGGAGCCCCTAGTTTGGGAAATCTCTTGTGTAGTAAATTAGATATTTCTTCTCCTTCTTGTGTCGCCGCCCGTGCCCTAGCAGATGGCGTTGGCACCATCTCATCTCATCCTGGGCAGAGCCATGGCACCGCCGCCGGCGAACTGTGGTGCGCCACACCCCTGATGCCATTGGAGGGAATCAAAACCATCTCAAACCTCCGTGCGCCGCTGGTGGTTGTCGTCTACGTATCGCTGGAGCACCATATATTTGGGAAGTCCAAGCCAGCTGTCGTCTCCGTCACGGTTCTATGTTCGGTGCTGTACCAGGTGCAAGAAGATAGCATGCCTGCATATTAGGCAGCAAACGTCCATGAATAAATCAGATCAGTCATCGACCGGCCAGAGAGCAGCCGATTGGATGATCATGCTGCTGTGTCGAATAGAAGTGGTTTGACAAGTAGAGCCGTTGTCAATCTCCAAGACGGCATTGGTGAAGCTGCATGCTTGTGGACGTCTCGCCTCCGTCGGTGAGTGATCCAGCATGTATACACGCTCCTTCCTCCCTCCTCTATGTGATCGAGTTCAGGATGTGCGCCCTCCAGCTCGAGCTGCCTGAGTAGCTGTGCCTTCGACCTGTTTAAAGATAGCAAGTTGACTTGGCTATTGTCTATCTGCGTAGCTTCTTTATGCGTTCAGCTTGTTCTGACGCAATCTATGAATTAGCCACCATTTATTTGATTTAACTCCGATTTAGTTTATTCTTGTTGCGTTAGTTTCGTAGCATCGCGCTCTACGCAGTAGTGCTAAGGTTTATCATGTCACCCAATTCCAAAATTATTTACTTAAATACTAATTAAGTTAATGATTATTTAATGACCTTTTAATTAAAAGCAACCAAGGGATTAACTCTGTTTTGACACATTGCGGTCAAGCTAATGCCTGCTACGTTTTAGTGACAACGTGTAGCATGTCTCACACCTCTAAATTTTATAAGTTAAATATTGATTTGATTAATATTTACGCAACCAAATTTCTAATTAAAAGAAATTTAAGGTTTTATATCTGGTCTTTTATAAACAAATGTTAACTTGATCGATAGCAACTTGAATATTTCTTTACTAGTTATAACTTGGTCAATTCATTCATGAAACATATAATGATTTAATCAGGTGTTTTACATGATTTATGTTTTCTAAAAAGATAAATGTTAAACTGACTTAAATAATATTAATGTTTATAAATTAAAAGCAACATAGGTGATGTACTTAAAGATTTTTCTATACAAATATTAATATGATTAATTGCTACATAAATGCATTCTTAATTTCTTATTACTTAGTTTAAACAAGTTGTATATATTAGGCACTAATAAGTATGCACGTGTCCCTTTTCATATTGCAAACTTTAAGTTAAACTTGCTTAATCGCTACGGCAATATTTATAAAACAAGATTGGTCTTAACTCAGCTTGAAATTAGAATATAATTTAAGTAATCTGAGTTAATAACTATCACGTGGTTTTTATTCAATTAAGAAAATTAAGCGTGTAATTGTTTCTTTTATAATATAAACTCTCGGTAGTCGTTTCTTTTCCTTCGTAGTTCCGTTATTGGCGTTTCTTATGTTCTCGAGACCGTAGCCGGTAGCTCTTTTTTAGTACGTTGTTTTCTTTTGTGTGGTGTATTGTTCTTAGTTGTTCCTATTTGTTTGCTTGTATGCCTGTTAGTGTGCTGGGTTGTTATGATCTACGAGTAGAAGAAAGACTATCCGTGAGCGCCGAAGATCCGAAGATGAAGACCAGAAGCTGAGTGCCAGAAGTTGCAAATGAAAGATTAAGTTGAGGTTTTTTAGAGCAAGTTGCTTTGGGCATAAATCAAGTTCTAAGGCAAGTATAGCATGGGATTATCCTTGTTGTCCTATTCACTGAAATTATCATACATATGCATGTGTCCTCCTTGACAACCATAGAGATTATAACTTAGCTATTGATATCTTGTTTCCTTGTCACCTATGGGTTATGCATTTGGGTAGCTACTGCTAGCGCTTAATTATGAACAATGATCTTGTAATTTGACTAATGGATTATGCAATCAACCAATTAAGATGATGTTATTTCTGTTGAAAGGGGGCTAGAGCATGTGGGTTATTTTGATGCTCTAGTTACTCTCCGTAAGGACTTACCTGTAAGTGATAACCGGGACATACAGTACAGCTGTGAGGGCTATATGGCTCTGGCTCTAGTTGTTCAAGAGACCTTTTCTAGCTTGTTAGAGGTTACCTTAAATGGCGTAAGAATGGCTTGCCACGTTGGGTGTAGTGCGAGCCCCTGGCCTAGTGTGTATAGGCTGCGGTTGTTGTGCCACCGGGAAGGGGTGTTCTACATCTGCCTGCCGAGTGAATCTATACAGCACCAGAGTGCGGGAGATTCTCAGACTCCCAGCTTCCAACACGAAGATACATCAGCTGTGTTTTGGTCAGACTCCTCCACCAAGACGCCCTCACGGCGGGGCAGTGCCACCTACAGACTTGGTTCGACCATGCTTCCGTGAGCCTTTTGGCAAAGGGTCTCGTCGCACGCCTGCCAGTTTGACACCTCTTGCCAGAGTTCTGGATGCTATAGTCAGACGCACTCTACTTCCCAGACTTGGCTACAGAGAGGGACTGACTCGGATGCAGCTATGGGTTGTTCACCACCTCCTCTCACAGACACAGTTTGACATTTGGGATCTCATACTTAGTGAGATGGAGGACACCATAGCTGAGGGCTTCAAGGGTAATCGTCAGCTGCCCTATGCACACTGGATCTGCTTCATCATTAGATCATCTATTCAGCTACCACCAGAGATCCGAGCTGAGATATCAGATACTACTACTGCTTTCCCTGAGTATGATATCCGTCAGCTTTGGGCTTCAGTCACTAGAGATCAGGCCCCAGTACCAGGACAACGTGTGCGACCTGAGGTTCCTGAGACAGCGGCTGAGCAGGACGCCACAGTTGATGAGCTTGCAGAGGCAGAGCTTGCCAATTTTGACGCTCAGCCTGCTGATCTTCCTGAGGATGTGACATCTGACAGCACTGATGAGGACTACCAGTCCATCCCCAGGTACCGATCTCCTCGGTCTCACGACCACGAGGCCGGTGGCTCTGGTTTAGCCTCCCGCACAGACCCAGCCATGGTGGCCATACTTGAGAGGTTGACCCAGGCACAGGAGCAGCAGCAACAACAGATACAGCGACAGGCTCAGGACATAGCTGCAGCACTTGCACAGATTCAGGCTCGTTAGGACGAGTTTTAGCGTCAGCAGCTTGAGATCCAGAGGCAGCAGGTTGAAATGCAGCGACAGCAGTACGAGATTCAGCGACAGAGTGCAGCTAGTCAGCAACAGTACTTGGATCTCCTGCGCCACCTAGTCACTGTTGGGGTTCCTCCGCCTGCTTCGGTCCTGACTTCTGCTTTACAATCCAGTGATCCATCGAGTCAGGGACAGCCGGGTTTCCAGTTCACATCTCCACAGCAGCAGCTTCCCCAGTCATTCCAGTCCCCGAGCTTCACGCCTATTCACACGGGGTTTACACCTTCAGACCAGCCTCGCCCTCACCTCCTGACAGGCACACCCTTCGGTGATTACAGTGCTACCTACAACGAGTTGACTGGTCAGCCGACGCCCTCGCACACTACCTTTGCTACTTCTTCAGGGTTGTCAGCTTCAGAGGCAGCTATTCCTCTAGTGACAGGGACCGGTACTACAGAGACTCTTCCTTCATCATTTGCCTCGACAGATCCTCCTACTATTGGCTCTCTACAGGCTCAGGTCACTCAGACGGATCCTCTTATTGCTACTACGTCAGTACCTGTTCCTGCCGCTCAGACCCAGACCGCTTCACAGCCACGTGTTTCTTCAGAGGGTCAGCCAGATAGCTCAGATTCCGAGGGAGATTCTCTACACTTCATGATTACTCCGCGCACCTCGGCACCCGACACGACTCCGTCTGTCCCCCCGTCAGATCATTAGATTAGTTTTTTGGCGCTTGATGCCAAAGGGGGAGAGAGAGTAGTTTCAGGGGGAGTTTTGAGAGAGGGTTTTCGTTTTTTCTTGTGTGCTACTGTCATGCATCATGTTTACTTTTCAGTCATTGCATTCGTGTGGCATGTCGTCGTGTGATAAACCTTGAGTCTAAATGTTTTATCCAGTCGCAGTATTAACACATGTCACCGTTTTTAATTATAGCTCTAAGGTTGTGCTTCCGTGTCTTACTCCGATTTCTTATGAGCTATATCTGTATGTGTACTAACATTCTTTGTCTTATCTTATGAGTACACTCTTTTGGTTGGGGCACATAAGCAATCTCTAACCCCTTGTGCTTATTGCTTTTTGCTTATGTGAACCATGCATGCTCGAAAACCTCAACTCAAATCTTTTATATATCTTAGTGTTGTCATCAATCACCAAAAAGGGGGAGATTGAAAGCATCTAGGCCTCGAGGTTTGGTTTCGGCAATTGATGACAACGCTTTATTACCATGACTAACGTGTGTTTTGCAGAAACTTTGGTAAGTTAGGTCATGGAGGTTTTAACTGCTTTGGGCACCATGGTATTCATGCTCCTTGATGGAAATCGTTTCGGTTTTCAAAAGAGTGACATCAAGATTAAGGACGGTTAGTTCCAGATGTTGAGGTGTTGAGATACATTTGGAATAGTCGTTAGGATCTTCGTTTTTCTCTTTTGGCCGTACTATAAAGGGGGGCATGAGCGGGTAGCTTGACCTAGGCAAGTCCTACATTTAGGTGTGGTGCACACTTGTTAAACTTGGTGCTAGGCAGCTCTAGAATAGCTCAAAGTTCAGTTGGAATCAACTTGGTTCAAGTTATGACGCGTTTCGGAGAGTTTCGGGTCGTTTTCTCATGACCGGACGCGGTCCTCGGCATGACCGGACGCGTCCGGTCAGTACAGTTCCGCGACTAGGGTTTCAGCTCTGACGACCGGACGTGGTCCTCGCAAGGACCGGACGTGGTGGTCAGTAGTCGACACATGTCACTTGAGGAAAACACACGATCGGACGCGTCCTAGGTGTGATCGGCGCGTCCGGTCATAGTCCAGTAAGGTCTAGAGACGACCGGACGCGTCCGGTCATCACCGATCGGACGCGGTCGCGCGTCTGGTGCGAGTACAGTATGCTTCCTGCACGATCGGATGTGTCCGGTCACCCCTGACTGGTGCGTCCGGTCACTCAGTTGTTTTTCGGTTTTCGACCGTTACGAGCGACCGGTGCGTCCGGTCAGTTCAATCGGCACGTCCGGTAAGCTCGAGTTTTGCTGAGTCAGCAGGTAACAGTTCGTTTTGTCTGTGGGGTGTATAAATACATCCCCACCACCTCTTTTAGAGGTCTCTTGCTCATTTGATCAGCTGAAAAACACCTTTGGAGTGCAAGGAAGTGCAAGAGCACTAGTGAGGATAGAGATTTGAGAATCAAAGCTTGAGAGTTCCTCACTAGCGATTAGAGAGTAGCAAGTGTGCATCCACCTTCTCATTTGGGCTCGTAGTGGTCAAGTGAGAGTTCTAGCTTGTTACTCTTGGTGATCGCCATCACCTAGACGGCGTGGTGGTGATTGGGAGTTCGGTGATCATCCGGCGGAGCTTGTGGATGACCCAACTCATCTTGTGAGCGGTTTTGGGTGATTCACCATGACGGAGTGTCGAAGAATCAACCCGTAGGGAGCACTTGATCCTTGCACGGATCAAGGGGGAGCTACACCCTTGCGCGGGTGCTCCAACGAGGACTAGTGGGGAGTGGCGACTCTCCGATACCTCGAAAAAACATCGCCGTGTTCCTTGCCCCTTTACATTCAAGCATTTACATTCTCGTATTTACTTTCATTGCTTGTTTTACATTCCTAGACTTGCCATGCTAGACTAGGATTGGAAACTAGGGTGCAAAACTTTGTATCGGTAGACTCTCTAGGAACACAAGTAGACACTAGGGGTGAATTCCGGCTTGTAAGTTTTAATTCTTGCATTTAATTTTTAGAGAAGCCCAATTCACCCCCCCTCTTGGGCATCTTGATCCTTTCAACTGGTATACTAGCCATGCTCATGGATATGAGCGGCCTTGGGGATTCTTACAGAATAGTTGATCACCATTATTATATCATGCTTAATTATTGTTGATTATTATTATGCTCATGTTAATGCTATTCATTATCCTTATTACAATTGATCATTGATTCATTAATGGGATTTGGATTACCTTGATGCTACTCAATTGCTAATTATATGATGATTAAAAGCTAAACACAGTCAAACAGTGTCTAGCCTTTTTGAGCCTCATGAACCCTGTGTTATACTTGTTGAGTTCGACATGGACTCATTCTTGCTATTTCCCCCACACTCCAGTGTGTAAAAAGATGCTACTCGGAAAAAGGACAAAGGTGTAGTGGAGTTTCCAGAAGACTAGTAGAAGTGCTAGGCATATGTTACCCCCAGTCAGCCGTCCCTGAGAAGAATGGAGCCCGAAGTTTAGTCACCGTTCCCCGATACTCTGATGTAAGTGTTAATATAGCTATGTATACGTTATATAATAACATTGTTTCTGATACTTTTTCATTCTAGCATATGAGTGGACTTCCTGGGCACACATATGATTAGCCTGGTTTTGTTCTTTAGAAAACCGGGTGTGACAGAGTGGTATCAGAGCGGTGTTGACTGTAGGACGTATGCCAAGTAGCTCTGGATATATTCCAAAACTCATTTTACTATAAAACTATTTTGTCATCCCTTGACTCATTGATTTTGACTATTTTCTCTTCCTTGTCTTGTTGTATCCCTTCCTTGATAGCTTCCTTTGAGCTATTATTTCTTACTCCCTTGGATTTTGTTTTATGTTGTTTTTACTAAAAGTTTTCTGATCTTACCTAGTTCAAAGATTCGATGGCTTTTCATCATCCATACTTTTTCTTAGGATGACCACCATTGTTGAAGAAGCACGTGTAGTACCGATGATGTGATGTGTGCTTGTTTTGCTTGATGTGTTGCTTGTGTGTTGTTCTTGTTCTCATGTTTCAAAGGTAGGCCCGGAAGGTATAAGTCTTGAGGAGTAGCTCGACCCATATTAAGTGGGGTAGTGTCATCTTCTATCCTACTTAATTTTCGATCAATCCTAATTCTTGTTGTCTTTTCCCTGTATCATCCTTGCTTACTCTTGGTTTCTATGCTTTCTACTTTATCTTAACCCAATGGAGGATAAACATATAATAGGACGCATCAATAGCAGCAAGCCTTAGAGAAAGTGTTGCCTTCAATGACATCATCAGGTGAAACAAGATCTTTGTTAAGTGGGGTAGCATCTGCTATCAACAACAACAAGTCCTGAATATCTCAAGCGACGAGGCATGAGGAGGTACAAAGAACTCAAGATCAAACCTTATCTTTCTTGTCATCTTTTGGCTATCCTCGATCCATGTCTTATATCTCATCAACACAAAGCAAAGAAGCATGAAGACTTGAACATTAGTGTTATCTATCTCTCTAGTGTCTTTGAATCTCGTTTCTACCTTATCCTGTTTTTTTATAGCAGTCTATCTACCATAGCTTATATCTCTATTTTTGGATGCCCAAAAATCATGGATAAATTCTGGACAATAGTAGATTTTAATATCTTTCTCTGACCGTAAGAACCACCCTGATATCTATTATGGTTTGGGATTTATGAAAATCACAAGGCGACGCATCTGTGCTGTCAGCAATCTGGAATAGTTTCTGTTGTGTACAGTTTTCGACTACCTTAACTGCAGAATCTGGAGAAGAATTCTATAAGGAAGTTGTAGTAAATTTGATAAGCTTTCCAACGGTATAAGCTACAATATCATTGGATTCGTAGAACTTGAGATATAACTATATTTCTGCACTGCTATTTTTCTGCTCGCGAGGAAGTGCAGGTTACTTGTTCTTGCATATGCTCATGAGTCTCTTTGACATGATAGAAGGACACGATAGTAGTTATCACTCAGAAACAAATGCAAGCTATCCTGTGGTGTACTCTAGTTGATCTCTTCTTAAGAGGGTTTGTCGAACTAAAAGACGATACAAGATGGAGGTTTATATGTTCTATTTCGTCACCTGGAAGCATCAGCTAGCTACATGGTTGTAAAGTCACTATCGAGCGCAAGTATCTTTTCTTAGGGTTGGTAACCTGTTGGAACCATTGACAAGGATCGTAAGGGTCTAAAGGACACCTTTACAAAGTTGGTTTTGAGCTTGTGGCATCATCATTGGATAAGAGTTGATGAAGGAAGAGTGAAGACTTGCAAATCAACTTTATCTTTCTCCCTAGTCTCTCTAAATCTCGGGACGAGATTTCTGTTAAGTGGGGTAGAATTGTCACACCCAAAATTTCCTATTTTGGATTGTGCATGAAAAACACTAAATAAAATAGATGATTTCAATATTTAAATAAATTTATTAGATAAGTTAAGTTGCTGCTAATTTAAATATAGAAAATTGTGGTTTTAAACTTTCTCATATTAATTTGATAATGTGGTGTTTGTGTGATGCTTGTCTTTGGTGTTGGTGAGTGCTATTATTTTCAAAATACCATAGGACGACGTTTGCTTCTCACCGGAAAATTTTTTGGTATTTTCTGGATTTAAAATTTCAATTTCCGTGAGCTTAATCTTTTTTTTTCTTGATCTCTTCATCAATCTTTTCATGAGCTCCAAATACTTTATTTGGGTTCGTCTCATTCTAAAATATCTCTGAGAATTTTCCCTAAATTTTCGGAGCCTTCGAGGTATTTTTCGTGGCTTAAAATTCAATTCTAAACTTTTCTAGAATTATTTTATCCATGAAATTAATTAATTCTGAAAATAATAAAATATCTCAGATATCCTCATGCCCAAAGGCCCATGTCTTTATTTACTAATGGGCTTTAATAATTAATTAGGCCTATTAGTAAAGGTGGATGGTGCAACGTCAATTAGCACCATATCGCTAGTTGATATGGAGGTGGAGAGTTTTCCTTCCTATATATACGTACCTACCCCTTAGGTAAAAGCACACCAAAACTACCGTGGAGGAGCCCCTAGTTTGGGAAATCTCTTGTGTAGTAAATTAGATATTTCTTCTCCTTCTTGTGTCGCCGCCCGTGCCCTAGCAGATGGCGTTGGCACCATCTCATCTCATCCTGGGCAGAGCCATGGCACCGCCGCGGCGAACTGTGGTGCGCCACACCCCTGATGCCATTGGAGGGAATCAAAACCATCTCAAACCTCCGTGCGCCGCTGGTGGTTGTCGTCTACGTATCGCTGGAGCACCACATATTTGGGAAGTCCAAGCCAGCTGTCGTCTCCGTCACGGTTCTATGTTCGGTGCTGTATCAGGTGCAAGAAGATAGCATGCCTGCATATTAGGCAGCAAACGTCCATGAATAAATCAGATCAGTCATCGACCGGCCAGAGAGCAGCCGATTGGATGATCATGCTGCTGTGTCGAATAGAAGCGGTTTGACAAGCAGAGCCGTTGTCAATCTCCAAGATGGGCATTGGTGAAGCTGCATGCATGTGGACGTCTCGCCTCCGTCGGTGAGTGATCCAGCATCTATACACGCTCCTTCCTCCCTCCTCTATGTGATCGAGTTCAGGATGTGTGCCCTCCAGCTCGAGCTGCCTGAGTAGTTGTGCCTTCGATCTGTTTCAAGATAGCAAGTTGACTTGGCTATTGTCTATCTGCGTAGCTTCTTTTTGCGTTCAGCTTGTTCTGACGCAATCTATGAATTAGCCACCATTTATTTGATTTAACTCCGATTTAGTTTATTCTTGTTGCGTTAGTTTCGTAGCATCGCGCTCTACGCAGTAGTGCTAAGGTTTATCATGTCACCCAATTCCAAAATTATTTACTTAAATACTAATTAAGTTAATGATTATTTAATGACCTTTTAATTAAAAGCAACCAAGGGATTAACTCTGTTTTGACACATTGCGGTCAAGCTAATGCTTGCTACGTTTTAGTGACAACGTGTAGCATGTCTCACACCTCTAAATTTTATAAGTTAAATATTGATTTGATTAATATTTACGCAACCAAATTTCTAATTTAAAGTAATTTAAGGTTTTATATCTGGTCTTTTATAAACAAATGTTAACTTGATCGATAGCAACTTGAATATTTCTTTACTAGTTATAACTTGGTCAATTCATTCATGAAACATATAATGATTTAATCAGGTGTTTTACATGATTTATGTTTTCTAAAAAGATAAATGTTAAACTGACTTAAATAATATTAATGTTTATAAATTAAAAGCAACATAGGTGATGTACTTAAAGATTTTTCTATACAAATATTAATATGATTAATTGCTACATAAATGCATTCTTAATTTCTTATTACTTAGTTTAAACAAGTTGTATATATTAGGCACTAATAAGTATGCACGTGTCCCTTTTCATATTGCGAACTTTAAGTTGAACTTGCTTAATCGCTACGGCAATATTTATAAAACAAGATTGGTCTTAACTCAGCTTGAAATTAGAATATAATTTAAGTAATCTGAGTTAATAACTATCACGTGGTTTTTATTCAATTAAGAAAATTAAGCGTGTAATTGTTTCTTTTATAATATAAACTCTCGGTAGTCGTTTCTTTTCCTTCGTAGTTCCGTTATTGGCGTTTCTTATGTTCTCGAGACCGTAGCCGGTAGCTCTTTTTTAGTACGTTGTTTTCTTTTGTGTGGTGTATTGTTCTTAGTTGTTCCTATTTGTTTGCTTGTATGCCTGTTAGTGTGCTGGTTTGTTATGATCTACGAGTAGAAGAAAGACTATCCGTGAGCGCCGAAGATCCGAAGATGAAGACCAGAAGCTGAGTGCCAGAAGTTGCAAATGAAAGATTAAGTTGAGATTTTTCAGAGCAAGTTGCTTTGGGCATAAAGCAAGTTCTAAGGCAAGTATAGCATGGGATTATCCTTGTTGTCCTATTCACTGAAATTATCATACATATGCATGTGTCCTCCTTGACAACCATAGAGATTATAACTTAGCTATTGATATCTTGTTTCCTTGTCACCTATGGGTTATGCATTTGGGTAGCTACTGCTAGCGCTTAATTATGAACAATGATCTTGTAATTTGACTAATGGATTATGCAATCAACCAATTAAGATGATGTTATTTCTGTTGAAAGGGGGCTAGAGCATGTGGGTTATTTTGATGCTCTAGTTACTCTCCATAAGGACTTACCTGTAAGTGATAACCGGGACATACAGTACAGCTGTGAGGGCTATATGGCTCTGGCTCTAGTTGTTCAAGAGACCTTTTCTAGCTTGTTAGAGGTTACCTTAAATGGCGTAAGAATTGCTTGCCACGTTGGGTGTAGTGCGAGCCCCTGGCCTAGTGTGTATAGGCTGCGGTTGTTGTGCCACCGGGAAGGGGGGTTCTACATCTGCCTGCCGAGTGAATCTAATGGCCCTAACTTGTTAGACGAACTTTTGAATGGCTTTATATGGTCTCTGATGTTTTGGGCCTTGCAAACCCATGCATTTGGAAATCATGACTCACAGTGAAAGTGTTCACCTCTGCGCAGAGTTAAAAACTGGTATACTAGCCGTGCTCACGGATACGAGCGGCCTTGGGGATTCTTACAGAATAGTTGATCACCATTGTTATATCATGCTTAATTATTGTTGATTATTATTATGCTCATGTTAATGCTATTCATTATCCTTATTACAATTGATCATTGATTCATTAATGGGATTTGGATTACCTTGATGCTACTCAATTGCTAATTATATGATGATTAAAAGCTAAACGCAGTCAAACAGTGTCTAGCCTTTTTGAGCCTCATGAACCCTGTGTTATACTTGTTGAGTTCGACATGGACTCATTCTTGCTATTTCCCCCACACTCCAGTGTGTAAAAAGATGCTACTTAGAAAAAGGACAAAGGTGTAGTGGAGTTTCCAGAAGACTAGTAGAAGTGCTAGGCATATGTTACCCCCAGTCAGCCGTCCCTGAGAAGAATGGAGCACGAAGTTTAGTCACCGTTCCGCGATACTCTGATGTAAGTGTTAATATAGCTATGTATACGTTATATAATAACATTGTTTCTGATACTTTTTCATTCTGGCATATGAGTGGACTTCCTGGGCACACATATGATTAGCCTGGTTTTGTTCTTTAGAAAACCGGGTGTGACAATTAGCAATCTCAAGAAAGAGAATGAGAGGTTTATTAGAGAGATGGCTAGGCTAGCCAAGAAGGATTAAATTATGTATCTGAGTGATAGGGAATAGTTAGCTTAAGAATTAGGTTTGTCATTTTGAATTGTTAGGTTCATTTTAAATATTCGGTTTGGTTTGTTAGCTCAATTGTTTACAAGATTGGTTTTTAATAATAAAGTGCCTTATTCATTTTTAATAAATTTTTTGATATGATTATATGTTCTCTATCTCTCTATTGCTTTTGGATATGTGTTTGTCTCCACATGTTGTGCAGAAAAGTTTATACAGGAAAATAAGTGTGGGGGAGACATATCGGACCATGAAACGATATTTGATCGGGAAAATCATGAGATTGGGAAGATAATTCATCAGGGACCTAGTACGCCAAAGTGGGCCCTGAGGGGACACCAGAGGGTGCCACTCAACCACCCTAATGGGCCAGCCGGTCCACCACCTCGCCGCCTCGCGTCGCGTTTCGTCTAAGGTCAAGTTTGAACCCAATACACTCCCATTCATATGTTTCGCCTTCCGTTTCGAACCAAATTGAAAATCACATGCTATGACATCTTAAAAGAGACAGGAAAAAATATTTTAGTCATGACTTAGGAATAAACTCACATAACACTTTTCCTAGAAGTCTTGCTACTGTTGGGAACTTATTTTAGGGACCCCATGATTGCTTAAGTTATTGAGGAATATGATATAGTGGAATAATGAGAACCTGAATCTTAAAGTTTTGTCATTGGAGAATTTTATTTCAAAAGTAAAATAAATAGCTATACTCCTTTGTAGTAATAGTAATGTCCTACCAGAGCCATATATAGGATAGATAAACCTTCTACATATACAACTTGTGTTTGTATAGAGTTTGGTCAAATCTTGTGGGGGATATATCCCCAGGTACCACAAGATGGAACATGGGCCACACCATTGGAGGTGGCCCAACCCACAAGATGAAGACGTGTGACGCACGACGCTGGTTGGCGTGCACTGCAAGGCTTATTGTAATAGTACCAAATATAATACTTTATTTGTAACCCTGTCCCTTCAGAGTATATAAGGAGGGGCAGGGTCCCCTATAGGACAGGACCACATATCAGATCACCATATAGATCTCATATCCAATCAATACAAAATAACAGAGCACAGGATGTAGGGTTTTATGTCATGCTGGCGGCCTAAACTTGTATAAATCTTGTGTCTTGTGTCTCTATTACCATCCGGTTCCTGATTATGCGCACCTCTACCGATCAATCTACCATCGTGGGTATACCCCTCGGTAGACTGCCGACCATATTTTGTCGACAGTGGCGTGCCAGGTAGAGGTCGTGCGTGCTGATCCTTTGGTGAGCCAGATGGGAATTTCTGTTAGTTATCTACTAAAAATCGGTTTGCTAGGATTAATATCGAGAATTAACTCGGTGAAGACGGACTCGGCGACTTCAGCAGCAGAAGCGTTTTCCAGATCAACGGCGGTTACTAGATCGGCGATCTACAGCATGGCCCCGGGTCTCGCGGTCGCTTTCCAGCGATCAGTCAAGTCGGCGCATCATCTCATTGCGGCTCGTCTACCCGTCAAGCTACAGCAGAGGCCACTACTCATCTACGTTTCCAACACGAAGACCAAGGCCACGTCTGATGTGCATCTACATGCAAGCCAACTACAAGTTGGAGCACGTACATACATGCATCAACGTGCAATGCTTTAGGCCATCACTAAGGGAAGACGCACGGCCTACAGCAGCATGTACGTGACCTCTTCATTGGCGTCTTCTCCAACTTCAGTGAACCGTTCGAGCTTCCAAGCGATCCTCCGAGCTGCCTAGCGAACTGCTCGGCCTACTTGCTCCGACCACCTGTCACATCGCAATGATGATCACCGTGAAGGACGATGCTACGACAACCATGACCATGGGTCGTACAATTTCATCGCTGCCAATCAGATTTCTATCTATAGATAAGTACACTTCCAATATTTATATACAATTTTTCGCTATGATGTTTCTCCGTAAGTGCCCTCGACATGATTATTCTCCAAACAACTTGGCTCCATGTATACTGTCTCCAAACAACTTTTTGCTAAACGGTTTGCCGATTAGTTCTTTCTCCTACTTTAGTTTCTCAGAGCCAACACGGTCTCTGGCTCCTCCCCACACATACATGAGATCTGTTCAGTATGTTTTGGGTGGTCGACAGTAGCTCTCTGGCGAGGCTAGTAGTCCTATGTGTGCCTGGGCTCCACGCCTCACGCTCTGGGCTATTGGTTGGACCAGTGCTGGTGAAATTCTAGGATAGATTAACTACTCGCGCTTACTATAAACATGACAAAACAATTAAAAATAGAGTTTTTGCTTAAATTTACGACCACATATTATACCGAGTATAATATCTTGTCTGAGCGAGCACCAAGTGCTCCTCCAAAACTTACTTAATGTTTACGAAGCACCGAGTGCTTCATCACATCTTAACTGCATAGACTCTTTTCATTTTTCTCTAGATTACATAAATTTGTACACCATGTAGCACTATTCTACGTATTTATATTGCAGGAGCTTGGTTCAGTCATCGTCAGCTACGCTCGGGGACTGGATCATCCAAGAAGGACAAAATTATCATCTTCCAGGTGGTCGCACCACCTAGTAGTCGGACTTCACCATCAACCAATTGGTCGGAGTGTTCGGAGCTCATTCCTGGTCGGTGTTCGCTCTGCCAACGACCAGTTGGTTGGACTACTCGGTGCTCGCTGACCAGTCATTCTGACCAGTTGGTTGGACTGCTCGACGCTCGTCGACCACTTGGTTAGACTACTTGGTGCTCGCAGACCAGTCATTCTGACCAGTTGATTGGGCTTCATTGTCAGCTTCACTGGGCGGCCCACCAGTTGAGCTGGGGACTCCTTGGTGTTCGTCCTTTTTGTACAAGAGTTTCTAGCTGAGCTAGGAGTTCCCTTGGTGGTCAGGTTTTGCTACATCTTCGCTTCACTTCGATTAAGCTGGTGTGCTATCAGGTTGGTCCACGCTATTTGGATCATGGTGCTAATCTTAGGGCAGCACATCGGGGCCTTAATAAGTACATTTCAGATTTATTTCCTTTGTCCCTACTACAAGATTCATTCTTTGTCTTCTAGCAGGCTCGAGGACTACGTGTGTACACATCATCTTGCGATGAGTGTACTACTTTTTCTGCAAGTTTCTCTCAGCTGAACTGGGGACTAGTTTTTAGCTAAGCTGGGGACTGCTACATAGCAGAGCCATTCATGTGCATTAGTTTGATGCCTTTTGTCCCATAGCAAAGTTGGGGACTGGGCCCAGAGCTGAGCTAGGGGTCGCCTCGCAGTAGAGCTGGGGGCTACCACGTGGCAAAGCTATGGGCTGTTTTTTAGAGCACGGGACGTCTCATAGCAGAGCTAGGAGTTGCCACATGGCAGAGTCATGGGTTCTTATCCATGGCAGAGCTGGGGATCGGGTCCATAGCAGAGCTGGGGACTAGGCCCACAGTAGAGCTAGGGATTGTGCCATGACAGAGCCATGATGCTTATTTCTCAACTAAGTTGTTGATGCTCTTTAGACCCTGGCACCACGTGATAGAGTCACCTACTGTCAGGCTCAGGGACTAAGTGGCTACACTTCACCTTGCGGTGAATGTAGTGATTCTCTTCTGACTTACCCTGCTTATCAACTAAGGAGTCTTAAGTGGCTACACTTCATCTAAGATGGAGAATTTTAAAATTTATCTTGAGCCCCTTACATCCTTCTAGCAAGTCTTAGTAAGTCTGAGGTCTACGAACTAGTTGAACTGGTCAACATTAATTATCTTCGCTCTGCTCACCAATTGAACTGGTCGGCGTTAATTATCTCCGCTCGGATTACCAGTTAAACCGGTCGGCTTTGAGTTAAACTGCTCAGACTTGATCAAGACAGTGTCACCAAATGGATACAAGGTACTTGTGGACTAGCTATTGGGGATATACCCCTAGGTACCATAAGATGGTACATGGGCCGCACCATCGGAGGTGGCCTAGTCCACAAGATGAAGACGTGCGGCGCACGGCGCTGGTCGGTGTGCACCGCAAGGCTTATTGTAATAGTACCAAATAGGATACTTTATTTATAACCCTGTCCCTTTAGAGTATATAAGGAGGGGCAGGGGTCCCCTAGAGGACAGGACCACATATCAGATCACCATACATATCTCATATCCAATCAATACAAAATAACAGAGCATAGGATGTAGGGTTTTACGTCATGCTGGTGGCCTGAACCTATACAAATCTTGTGTCTTGTGTCCCTATTACCATCTGGTTCCTGATTACGTGCACCTCTACCGATCAATCTACCATCGTGGGTATACCCCTCGGTGGACTGTCGATCATATTTCATCGATAAACCTTGTGACCTTTGTTGAGAAATTTATCATGCTTTCAAGATCAAGATCATATACACTCCACATATTTTCTTCTGCTCCTACACTAGGAGTATGCAATCACATGTTTTCCATCCACTAAAAATGTTTTACTCCTACACTGGGAGAAGACACAAAAATATTTGTTAGGAATAAATGCTCCAAGTTTTTGTAAATGTCTTTCTTGAGATTTCCAATTACAGAAAGAGATATGTGGCTATGCAAAAAGAAAAGGATAGGAAAATGGACAAGTGTCCAAGTTTCTAAAACAATGGGTACTTAGATGCCCGCTAAAAAAAGAAAAAGAAAAGAGATGGCCCATACTCTCTAGCAAAAGTTTTCAAGTGTCGAATAAGAGAGACATGTTTCAAGGAGCATAATAGAATTAGGATTAGCCACTATAAATTCCACACACAAGCACATTTTGATATAAGAGTATGACACTTTTCTCCTTGGATTCTTGTTTTGACTTTGCAATATATGCAATACAAGTATGTTTTCACATTTTCATACCTACCTGAGATCCACATAAGATTTTAGATGTAGGAAGAAAGAAGGCAATGTCATTTATACCTTGGTAAGGATCCGAAAATACCAGATATATCAGTGATTTGAGAGTACTACAAAAGGAGAAGGTAAGCTATGTTTTTGTTTTTTTTTCAAAATCTCAACTATTTCTCTGATTAACTCAACTAAATAATAAAGGTGATCTGTTTCACGCTGTTTTGTTCTTCAATTACCTAAAGTTTCATGGTAGACACTTTGAATCCTATAGTACATGCATGACTAGGAACAGTCTTATGTTGATGTTCTGTTCTGAAGTTATGTCTTAAGTAATCCATCCTTTTCTCGAGGACGAGTAAAAGCCTAAGTCTAGGGGCACTTGTTGATGGTAGTTAAAGTATACCATGAACCGTCAACCTTTCTTTTATAAATGATCAAAATGGATAAATACTATATAGTAGGAGGTTATTACTGATAGTTTCCATGAGTTCTGGTGAATTTATATTTTCTGCAGGATTTACACAGAAAATCACCAAAGAGGGCCTAAATATCAAAAGATATCACGGGATAATTTTGTAGCGTATATACAGGAAGGTTTCAGAGGACACCAGAGGACTCCACACTGAGGTAGGGCTTGAGAGTCTACCAGGTGGGGCCGGCCAGCCCCACCCTTGTGCCGCCCGGCCTCTGTGGTGGGAAGCCACCATGAGCTTCTGGAGTATTCTTCTACCGCCTCCAAGGATGCATCTCAGCCACACGTGAAGTTGGTTTGATCCAAGGGCTTGTATTCAACCTCCTAGGCTATAAATAAAGGGCAAAACCCCCCCTAAAGTCAAGTCACATCCAGAGCCAGAAACCCTAATTCCTATTCCATCAGGATCTAGACCAGCAATCAAGAGAAGATTAGTCATCTATAGGATTTAGTCTTAGTTCGAGATAGAGAGAGATAGAGCGCAAGAGTAGAGTTCTGGAGGAGTTCTGGCATGCCGGTGCTCTCTTTTGCAATATTCTACAGGATCAAGTTATTCTGGAGCTTGCTTCTGAGATTCTTTGGTAATCAATTTTTGATTCAAGTAAGCAATTTGTCTCTATGGTTATTCAAGTTTGCAACTCTCTTTTGAGTGCTTTGATTAGCTCCTTGATTGAAGTAGTATTCATAGTGTAAGCATGGTGCTTAGACTAGGGTTACATCTGAATATCCCCTAATTGGCAAGAAGGTGGTAGATCGCGTAGGTGACAGCTACATTGAGTCCTTTACAGTCCATCTCCCATCGATAGGATTTGGTAGGCAATTGGTGCTCATAGGGAAGGAACTCTAATTTTATTCCTTTGGAGACATCGCCTATAAATTGAGCTTTAGTTGACAAAGTTTATCGAGATTGGAACTAGACAGTCCTTAGTAGTCTTCTTTATTCCCCTTTTATTGTCTGACATTGATTATGAATTTGGGTTAAGTTTATAGACCAACTAGTTAGAACACACTCACATACTATTCCTTTGGGTTCGATATTAAAACCAAGATTATCTTGGAGAAGTGCTACAATAGGATAGATTTATCTATGCGCTTGCAGATACCTCATAACTTGTGTGCATTTAATTTATACCAACAATAACCTCTAACAACCTTCCTGTTTTTTGCTAGATTATGAACAACCGCTAGAGGACCCAAATGTAGGCCAAAGTAATCCTCAATATACTCTTCAGGGTATACAATTCTAGCCGATGATCTTTATAGATCTTTTCTCTGTTTTACTTTACTTATTCAATGCCTTAATTTCAGAGGGCCATCAATTTGCAGATACATCAGTTGTTCCTTCTTCCTCTCCAAACTCAAAAGGAAATGTGTAGAAGAGCAGTTATACCTAATTTATTTGTTTGAATACTTATCCTTCTCTAAAAATGTAGGCCCAAAACTCTTCCTCAATAGATACTCCATTTGACATTAAAGGATACATTGGGGAAGAAGTCAGCTCTGTGGACAAGAGTGCTGCAGAACCAAATCTACCTGAATCAACCAAAGATCGGCTTCAAGCGTTGGTAACACATTTGGATGTTAATATAGCCAATCTGGTGCATGATGTAGGACCAGTTTGAAACATCTTTAACTCCATCAAGAAAGAACTACCTTCAAAAATCCGAGAAGTGCTCCAACCTGCTGCATACATTGAATGCCATGAGCAAAAATTTCTTGGAGCCATGGAAAGGCTTGCTGCCCGTGAAGCCCAAAAGTATCTGCCCATTCAGGAGAACTAGCACAAATAGAGCTTAGTGCAGTTTAGAGATCTAATAGACAAGTTAGAAAGTGCTCCTGAATAGATCAACAAAAAGCTTGAGGATCTCAAAACTGAAAAAGATCAACTCTTAGCCAGATTGAAAGAGGTTGAAAGCTCCATCAAGCGAGAAGATAATCTGGCTAGAGTTCCCATAGCAATAAGTAAGCAGAGAGCTCTTATGACTGCCAAATATGCTGAGCTCAAAGAAATCCATGCCAAGAGGAAGCAGCCTATCTCAGGAACAAGTAAAGAAGACAATCAGCAAATTGCAGAGATCGATGCTAATCGCCAAAATGCTCTGAATGTAATAAAATCTATTCTAAACTTGTAATCCTAGATGTAGCACTTGTACACTTCCAACTTTTAATCTGAATCTTTTATGATGTTTTGTATTTTTGTGCTAAAGGCGATACATATTGCATCAGCTCTTGTCTTGAATCAAGACTTGATCTGATCTTTATTTTTCTGCTGAAGGCGATACACACTGTATCGGCTATTTGAGCCTGATTTTCATGACAATCGGCTATAACAAATTGACCCAAATGCTTGAATAATATTTCTTGAAAAGTTGCCATTGCACTCTAGAAAATTCTTGAATTAAGGCCAAACCAATTGTATGGACATCGGCCGACGCGTACAACTTTAAAGGCTTTCCTTGTTGTGGAGGGATTAGAACAGGTGGAGACTTGATATACTCTTTAATTTCCTCAAATGCCTTCTATTGTATGTCACCCCATTTGAACTCTTGATCATGTTTCAACTTCAATAACACTAAGAATGGCAAAATCCTTTCTGACAAGTTTGATATGAATCTTTTGATAAAATTGATTTTGCCGATCAAGGATTGAAGTTCAGTCTTTTTCATTGGTGGTACAACCTTGTCGATAGCTTCCATGCTTTTCTGACCAACTTCAATTCCTCTTTCATGAACCATGAAACCTAGAAACTGACCAGCTGAAACACCAAATGCACATTTATTTGGATTCATTTTCAAACCATATTTCTTTGTGCATTCAAGAGTTGCTCTGAGATCCTTAAGATGTTCTTTGTAGCCTTTGCATTTCACAACCACATCATCAATATAAATCTTAGCTATTTTGCTGATCAGCTTATGAAAGATAAAATTCATAGCTCTTTGATAAGTTGCACCGGCATTTTTCAAACCAAATATCATTACCACCCACTCATATAGTTCCAAGGCACCAGGGCATCTAAAAGTAGTTTTATGAATATCTTCTTCTGCCATAAAGATTTGATTATACCCTGCATTACCATCTATAAAACTGATTACTCTATGACTAGACGCAGCATCCACCAACATATCAGCAACTCGCATGGGATAACCATCCATGGGGGTAGCTTTATTCAAGTCCCTGAAATCAATGCATCCTCTCATCTTTCTATTCTTCTTGTAAATAGGGACTACGCTTGATATCCACTCCGCATATCGGCACTGTCATATGAATTTAGCCTCATATAATCTAGTAATTTCTATCTTCACATCTTCCATAATTTTAGGCTTAATTCTTCTTGGAGCTTGCTTGAATGACCGATATCTAGGTTTAATTGGCAATTGATGTTCTACAATTGATCGATCAAGTACAGACATCTCATAATATTCCCAAGCAAAACAATCTCTAAATTCTTTCAATAGAACTATCAATTCTTGCTTGTACTCAGGATCTAATTTAGCACTAATATACATTGGCCTAGGTCTATCACCAGGTCTAATGTCAACTACTTCTAATTCATCTGCCAACATAAATCCTTGCCCCAACTTGCCTTTAGTATCATCGATTGGAGAATCCATTAAAACAAACTTTTAGAGCCGATTGCTTGTATCGGCTATTGACTGTCATCGCTGATGTTGATGATGCCTTCTTCCCAAATCTTACTAGAGAAGCATTTAATTCCTTCAAAATTCCACCCAGTCAGATCGGCTGCTACAATAGTAACAAATGTATTAGCCTGAACCACCTCGATGGCATCTCCTATCCACTGAATAATACACTGATGCATAGTGGATGGTATACAACAATTGACATGAATCCAATCTCGGCCAAGGAGCAAACTATATGCACCTTTCCCATCAATAACAAAGAAAGTGGTCAACATTGTCTTGCTTCCAATTGCCAATTCAACATTCACAGCTCCCTTGGTATTAGATGTTTTCCACTAAAATCCTAAAGCCTGACATCTATCTTCAACAAGTCATCAGCTCCTTTTCCAAGCTTCCAAAACATAGTATAAGGCATCAAATTAATAGCTACTCCTCCATCAACTAGCATCTTAGTCATTGGCTTTCCATCGACGAAACCTTTGAGGTACAAAGCTTTCAAGTGCAAATGTTTTTTTGGTTTACTAAAGATTGCACTCTCTGCTTGGAAAACTAACTAAGCAGTAGGTTTTTCTTCCTCATCATCAGTGCATTCATCATCTTGATTCCCAGTAGCCCTGAACTCTACCGGTAGTATGAAAATTACATCAATATTAGCCGATGGCGCACCTTTATCGGCTGTTTGCTAAGCACACCAAACTTGATGTTTCTCTTCCCTCAATTCTTGGTTCCTCAAGCATTGAACCCTCCTTTTCTAGCTTCTGGTTAGTCCACCTAGACACCACTGACCATCTTGCCAAATATACTCTTCACCTTCATAATCGGCTAAATCTTGATCAACCACTCTTTTTCCTAGCCGATCATGAACAATTTCCTTTTTTACGTGCCGATCCATGTCTTGAGAATAATCAAGATGTTGATACATAGACTGGTAGTTGGTCTTAGATTGCCTATATTCCCAATACTAATCACTGTATTCAGGATAATTGTTTTGAGTAGGCAATCTCAAACCTTCATTCCAGTAATGCTTAAAGAAAGGACAATTCCAATGCAATTCATTTTGTTCTTTCTCATGCCTTTCTTTTTTACGACAACGCCTATAATCTTCTTCCTCCAGCCATCTCTAATAATCTTTTTCTTGCTGACGTCACCATTTGTTCAATAAAATATGAGAAGTTGGTCATCGACGCATAGCACTAGCCTTTGAAGATTCAGCCTGTTCCAATTGGCTCTTTTGCCGATCTCGTCTTCTCTTGACCTCACGATACTCCTCAGCTATCATTTGTGATTTGGGATCGACTGTCCCAGCTTCCCTAGCTTTATCTGATGTAAGCACTTTAGTTTTCCCTTTTTGTAACACGGCTGCAACCATATTTTGAGGGAATGGATGCCTTTCAATATCCATAGTCTTCTTGTTCTTCTCAAGACCAATCCTCCCCTACTAAATGGCTTTTTCATTATACTCATGAAAAACTCTACAATCATTGGTGTGATGAGTATTGGTGTCATGATACTTACAATATCTTCGCTTCTTAAGCTCTTCGGCTGAAGGCATCTTATGATTTGCTGTTAATTTAATATGACCTTTTTCAAGGAACATATCAAAGATCTTATCAGCCTTAGTGACATCAAAATCATGCTTGTTAGCATCATTACTATTAGTCTTCGCCCATGGAAAAAGCTCTGAATGCCTCCATGTCCATTCTACAGCAGCAACTTCTTCATCTTCTTCATTAGACGAGACATAATAGTTATTGGTTTCAACATTCCCAGTCTTCTAAGGCCTACTGTTGCATGGAGTTGAGAATCTAACCTGAGCCTCAATACTGGCTATCTGATTAGCCAACATTCCAAGACTCTGATATTCTATTCTAGATACTTTTTCCCTAAATGTTGGTTGTAAGCCATGGATTGCAATACAAATCAATTCTTCATCAAATAGTCAAAGAATAGCATTGGTTTCTGACTTCTCTGAGCCTTTGAAGATAATGCACCCCTAACTCATAGCTTCCTTGTCGTACTTCTATCAAGTCACCAATGTTCTTCTCAACTAGGCCAGAATAGAAATACTGATGAAACTTGCTCTCCAAATCTTCCCAGCTTGAAATAGAACCATATGGCAAGGATGAAAACAAGGAAAATGCAGACCCAGACAGAGACAAAGGAAACAATCACACTCTAAGTATAGGAGTCATAGAAGCCTCTCCCAACTGAGCAAGATATCGACTAATATGTTCCATGGTTGAAATTGAATCTGTCCTAGTGAATTTGGTGAAATTTGGAATTTTATAGCGGTTTGGAAGCATCACCTGATCATACCACTCTAGGTAAGGTTTCCTATAGGATGCCCTAGTGCTCTTCGGTTTTAAGCCAAACTGATGCTACATCATGTTAGACACTTGATTCATTAGTTGATCTATCTGAGCATCATGTTGGCCATTTGGTTGGTTCGAGACACCCTGAATAACAAGATTCTAACCATCCTGATATCCTGGATTGGGTGCACTATTCCAAGTGTTGTATTCATAATGATATCCTTGATGAACTCCACTTGGTACCCTTCCCTAATATGGCATTGCATTTTTTTAAAGCCGATGGAGGCATATTATATCCCCCTTGATTACTCATTATTGGCTGTTGCAAAGGAGGCTACATATTATGGGTAGTATCTCTGAGTTGACTAGTACTTCCCCCTTGACTAGAGTTTCTAGCTTGCTCACCAACCATTGCTTGAGTATCAACTTGCTTTTTGCTTATCATTTGGTTGAAGTAAGCTGGCCCTATGTGATGAATTGGAGCTCCATATATGACCTCTTTCATCACATTTGTTAATGATCTTATGAATACCATAATGTGATTGGTAAGAGTAGCTGCCATGGTCATGCTAATTGTCTTAGCCATAGCATTTTGTTTGGCAACAACATAAAGGTCCATCTATCCATGGAAGAGTGTTCTTGGAAGCACAGTCTTCTTAATCACCTTGTCACGCATCTTGGTGAACGACAACAAGCACTTGTCTCAGTGCTGCTGGACTGCCTTCTCTACGAGTGCCTTTGCCTCTTCAGGCAAATCATCTATAAAGATATTAAGGACTTGTTCATTGTTGTAATCCATGTTAACGATTGTGGTCCCACTGGGCGTGCTAAAAAGTGTGTTGACACAAAAAAAGTGTACTTCGTGCACAACACACTTGGAGGCCTTGCAGGATCTGTTGAAGCAGAGAGCTAGAGATTCCCTGATCCTTAAACACTGATTGAATCGAGTCTTGAAACCTTGGCATGCTAGTCAATTTGACCCTACAATTGACAAAGAAATGATCGATCAATAACACAAGGCAGAACATGCCGGCTTTGTTGCCAGACAGTTCCAAATATACGGCTCAATAGATAATGATGAAGGCCTTTAACTAAAAAGTCAACGCCTATGTTTGATAATAATAAGAAAAGTAAAGAATAAGCTAAAATAGCTATTTTGATATGCATGATAAGCATGAAATCCTTTTGCCGATCTAGTTTAGTCAATACGAGAACATAGATCTGATGTGCAAGCAATAATCTAGATTAAAACTAATAGATTTATTAAACATGTCAAATTTGAAATCGAATTACTAACAGTGGGGTGTTTCCGTGCAGCCATAATAATAACTGGACCAAGTCGTGCCCAACATGCTCAATATACCAATCAATATTTAAACAGATGCATGCATACTACGTCACGGGTGAAGCACTACCTCATCGGCTATTTAGCTAATAGGGTCATAAAGCATGAGCAAAGACTTGTATAACCATGAATAAGCTCATTAATCAAAGAAGACTCGTTCTATTAAACATGCCAAATTTGAAATCCAATCACTAATAGTGGGGTATTTCCATGCAGCCATAATAATGACTGGACCAAGTCATGCCCAACATGTTTGCAAGATCAAGCTTAATCGAACCAAAGATCTATTGAGATTACACAAGCTTTGAACGCACAATATGACACGATCAAGATTGAAAGGAATTAGCCGATACGATCAGAAAATCAATCATATTAGCCAAATTAGACATTGATTTCAAAAGATGATGGATCTCAATAAGATTTAAAGCCAAATCTATCAATCTTAATCGGGCAAAGTGATATTGCTATACTTAAATAAATCAATGAAAAACAAACTATATCAATAACTTAATGAATCTATTAGGTTGCCACGCCTAATAAGCCTATAACTAGTTTTACTAAGTTTTAGCAAAGAGATCAGACCTAACCGTTGCAGCCTTAGCTTAGACTAGATAAAACCGATAGTTTAGATCAAGCTTGTATGAGTTTGGACCTAACTAATGCAGCCTTACAAACAAGATGTAAACTGATAACTAGCTTATACCAAACTCACAAGAGGTTAGACCTAACCAATGTAGCCGTATGAACGAGGAATAAACTGTGGTAGTACTTACAAACAAACCGAAGGTCAGACTTAACCAATGCAGCCCTGCTCATTTGAAGAAACTCGCCGAAATCTACTCTACTCCTACTCTTAGGGTTTGGCATTGAGCCAAAAGATTATGTTTGATTGATGTCTTTTTTTCAATTGTCGGGGTTTATATTTATACCCAAGGCTCAATACGACTCCAAATCTAACATGACTCATTACAATTGCCAAAACCTAAACCAAAAACTACCTAATTTGAATGATAACTTGGACCCCAAGCATTCCCTTTCTATAGAGTCTGACACATTCTTCTCTTTTATCACCATCATGGTCAAAAGCTACTGACATCATCAACCATAGTCAATTCTTTCAAATAGCCGATTTAGAGAAAATCAGCTGTTTCCATGTCTTTCTTCTATGGATCCATAAGTGAAAATCCATTGCCAAATTTTGGTGTTAATAGGTGCCTTTCTAGAGGAGGTATGGGGGTCCTTTTATAGGGGGCATCAGGTGTCCTATGGGCCCATGAATCCATGGCACATAAAATCTGAACCCTTGTTATGAACTGACCTTGAGCAAGGGCGAAGATGGACTCTCAAAGGCGGTGGGGAACCGACGTAGAAAGCAGGGGCTGACTTGTGGGGCCCATAGGCTGGCTGACCTATCGGTGGAGCTAGCCGCCTCCCCCTATGACAGGCGGGCCTCCCCCTATGGTGATGTGGCCTAGAATCCATCTTGAGTTGACTTTTGAAGGTTTTGTGGGTCGAATCACTTGCTGATATCAGTTGCCTATTTGGGGTGTATGACAGTGGTCCTAGGACCTATTTTCTAGATATATCCTCCTACATTCACATATTCCCCAAAACATGTGGAATTCATTAATTAAACCCATGTAGCTATGTTTGGTGATGAAATTAAGTATATATGCAAGATATGTTGATGGTTTATGATTGATATTAACAACTGTCAACAAGTTCCCCCACACTTATTCTTTGCTCATCCTCGAGTAAAGGTTAGAATAAAGTAAACATAAACATAACTATTCAAGATATGAAACTGATGTACGGATTTTTCCAAAACATACCTTGTACCTGTGAGGTATGTGGAGTGGCTAACATATCTCCTTGAGCGGTTGAAAAAGTGGAATAGCTCACGAAGCGAAGTCATCTTCCCAAATTCTCATCTCATTAACTTGGAGTTTTTAAAGTTTTCATAAGAAAAGCATAGATCACTTTATACTCCTCAAATGGTACTCTCGAATCGCTCAATGGTGTATGATTCCTCACCAAGGCACATCATAGCATGGCAATGCTTTCTTTACCTTCCTACTTTCTAAAAGCTTATGTGGAGTTTAGGTAGGGATAAAAATGTAGCATACTTACCTTGCATATATTATAAAGTCAAATCCCAGATCCAAGGAGAGAAGTGTCATACTCTTAGATCAGGATGTGCATGTCTGTGGAATATTTGGTGGCTAACCTAATTCTACTATGCTCCTTGAAACATATTTCTCTCTTGTTGAAACTTGAAATACTTTTTGTGAGAACATGGGCTATCTTTATTATCATCTTTCTTTTGTTCTTTCATTTTTTTCTAGTGGGCATCTTTTTACCTATTGTTTTCAATATTCTAGACATCTTTGCATCCATTTTTTTACTTTACTTTTGCACATCCCATGTCTCTTTTCTGCAACAAACCTTTGAGAGAAATATTATCAAGAACTTAGAGCATTTATTTTGATAAAACCTAACAAACATATTTTTGCCTACTCCTAGTGTAGGAGCAAAACATTTTGAGGTGGATGAAAAGCATGTTTTTGCATACTTATAGTGTAGAATTAGCATATATATGTGGTGTGTACGTGGTCTTTATCTTGGGAGCACGATAAATCTCTCAACAAGGGTCAACAAGACTTGACAAAACTCAACACAAGCATGCATCTTATGTGGAAGGTTTGTATCCTAAAAGTATGCATATGGCTTGGGTAGGAATTTATCACCATTGAGGAGTATGTGACACTATGGTTTTTAAATATTTTTATCAAAAACAAATTCTCCAGGTACTTTGATTAGAATCGGTAGGATTTCTAAGCCAAAACTATATCACACTCCACAACAACTTAGTAAATATGATTTTCCTATATGATATTTTTTTGACAAGCACCAAGTATATGTAAGGAATAAACATTATGCAGGTCAATCTTAAAGAGCTATATTCATATTAATTTCAAAATTTTAACTTTAAGTGTGAAACTTGGTTCTTTTAAATTTGCATGTTTAAACAAGCATTAAACAAGGAGTAAGTATATGAACAAGTGAAATAGAATCAAACCGGATTTTAGAAGTTGTGTGAAAACTCCTTCACTAGTTCATGATGTGCTTCCATGTTTTTGTTCACAATGGGAGTGTTGCATACCCCCACACTTCTTCAAAACTATACCTAACTTTTATTCATAGACAAAAAATGGTGAAAACACAAGGGACTCTTTTGGTGAGGGACACTAGAGAGTCAAAATTTTATTGAACTATTGGATTAGCCTAAGATCTAGAAGGAAATAAGAACAAGATTGAACTTTCTAAATTGGATCATTAAATTGCAAAAATTCAATCAAGTCAATCTCTTCTAATTTTCAGGTTCAACAAAACTTTCAAATGTTGACCATTTACCTTGAAGGTGTTACATGTATCATCTTGGAGTGTGATGGCACTATGTGATGAGGCTTCCATTACCTTGAATGGCCCTTTGCATTTTCTTTGAAGTTTTCCATGACCGAAGAGTTTTACTCTTGAGTTGAATAGTAGAACCTTATCTCTAGGCTTGAACTCCTAGTGCTTTCTTTTATCGTGTCATCTTTTTGTTCTCTCTTTGTAAATCTTGGAGTTGTGATAAGCCTTTTCTCTCCATTCTTCTAACTCAGATATTTGCATTTGATGATTTTTTCTAGCTAGGTGGAGATCCATATTCCATTTCTTGATTGCCCAATGGGCCTTGAATTACAATTCAACAGACAAATGGCATGTTTTCCATATACAAGCTGATAAGGTGACATACCTATGGGTGTCTTATATGCTGTTCGATATGCATCATGAAGCTTGTACTTCCACTTCTTCCACATCTCATCCATGGTCTTTTGTAGAATGTTCTTGATTTGCTTATTTGATGCTTCAGCTTGGCTGCTTGTTTGGGTATGGTATGGAGTTGTAATGTTATGCTTGACTCCATATTCTTCCAAGAACTAACGAAAGGTCTTGTCATTGAAATGTGGCCCTCCATCACTAATGACCAATTGAGGTGTTCCAAATCATGGGAATATTACTTCTTGGAACATCTTTTAGAGTGCTTGGAGTCAGCGGCTCGACATGGTAATGCTTCTACCCATTTGGACACATATTCTAAGCCACCAAGATGTTTTTAGAATCTCTAGACTTTGGGAATGGTCCCATGAAGTTGATCCCCCAGACATCAAACAACTCCACTTGGAGGTTGTTCATGAGTGGCATTGCTTCCCAAGCATTGATGTTTCCATGTTTCTGGCATCTAGCACATCTTCAAACAAATTCCTTTGTATCTTGATACATTGTTAGCCAGAAGAATCCATTTTGCCAGATTTTAGCCTGTGTACGAAATGCTCCATAATGTCCTCCATAGGGTGATGCATGACATCTCTATGATTTTTGTGGCTTCAACCATGGGGACACATCTCTGTAGCAATCTGTCGGCATAGAACCGATAAAGATATGGATCATCCCACAAGTGGAAACAACTTTGATGCTTGAGCTTCCTCTTGTCCTCCCCTAGTGCAACATAACCCGCAACCATATAGTTCCCAATATTTGCATACCATAGGTCGGAGTCTATTACCTTGAGGAGTGTGTCATCCCTCAGATAATCATTAATAGGTGACTCATGTGTTTCCTTATATTGAAGCCTAGATTAGTGATCAACTATCGAGTTCTCTTCCCCTTCTTATCTCTTATTTCTATGTGAAATTCTTGGAGTAGGAGAATCCATCGGATCAACTGAGGCTTCGCATCTTTCTTAGTGAGGAGGTATTTAAGAGCAGCATGGTCTATATAAATAATTAACTTTGCCCCCACTAAGTAAGATCTAAACTTGTCTATTGCAAAGACAACAGCCAACACCTCTTTTTCAGTGGTAGCATAATTGAGTTGTGGCCTAGACAAGGTTTTGCTAGCATAGGATATAACATAGTGCTTTTTTATCCTTGGTTTGGCCAAGAACAGCCCCAATAGTAGTGTCACTAGCATCACACATGATCTCAAAGGGTAGCTTCTAATCAGGTGGTTGGATGATTGGAGCTGAAATGAGTGCCTTCTTGAGGATTTGAAAACCTTCATGGAACTCATTGTTAGAAACAAAAGGTGCATCTTTGGCTAGGAGGCTAGTTAGGGATCTAACGATTTGAGAAAAGTTTTTGATGAAACGTCTATAGCCTAGAAAACTATGAATGCCTTTCACATTTGTGGGAGGTGGAAGTTGTTCAACAACTTCAATCTTTGCTCTATCCACTTCTATCCCATGAGCAGACACCTTGTGTCCTAGCACTATTCCTTCCTGGACCATAAAATGGCATTTCTCCTAGTTTAGGACTAAGTGCTTTTCTTCACACCATTGTAAGACTTTATCTAAATTTTCCAAACAATCAATGAAGTTTTTTCCATAGTCAATAAAATCATCCATGAACACCTCCATAATTTTCTCAATCATGTTAGAGAAAATGGACATCATGCACCATTGGAAGGAAGTTGGAGCATTGCACAATCCGAACAACATTCATTGGTATGCGTAAGTTCCATACGGGCATGTAAAAGTGGTCTTACTTTGGTCATCGGGGTGGATCAAGATTTGGTGGTATCTAGAATACCTATCAAGGAAACAAAAGAAGGAATGTTTAGTTAGGTGTTCTAACATTTCGTCAATGAACGGCAATGGGAAGTGATCCTTCTTAGTGGCCTTGTTAAGTTTCTTATAGTCAATGCACATCCGCCACTCGGTGATAGTTTGTTGAGGAATGAGTTCATTCTTTTCATTCCTTATGATTGTCATCCCTCCTTTCTTTGGCACAACTTGGACAAGACTAACCCACTCGCTATATGGCATGGGATAAATAATCCCAACATGCAAAAGCTTAAGGACCTCTTTCTTAACAACTTCTCACATGGCGTTGTTAAGCCTCCGTTGTGGTTCCCTTGATGGCAAAGAATCAGAATCGATAGGGATATGATGAGTAGAAAGAGTGGGACTAATCCCTATGAGGTCTTGGAGTGAGTAGCGTATGGCTGATTTATGTCTTTGTAGAACAGCAACAAGTTTACGGGTTTCTTCTTGGGAAAGCTTGTCGCTTATGATGACAGGAGTTTCTCGATTGTTATTGAGAAAGACATATTTTAAGCCAGAAGGAAGGTGTTTTACTCAACTAAGGGTTGTGGTGGTACCTCCGTTTGATCTAGTTTGACAGGCACTATCAGCTCTTCCTCTTCTTGAATAAAATGTTCATTGTCAAGAGCTGGTTGGACCATGTCTTCTAGAGATTCCATTAAAACATCCTCAACAGGGTCTTATTTGGGCTTGGGTTCTACTATCATGTTGTTTGAGCGTGCAAGTGAGACGATGATAGGAGACTTTCCCAGATTTAAATTCAAGAGACCTTATTTCGGTCTCTCTCAAAAGAGTGTCCCTAAAGGTACACTAATCAAGAGGGACGTGTCTGAGATGTCATAGATATGAAAATCTAAGTAATACTCAGAGCCTCTTATGCGCAAAGGTATAGTTCTCATGACCCCATAACTTTCAAGAGTAACTCTAGAAGGAATTCTCAAAAGCTTATGAGATGGGATCAAGCACTCGTTGGGGCAAAGTTTTCAGCCAAAGCCTTTGAAATGATATTCATCCTAACGATAGGACTATAATGAGCCTATATGGTTGTTGTCTTTAGGATGCAAGATAAGACATCTGAGGGGGCAATGATTTAGGCTACCTTAGTGGATAACTCTGTTTCTGCCAATCACTCGTGGCTCATGATGGCCAAAAGTCCTTTGACTTGTTCCATTAGGAAAGACTCATTGTGTGGACAATCGTCATCCTCTGATGACACAAAATTTGCTAGAGACTTCACTTGAACTGGTAATTTCGAGGCATTCCCAAAATCCTCAAAAGGATCTTCCTCGATTTCAAAGGTAAACATAGAAGGATGAGATTCATGATCCTCCAAGGTGTGGTGTGTTCCATCAATGGGAGGTTCTTTGGCAACCAAATCACTAGAAGAATTTGAAGGAATTTTGGATTCCGTTGCGTGTGCCTCCTCTTGTTGGTTGGGTCTTGGCTCAACTTCTTCTTTGGGAATCTTGTAAAAAAATGCTAGTGTAAGGGGTGTTTTTAAGGATTTTCTATAGAATGGCCTTCCCTCACTAATGGGTTTGGGTGTGAATGATCCTCTAGATAGTATGTCAAGGTGGAGAGCAGCTTCTTTGCTAAGACAAAGATGGAAGTGATGTAAAAGGACGTGGTCAGGCAGGGAAAGGTTTGGACCAGAGTTAATAAGGCTTATGAACCTAGCCCAGGCTGCTCTTAATGCTTTCCTTCACTTTTTGTTGAAAGGTAAGAACTTCTATTCATAGAGTGGCAATTCAAGATAAAGGAAAGAAAGCAAGACAAAATTTGTCTCAAAGTTCATCCCAATTTCTATTTACTCCTCCTATAGTATGAGCATACCATTATTTCGCTCTATCTAAAAGGGAGAATGGAAACAATTTCCATTTAATGGTCTCTTATGTCATGCCAGCAATAGTCAAGCAAGAACATAATTGCTCAAATCATGAAGGTGGATGTAAGGATTTTTGTCTTCTATGCCAGAGAAGGATTGCTCCGAACCATGGCTATGAAAGTAGGATGAAGCTCATTGTCATTAGTAAGAATGGGGTGCACTGATGGTGGAGGCTCTAATAATTTGCCCTTCAGAGCCAAAAGTTGAATGATAGGTAAGGAATCTATGTGGTTGGAGTGGTTGTAAAAGGTAAAGGAATATACAGACGAACTTGGTTCTAAACTAGCATAGCTATCGTTCCCTGGCAATGACACCAGAAAGCTTGTTGGTATTTTTTTAATGCACACAGAAAAATCCGCAAGTGCATGGATAACACTATAGCTTTCACCCAGGAGTATTCTAGAGTATCATATTTATCCCATAGGGAATGCGAAGTGTTCTAGTAAGGATCAAGGTCGTCTAAGGATAAAAATAGAAAAGTGTTTTTGTGGGTAGAGAAGTGTTTTCTAAGGCCTAAACTAGATAACTAAGGATTGGGCTTACTTCACTTACTTACTTTGGAGCAATAGTACCTTTTTGACTCTCAAAGGAGGTGAGAAAATGTAGTCAGGGGAAAGCTGCCTAAGCTCTACGAAACACCTATCCGAACGTGATGGATTATGTCACCTCTAGGGCTACCACACCTGGCCATGGGATTGGGCGCCCACCCAAGTAAACACTAGCCTAGACACCACCTCTATGCTAATGGTTACTACTCTAATCTAGATCTTAAGACTAGAGCACTCGATGCAAGCGGAGTTCCCGTAAGTAAAATAAAGTAAAGACTGAATTTAATTAACTAGAGAAATTGCCCTACAGGAAATGGTGAGCAATAAACATGGCTAATGCAATGTTTGCCTAAGCACGACCATCGTGTACCTCACGCTGCCCCCTTTTGCTTCCTCCTTGTAGGCAACCCTTGCCCCTATCACTGCCCCCTCTTGCCACCATGGCACATTAGAGCTTGTCGGAGCTCCTCAGCCGCGGGCACCCACGATGGCCACCTTCCCCCCTCACCGGAGCTCACCCTCGCTATAGCTCTCCCGACTGCCTCCACCACCACCAGGGCCCCTAATCTCCTGGCCAGCCTTTCTCCCCCAGACCTTTCCTTCTAAGCCCAGCAGAGTTATGGAAGATAATAGGGAGAGCTCACTAGAACCCTAGCTCAAAGATCTAGGAGGAGCCCTACCTCACCGAATGTTCCATGACCCCCTCATATCTGACAGATCCGCCATGGCTGGCGTGGTGTGGGGGGAGGAGCACGGCATGGACGGGGGCATGTTAGTGTTTGATGATTGCCAACTCGTCACGGGGTTACCCAGGTTGATTGTTCGAGGGGCCGGCGAACCTAGAAACTCAACGGTAATGCAAGGGACAAGTAATTTATACTGGTTCGGGCCCTCATGATCGAGTAAAAGCCTTATGTCTAGTCAGCATTAGCCTTTGCTTAGATTGATTATATGATTATGTGTACAAGGTGTCATGAAACCATCCAAATTATAAGAGCACAAGTACAAAAACAATCATCAGAGTGATCAAATTTCTGCACTTGAGCCCATATAACTCCGGTAGTCCAACGAAATCACTAGGGATTTCAAACCAACCGACATACAAGCCAAGATCGTAGTGATTCAACATAACAAGTCACATGTTACATCCATTTCACAAGTAATTCAATATACATTGGAGTTCAATAAAGTTGTTACAACTTAAGTTCAAAAGTAGCGGAAGCAAAGTAATTTGAAACTAACAACACCTTTATTTCAAATATATGCCAGTACCAAGGTCAACTTCTTCAAAAGCACTAGAGACAAGATAACTTAGAAGGATCATTCCCATGATCACCCTTCGCCTCTACGGCAGGAGTCATCCAATTCTTGTAGTAGCCATGATACTTCACAACCTTCAACAAGTGGGGATAGAACCCTGAGTACGAGAAGGTACTCAGCTAGACTTACCCGTCACAAACTAGAAATAAAGTGACACCAAGGATCATGCAAGGCTGATATAGTGTGGGCTAGCTTGACAATATTTTGCACAAAACCTTAATATAGATAAGTAATCATTAATGCTTAAGCATCAAGTTAATAATCATTAACCTGTCATCTATATTAGCACCTGTACTAGAGCACTCACTTAATTAGGAGCAAACAATATTAACCATAGCAACTATAAATTGAGGCAACATTTAAATCATCATCTAGTTAACATCCGTTCAATTAAGTGAATCTACATTGTCGCTGCTCAAGTCAAGTGCTCACTAACCGGGAGCGACGACGATTCGAATCGAATTCCGATCTAGCTGGAGGGGTATTTCTAACACTCACCACGCAGGCCCTTGCCAGGGTCGCACAAGTCACCTTTGGTACAATTTAGGAGTCGCAGGTTCGACTGATGCTACATCCCCAAGGGCAACACTTTGCCCAGTGATAGGGACTCTAACCCCCTTGGTCTTATGCCAATGTCCCCAAGCACATCCTTACTTCCTCCAAGATGTGACCTACCCTTCGATTCCTGGCCTGAACTGTATTACTCAGCTTCGTGGTCAGAGCGGCTTATCTGCCAAACTAAGTGTTAGACTACGTTTAACATGACTCAAGGATGTATAGCAAATCGGTCCTTAAACGACTCAGATGGGGATAGATCCACACCCAAGACCTCCATGCCTTGTTACTTCACTATCATCATCCCGCTCGGTCTCCTTTCATATTATTAGCACATAGTTCTTTTCCATAATAGCAAATATAGCCAACTGTGCCATATATGAATATCTCTACATCTCGCAGGTGACAAGAAATAACCTGACTTCTACCGCTTAAAGCAGGGCTAAGCATCTACTCGATCCTGAGCTAATAGGATTCAGGTTCATATATCTAGACAAGGAGTGATATCGATGCAGCAAGGTTTTCACCCAACTCCTATATGTAATGCAACAATACATATAACACATATATAGTATTTGCTTTGAAAAGTAGGGAGTCTTATAATGCTCCGGGGCTTGCCTAGGATCTGACTCAAATCAGTCAAGTTAGTTTACACCATCTTGGGGAACATCTCCACTCCATGTTTGCACTTGAGGGTTCTTCCATCTTTGGGATGGATCCACCAACACCATCTTCAGGTTCAGCTCCACATCATGTCCTTCATGTGTTTTAGCTAGCGTACCTAAATGAGGTGCAACAATGCATATGTGTGAATGCATAGAAGTGCAATACACAAAGTAATCATGCGAGCATACCAAGGTTCATATAAGCACCTAGAGCTAATTAACTTAATCCTCACTTAGGCATAACATAGAAGACAGCAAGCACATCAATCAAGACACAAGTCTCATAAGATCATAGGGTACCAACCCAAGTACCATCAAAGATATGAGTCACACTTCAACACACAAGCATGGCAAAGTGAATCAAAGCACTAAAACTAAAATCTGCCACCTTCAAGACATCAGAATAGCAGCGGAGTAATTTCATCATAACTGGAGATATACAACTCCAAATGATGTGCAACATGATATTCTAGAAAGCATATAAAATTTTCTACAATTCATTTAATATCAACTAAGCCTGATTCCCAAGTTTAACAGGTAGAAAAGATGAAACTATAGAATCTAGTCTGCTCCAAACAGAGAGCAACCAAATCTGGGACCTGACTTTAAACATCTATAACTCAAAGACTATTTGGCCAAATAAAACCAAATTTTAACACAAGATAGATACCTGAATGATACACAACTTTGCTATAGACAAGATGCTCAGAAAACACCATTAACATGGGGTAATCTATATTGGCCCCAGAACTGTCCAGAAACTAATAATCGGAAGAAATAATTATTAACATATGTTGCAAATAAATAATTGGACAAAACCAACTTTACCAACATGTTACACATGACTAATGAACACCAGAAAATATAGTGTCCATTCCTAAATAAATTCTTTTAATGCATTTTCTTAATTTATTTAGATAATTAGGTGGAATTATGAACACATACCAAAATTGCACAATAAATTCTACCAAACTTACAGTGGCTGACATATGCTCCCAAAAGTCTAATGTCCAACTTTCAAGCCATTTGGACATGTATATCAATCTCTATGAAACGGACAAATGGCTATTGCAATAAATCACGTGAGAGCAAGTTAAACCTATATCTCACTCATCTAGCAACCAAAACTCATGAAATTTTAACCAAAGTTCGCCCATATGAGCAGTAGACTACCATAAAAATTTCATATCAATTGGAGTAACAAAACTCTAGATACAAAAATTACAAGAAACACAATGTAGATTTGCTCATTTATCGAGATTAAATCAAAACTCTACAAAAACCGTATACAACTAGTAGGTTTAATATTTTTATTAGTTATTACACGTTCTCACAAGATTAACAGAACAAGAATTACTATTTTTGGAGATCTAAAACTCTAGATCTTGCTCTGGTCAAGTTTAAAGGTATTTTTAGAGCTCTTTTCCAAATTAAATCAAAACACCAGAAAACTTCTACAAACATGTAACATTTTATGATTCTACTGGATATATATTTTCTCAAGGTTTCCAAAAAGTCTACATTTGCTATTTTAGGATGTTCCTAGCATGAGATATGGATTTTACAATATTTAGTAAAATTCTAGAAAGAAAAACAGGAAAACAACTCAACCCTAGATCTGCTATGCACACCCGGTTGTGCACCCAAATCTGCCACCGCTTAACTGACGTGTGGGACCTGCTGTACCTTTGGGCCTACATGTCATCCACACAAAGATATAGAGGGAGAGGAGGTGCTGGTCTTCACTTCCGGTCACCGGAAATAGGGGAGACGACAGTGGTTTCGCTGGCCGGCCGGTGAGGTCGATGCCGACGGCGAGGAAGAGCGGCGCGAGCTCCTGCGTGCCCACCTGCACCCATGGGAGGTCGAATCATGACTGGAGGTGGACCGTGGCCTCCTGGCCACGTGAGCAGGTGGCTCGGTGGTGGCCGTGCTGGCGGCGACAGTGCTCTGACGGTGCTGCAGAGGCGGGGAAAGGCGCAGGGGCTTCCTCTCGGGCTAGTGGATTTGCCGGTGCTAGTAGCTTGGCCTGAGGCGGCACGTGGTGGCACGGCCACCACAGCAGGCGACGGTGATGGCACTGCCTCCGATGACCGGGCTGCTCTAGCGGGCTCCGGCTCAACCGAGGTGCGCCAATCGTAGAGGAGGATGAGGCGGAGGTGTCGGTGCATGCGGTCCCGAGATTTGGAGAGACTAAGGAGAAAGATAAAGTTGATCTGCAAGTCTTCACTTTTCCTTCATCAACTCCTATCCAGTGATGATGCCACAAACTCATAACCAACTTTGTAAATGTCTCCTTTAGACCCTTACGATCCTTGTAGATAGTTCTAACGGGTTACCAACCCTGAGAAAAGATACTTGCGCTCGATAGTGACTTTGCAATCATGTAGATAGCTGATGCTTCCAGGTGACGAAACATAACCTATAAACCTTCATCTTGTATCATCTTTGAGTTCGGCAACCCCTCTTAAGAAGAGATCAATTGGTGAACATCAATGGATAGATTGCATTTGTTTCTGAGTGATGACTACCATCATGTCCTACTATCATCTCAAAGATATTCTTGAGCATATGCAAGAACAAGTAACCTGCACTTCCTCGCGAGCAGAAAAATAGCAGTGTAGAAATACGGTTATATCTCGAGTTCTACGAATCCAATGATATTGTAGCTTATACCGTTGGAAATCTTATCAAATTTACTACAACTTCCTTATAGAACACTTCTCCAAATTCAGCAGTTAAGGTAGTCGAAAACTGTGAACAACGGAAACTATTCCAGATTACTGACAGCACAGATGCACCGCTTTGTGATTTTCATAACTCCCAAACCATAATAGATATCAGGGTGGTTCTTACGGTCAGAGAAAGATATTAAAGTATACTATTGTCCAGAATTTATCCATGATTTTTGGACATCCAAAAATAGAGATATAAGCTAAAGAAGACAGACTGTTCTGAAAAGACAGGATAAGGTAAAAACGAGATTCAGAGAGACTAGAGAGATAGATGACACTAATCTTCAAGTCTTCATGCTTCTTTGCTTTGCGTTGATGAGATATAAGACATAGATCAAGGATAGCCAAAAGATGACAAGAAAGATAAGGTTTGATCTTCAGTTCTTGGTACCTCGTCGCTTGAGATTGATGATGGTAACGGACACTACCCCACTTAACAAAGATTTTGTTCCACCTGACAATGTCATTGAAGGCAACACTTTCTTTAAGGCTTGCTGCTAATGATAAGTCCTTCATGTGTTGATCATCCATTAAGATGAGATTAATAAGGTAGCATGACAACCAAGGGTAGACAGGAACGGTGTAAGAGAAAATGGCATGAATTAGGATCGATTGAAAGATAAGTAAGATACATGATGTCACTACCCCACTTAACATAGATCGAGCTACTTCTCAAGACTTATACCTTCCGGGCCTACCTTTGAAACACAAGAACAAAGCAACACACAAGCAACACATCAAGCAAATCAAGCACACATCACATCATCGGTACTACACGTGCTTCTTCAATAATGGTGGTCATCCTAAGGGAAAAAATATGGATGATGAAAAGCCATCGAATCTTTGAACCAGGTAAGATCAGAAAACTTTTAGTAAAAACAACATAAAACAAAATCCAAGGGAGTAAGAAATAATAGCTCAAAGGAAACTATCAAGGAGAGGATACAACAGAACAAGGAAGAGGAATAGTCAAAATCAATGAGTCAAGGGATGACAAAATAGTTTTATCATAAAATAAGTTTTAGAATACGTCCAGTGCTACTTGGCATACGTCCTACAGTCAACACCGCTCTGATACCACTCTGTCACACCCGGTTTTCTAAAGAACAAAACCAGGCTAATCATATGTGTGCCCAGGAAGTCCACACATATGCCAGAATGAAAAAGTATCAGAAACAATGTTATTATATAACGTATACATAGCTATATTAACACTTACATCAGAGTATCGCGGAACGGTGACTAAACTTCGGGCTCCATTCTTCTCAGGGACGGCTGACTGGGGGTAACATATGCCTAGCACTTCTACTAGTCTTCTGGAAACTCCACTACACCTTTGTCCTTCTTTCGAGTAGCATCTTACTACACACTGGAGTGTTGGGGAAATAGCAAGAGTGAGTCCATGTCGAACTCAACAAGTATAACACAGGGTTCATGAGGCTCAAAAAGGCTAGACACTGTTTGACTGCGTTTAGCTTTTAATCATCATATAATTAGCAATTGAGTAGCATCAAGGTAATCCAAATCCTATTAATGAATCAATGATCAATTGTAATAAGGATAATGAATAGCATTAACATGAGCATAATAATAATCAACAATAATTAAGCATGATATAACAATGGTGATCAACTATTCTGTAGATGTTCCAAGGCCGCTCGTATCCGTGAGCACGGCTAGTATACCAGTTTTTAACTCTGCGCAGAGGTGTACACTTTCACTGTGAGTCATGATTTCCAAATGCATGGGTTTGCAAGGCCCAAAACATCAGAGACCATATAAAGCCACTCAAAAGTTCGTCTAACAAGTTAGGGCCATTAGATTCACTCGGCAGGCAGATGTAGAACCCCCCTTGCCTGTGGCACAACAACCGCAGCCTATACACACTAGGCCAGGGGCTCGCACTACACCCAAAGTGGCAAGCCATTCTTACGCCATTTAAGGTAACCTCTAACAAGCTAGAAAAGGTCTCTTGAACAACTAGAGCCAGAGCCATATAGCCCTCACAGCTGTACTGTATGTCCCGGATGGTCATGTACAGATAAGTCCTTACGGAGAGAAACCAGAGCAACAATATAACCCCTTGCTCTAGCCCCCTTTTCAACAGTAATAAAATCATCATTAAAGGTTGATTGTTTAATCCATTAATCAAATTACAAGATCATTGTTCATAATTAAGCACTAGCAATAGCTACCCAAATGCATCCCAAGGTTGACAAGGAATCAAGGTATCAATCACTAAGTTATAATCTCTAAGGTTGTCAAGGAAGACACATGCATATGTATAATAATTTCAGTGAATAGGACAACAAGGATGGTCCCATGTTATACTTGCCTTAATCAAAGCTTTCCTGATGATACTGCTGGTCTGGCTCAAAATAATACTCTTGATCGTCCAGATACTGCTCACCGTCTATACTCGATCATCAATCAACAACACACATGCATCCAATCAAACATACACGAAGCAAACAAAAAGACATAATTAAAACAATACACCAACAGTAGCAAAATAATATAAAAAGTTTGTAAAACCCTTCTACATGTTACTACGATCACACAGACGTAAAGATCACGAAATTCGGATTTAAAACGTGAAAGTTATGAATTTTCTAAGATTTCCTATAGATAAATAATTATTTTAATATAAACTCGAAAATTAAACTTTCCAAACCTACTGCACAACTATATTAACATGTAGAGCTCGCAAATATGAACCTAACGCAACTTGAACGGGTCAAATCGGAGTTAAAACGAAGATTTTATGATCAAAACAAGTTTAGTGGCAAAACTGTAAATAGTATCATCTTCTACCTTGAGCTGGGAGGAGCTCCGGTCAGCCATGGTGGTACCTCGCCGGAGAAAAACAAGATGAGATGGGAACTCGATGAAACAGCGATGGATTCGTGCAAACGGATATACCACGATGTAGAGAACGACGAGGGCTGCCTCTTGGTGGTGGTGGCTGGCGTCGGAACGCGACGGTTTGGCCGGAAAAGCTCGTCGGAAGTTCGCCGGAACGCAAGCTGTAGATGCAGAACTTCGGCGAGAGGTGGAGGGAGCTACGAGCGGCGGCTCGCGATAAGGGTTGTACTTCTGAAACCAGGGCGTCGAGGGCTACACCGGCATATATATAGTCGTAGGGTTTGGAAACTTTTCGGATTTTCTTAATTTCGGGATTATTTTAATTCCGCGAATAAAATAATTCCAGAAAATCTAGAATTACCTTTTTGGCCGTGAAAAATAGCCCGAAGCTCAGAAAAATCACGGGAAAAATCCTGGAGACTCTTGGAGAGATAAGGAACTCAACTAAATGAGTTTGAGCTCATGAAAAGATTGATGAAGAGATCAAGGAAAAAGATTAAGCTCACGGAAATTGAAATTTTAAATCCAGAAAATGCCAAAAAAATTTCCGATGAGAAGTAAACGTCGTCCTATGGTATTTTGAAAATAATAGCACTCACCAACACCAAAGACAAGCATCACACAAACACCACATTATCAAATTAATATGAAAAAGTTTTAAACCACAATTTTCTATATTTAAATTAGCAGCAACTTAACTTATCTAATAAATTTATTCAAATATTGAAATCATTTATTTTATTTAGTGTTTTTCATGCACAATCCAAAATAGGAAATTTTGGGTGTGACAGAATCGAATTCCGATCTAGCTGGAGGGGTATTTCTAACACTCACCACGCAGGCCCTTGCCAGGGTCGCACAAGTCACCTTTGGTACAATTTAGGAGTCGCAGGTTCGACTGATGCTACATCCCCAAGGGCAACACTTTGTCCAGTGATAGGGACTCTAACCCCCCTTGGTCTTATGCCAATGTCCCCAAGCACATCCTTACTTCCTCCAAGATGTGACCTACCCTTCGATTCCTGGCCTGAACTGTATTACTCAGCTTCGTGGTCAGAGCGGCTTATCTGCCAAACTAAGTGTTAGACTACGTTTAACATGACTCAAGGATGTATAGCAAATCGGTCCTTAAACGACTCAGATGGGGATAGATCCACACCCAAGACCTCCATGCCTTGTTACTTCACTATCATCATCCCGCTCGGTCTCCTTTCATATTATTAGCACATAGTTCTTTTCCATAATAGCAAATATAGCCAACTGTGCCATATATGAATATCTCTACATCTCGCAGGTGACAAGAAATAACCTGACTTCTACCGCTTAAAGCAGGGCTAAGCATCTACTCGATCCTGAGCTAATAGGATTCAGGTTCATATATCTAGACAAGGAGTGATATCGATGCAGCAAGGTTTTCACCCAACTCCTATATGTAATGCAACAATACATATAACACATATATAGTATTTGCTTTGAAAAGTAGGGAGTCTTATAATGCTCCGGGGCTTGCCTAGGATCTGACTCAAATCAGTCAAGTTAGTTTACACCATCTTGGGGAACATCTCCACTCCATGTTTGCACTTGAGGGTTCTTCCATCTTTGGGATGGATCCACCAACACCATCTTCAGGTTCAGCTCCACATCATGTCCTTCATGTGTTTTAGCTAGCGTACCTAAATGAGGTGCAACAATGCATATGTGTGAATGCATAGAAGTGCAATACACAAAGTAATCATGCGAGCATACCAAGGTTCATATAAGCACCTAGAGCTAATTAACTTAATCCTCACTTAGGCATAACATAGAAGACAGCAAGCACATCAATCAAGACACAAGTCTCATAAGATCATAGGGTACCAACCCAAGTACCATCAAAGATATGAGTCACACTTCAACACACAAGCATGGCAAAGTGAATCAAAGCACTAAAACTAAAATCTGCCACCTTCAAGACATCAGAATAGCAGCGGAGTAATTTCATCATAACTGGAGATATACAACTCCAAATGATGTGCAACATGATATTCTAGAAAGCATATAAAATTTTCTACAATTCATTTAATATCAACTAAGCCTGATTCCCAAGTTTAACAGGTAGAAAAGATGAAACTATAGAATCTAGTCTGCTCCAAACAGAGAGCAACCAAATCTGGGACCTGACTTTAAACATCTATAACTCAAAGACTATTTGGCCAAATAAAACCAAATTTTAACACAAGATAGATACCTGAATGATATACAACTTTGCTATAGACAAGATGCTCAGAAAACACCATTAACATGGGGTAATCTATATTGGCCCCAGAACTGTCCAGAAACTAATAATCGGAAGAAATAATTATTAACATATGTTGCAAATAAATAATTGGACAAAACCAACTTTACCAACATGTTACACATGACTAATGAACACCAGAAAATATAGTGTCCATTCCTAAATAAATTCTTTTAATGCATTTTCTTAATTTATTTAGATAATTAGGTGGAATTATGAACACATACCAAAATTGCACAATAAATTCTACCAAACTTACAGTGGCTGACATATGCTCCCAAAAGTCTAATGTCCAACTTTCAAGCCATTTGGACATGTATATCAATCTCTATGAAACGGACAAATGGCTATTGCAATAAATCACGTGAGAGCAAGTTAAACCTATATCTCACTCATCTAGCAACCAAAACTCATGAAATTTTAACCAAAGTTCGCCCATATGAGCAGTAGACTACCATAAAAATTTCATATCAATTGGAGTAACAAAACTCTAGATACAAAAATTACAAGAAACACAATGTAGATTTGCTCATTTATCGAGATTAAATCAAAACTCTACAAAAACCGTATACAACTAGTAGGTTTAATATTTTTATTAGTTATTACACGTTCTCACAAGATTAACAGAACAAGAATTACTATTTTTGGAGATCTAAAACTCTAGATCTTGCTCTGGTCAAGTTTAAAGGTATTTTTAGAGCTCTTTTCCAAATTAAATCAAAACACCAGAAAACTTCTACAAACATGTAACATTTTATGATTCTACTGGATATATATTTTCTCAAGGTTTCCAAAAAGTCTACATTTGCTATTTTAGGATGTTCCTAGCATGAGATATGGATTTTACAATATTTAGTAAAATTCTAGAAAGAAAAACAGGAAAACAACTCAACCCTAGATCTGCTATGCACACCCGGTTGTGCACCCAAATCTGCCACCGCTTAACTGACGTGTGGGACCTGCTGTACCTTTGGGCCTACATGTCATCCACACAAAGATATAGAGGGAGAGGAGGTGCTGGTCTTCACTTCCGGTCACCGGAAATAGGGGAGACGACAGTGGTTTCGCTGGCCGGCCGGTGAGGTCGATGCCGACGGCGAGGAAGAGCGGCGCGAGCTCCTGCGTGCCCACCTGCACCCATGGGAGGTCGAATCACGACTGGAGGTGGACCGTGGCCTCCTGGCCACGTGAGCAGGTGGCTCGGTGGTGGCCGTGCTGGCGGCGACAGTGCTCTGACGGTGCTGCAGAGGCGGGGAAAGGCGCAGGGGCTTCCTCTCGGGCTAGTGGATTTGCCGGTGCTAGTAGCTTGGCCTGAGGCGGCACGTGGTGGCACGGCCACCACAGCAGGCGGCGGTGATGGCACTGCCTCCGATGACCGGGCTGCTCTAGCGGGCTCTGGCTCAACCGAGGTGCGCCAATCGTAGAGAAGGATGAGGCGGAGGTGTCGGTGCATGCGGTCAAGCATAGGGATGGATGGAGCGATGGGACAGCAGTTGTCGCGGAGCTTGGTCGGCGGTCATGGCGACAGCATGCAGAGGTAGTGCTCCGGTGATGCTTGGCCAGTGCAAGTGTGTGCGTGAGGTGGGGAATGATGAGGCGAAGGTGGTAGTACACTTGGTCACGACTGCAGTGGCTTAGAGCATTAGGAGCAACAGCAGTGGCTAGAGCTCTGCTCGGCCACGGTGGCGTTCGCGCTCTGCAGCGAGATAGAGTGGAGGGAGGCAGTGGGGAGCGGCAAGAGCAAGTGAGGGAGGTGTGGAGAAGCTTGGCATCCACACTAGCATGAGGAAGAGGCAGGGCACGTGGCCAGGAGGTTGGGGCGCTCGGCTCGCATGGCTGCCACGCCCTGGGCGCGTGTCACACGTTGGGGCATTCCACCGAACAACTGGCGGGTGTCGGAGTGGCTAGTTGGAATGTGTTTTTAGGCTGGTTGTAGGCCGATTTGGTCCTTGGGCCAATTAGCAAAATTGTTCATCTTAGTATGCTCTACAGTTTCTATTTAAGGTGTATAGTCATTAGGGCCACAGATTAGTGGATAATGAGGCTCCAAACCAGCATTGTCAATGCATTGACAAAAATTGGCGAACCTTCAAAATTGCTGGGCAAATTGGATTCCAACAAGTGCCATCTTCTTGCATGCTCTTCTCCAACATATCAGGTCCAACTTTTACATTTGGGTCAACTCAAGTTATTTAGTAAATTTTGGAGAACCTGCCATGCCAATGTCAAGGTCATTTAAGCGACAAAGTACCTTCTTGCTGTTTTGGGAACTATTGTTGAAGGTCCAACTGAGCTCCAAATTGGGTGACACTTGATTCATTGTTTTCACCATGAATGGTGCTTCAACTCATATTAAGGAATATAATGCAGCTACTATATGAAATTGGAAGATAAAATGTCACGAACATGTTGACTTGATGCTGCCGATTAGGGACTTAGAATATTTTCTGCTCTCCCAAAAACAGCAGCTGATCCAATTTTGTGAGCTCTATTTGACAAGGTTAGAGGCCAAACTAGCTCTTGAACATTAAACAAAGTTTGTTCTACACAAGATGAACTACAACTTTTATTTAAGGTCCATCCTCATAACTAGTACATAAGTAAAACTTTCACTTTGGTCAAAGTTGCAACTCGATAAAGCCAAAACTAGGGTTTTAGGACAACCGGGGCATTTTCTTGACATTTGCTCGACATGAACCCTTCATGACTTTTGTTATAGAGTTCATCTAGAGTCATTTGGGTAAGTTTGCATGGTTTGGTTAATGATCTATAATTCTATTCACTTAATGGTGCAAATTCCAATAGGAATAGAACTTATCATTTCATGTGACTTTTTGATTCCAAACTTCATGAACCTTTTCTAGGGGTCACTATGGATAGAGAGTGATGTGAGACACCTGAAAGAAGTGACATCAACACTACCTTGCATTACCAGGCATGAGCATCAAACATACACACATTGAAACACAATAACAAAGGTATGTTGCATATGTTTCAAGGAGATGTTGCAAGCACATTCCATATATACATGTTTCACATGTTGCACTAGTAGGTTCCATATGTTTCACTAGTGCATCACATATGTTCCATACTCATATATGAACAAATGATGCTTAGGCTCATGCAATGCAAGTGTCAAATGCAAGCCTAACACCTAGGGTGTTACAGCCCTCACCCCTTAAAGGAATTGTGTCCCGAGATTCAGAACAGAAGACTTTTAAGGAAGAGAACCATGTTATCCCTTTTCCAATATTTACGATAGCATTAGGCTACTAAACTTCAAGCATCAGAGATGCTAATTTGGTTAAGACACTTTCTAGTACTTACTCTTCATGGTAACTTTGTCTGAAGAATTTCCTTCATTGACTTCCATAAAGTATTGTTACTTTGGGAGGAATCCAAGACAACACAGTACTTCATTCTCAGTGTACGGAGGTCATTTGGCCCATGAGCTAACCATTCACAAGTATCTAATTCTTTAGTGAACATAGCATAGTCCGTATGAACTTTACACTAGATCAAAATCTTTAGAAGTATGCTCGTCAAAATGGCTCTATGTTCCCAAAGTTTGGAAAGCAGCCCTCTACTAAAGTGGCTTGAGTACAACCTTCCACCTGGAAACTTCCTCTTTAGGATCAAATAGCAGTTCTAAGATGGGAAATCTATTGTTTGACACTTTTCAAATTGCTTTCGATTTGCGAGGGTGTCAATTGATTTGCAGAAACCAAGGCTGCTCGTACATTGTTGATACGAGAAAGCAAAAGCAAACGAAAGAGTGTAAACTAGTATCTCTGGGACCTCAACAGGGCCATCCAATACCAGATCTTGACCATTAATTTACATACCAATCCGATGATGCACACGCTTTGAACTTGCGGGTTACTCTTGCAAGGCAAAACACATACTCCGCCTAGAGAACATTCCTACAAGAATAAGGAATAGTTTCTGAATATTCCTCAATACTTTATCCAATAGAGTTCTAAACAAAACCGTTTATGGCACCTAAGGGCACAAGGATGATGATTGAAACTAGGGTATGCTTTCTCTAATTCTTCACTTTAGTTGATAGAACACCTTGCACTATCTGTGTGATTGTCCAAGATGGAATTGACTTGGTCACAATGGCTCTGGAAGATAGAGTATCACTCAAGTTGTTGGCTAGTTGATTAACTTCTTGTTGGTTATTGCTCTGTGAGACATAGCCTTCATAGATACCAAGGAGTTGTTACCTAGCTGGAGATTAACCTTCCTATTGGTAACTAATCAATTGTTTCTCAACCCTAAAAAGTTCCAAATCTTCATTCTTGATCACAAAAATTGTGGTTGATGTAGAACAGATGGTTGCCATTGAAGTCTATAGATAAGGAGTCACACTAGGGATGATTGATTTTCATTGTATGGTCATTATGCATACGATGAGTAAGACTTGGAGACCCTGGTTATATGCATAATGTGATGATCGACTCTTATCCAATGGAAGACTTATCTAGCATTAAGTGTTGTGTATCCTTTTTATCCAACCGGGATGAGATACTTTGCTCACTAGATGGTGTCTGTAGAACAGATGGTTGCCATTGAAGTCTATAGATAAGGAGTCACACTAGGGATGATTGATTTTCATTGTATGGTCATTATGCATACGAAGAGTAAGACTTGGAGACCCCGGTTATATGCATAATGTGATGATCGACTCTTATCCAATGGAAGACTTATCTAGCATTAAGTGTTGTGTGTCCTTTTTATCCAACCGGGCTGAGATACTTTGCTCACTAGATGGTGTCATCAGTACTGGGACAACTAAGTAGAGTTACTTGTCTACCTCCTCTTGCAGTTGGTTAATGTTTATGTTGGTGACCTATTCTTCAAAGGTTATCCTTTATGTATCTTTAGATGGAATTTCTACTTTAGGTCTGAGATATGGATCTTACAATAAGATATGAGAAGATAACCAAGGAACATCTCACAAGAAAGCCCACATCAATGTAGTTCCATAATGGTTCATGACTAGCAACCTCGATACCAGCGCGTGCCTAGCAGCACAACCATGTGCCGACTGGTCACAAGGAGGCCCTAGGTTTCATCGCGGCACCGCAGAATGCTAATTGTAATGCCATTACCAAACATACGCCTGATGAGAAATTTGAAGTGGCACAGATTGGGTTGTCCGAACAAGCACCATACAAAGGAGGGATAGCAAGCAAAGATAGTCACAAGGTTTGGAGTCAACAAGGAGGTGATTCAAAGATCAAACACATAGCACAAGAGAACATAGCTCAATTGCCGGAGACAACAAAGCACGAGATCTTTGCTTAAATCCACAAACACCTTGAGTCCACCAAGGTGATTACCAGATGAAAGATTAATAGGAGATTCAATCATGTCGAGCAACAACATGAGATCAAGACTGATAAACATCCCGAGACATGGGGAGAAGTTGAAGATGAAGTAGTAGACTCCAAGGACAAAATCGATGTACCAATCGAAGATTGAGTTGATAGGTACTACATGACTTGAAAACCCAAGATTCTGAGATCCAGCGGCGAGATATAGCGTTGTACCAAAACACCTGTAGGAGAGGTAGCTAGGAGGCCCAACATGGAATTGGTTATGGTCTTACAACTTGGCAGCGAACAACCATGGCCAAAAAGGAGGTGTTTGTGAGAATCTATATTGGTTGGTAGATCAAGCAAAGGTATTCACGTGCGGGTGCAGGATAGCCATGGTATACGCGAATATTTAAGGTCCAGGCCCGGACTTATATATCAAGGAAAGGCATGGTGCACAAACATTCAAAGCAAGCAACCATGACTATAAACTCAGGCTCCTAAGGGAAAGAACCTAATTGGAGATGACACCAAGAGATCGTTTCATGTAACTCGAGTGTTGCTCTAAGATAAAGCTATTCGACACTCGTATGCTCACCAGGGACAAACGAGGTGACAACTATGGCACTAATTAGATAACAAGCATACATACAAACATCACAGTCAAGCATTTGATAGATTTAATCAAATCAGCTTAAGCGACCATTACTAAGCACTAGGCTCACCCATAAAAAGCTTTCTCTAAAGCAACAACTAACTACAAGTTTAGCCCAAACAAATGCTAGCTAAGGTAGCCAACTTAGCATGGGCACAGAATCTGGACAGCAGCATAATAGTTACTTGTTTCAACCATAACTGAGGTTGTAGACATCCCACAAAGGTGATCCTAGACTTTATAGAAATCTTATAAAGTTTTTCACTCTTTTGTTATTCATACCAAAAGCTAATTCACAGATTATCATGACCAAACATGCTAATGTTTCAGATCTATACAAACATGGACAGAAAACGGACCTGAACTTCAAAGATGCGTAACTAGAGTTCTAGGGGCCCAACAAGGCTGAGCCTTAACTTTATGTAAATATTATTAAGTTGTCTATAACTTTCTTATTATCATATTAATATGATTCTATAGCTAACAAGGCCAAACAAAACAAAGAAGACATCTCTACCCACATTTGGACAGATTCTGTCACTCCATTTTGCAAGCTCATAACTAGAGATTTAGATCACCAAAAGCAGTGCTATTAGACATTTTGGAAAGCTTAGAAAAAGTACTACACTTCTTCTATTATTTCTAAGAAATGATGCTATATACACACTGGTAAAACAAACCAACCTTCAGATCTATTCAGAGCATAAGCAAAACCTAACAGCAAACTTCTAAAATTCATAACTCCTAAACCATAAGGCCTAGTGTCATGAAATTTTAGAATAAGCTAGATAAGTAAGTTAGCTATAACTTTGGTATTCTCCATCACCACAGAAAACACCAACACCATACAATAGAAACTGTTCTAGTAGCCAATGTTCAACAAGCAAACAAAGCTTGCCTTTGTTCTACTTATCAAGAGAACACACGAACATGTTATTCTAGTAACTCCAAACATTGTTACCTTAAACCAACACCAATTTAATTCATTCATGAGAATCACAATTACTGAAATGAGGTCTAAAGCATTTACAAATGCTTGTATGAACAACATAACCACCACTTGGCTAAACTAGAGGACATCTATAGTTGCAAGCATGTACCCACACTTATTTCTAGCAAGGCTAAGCATACGCTATCTTCAAGCACTCCCTATTCAAGCAACATGGAACAAGGCATTCATATCTAACTCAATACAAGGAAGATAGTACATAACATCAATCACAAGTTACTTACTATAGAACATGGGTGAGAGGAGCATAGCTATGCATAAAGCAACAATCATGATAATGCATGCTTCATCCTATTCATCCTCACAAGATTGCCAACCTAAGGTGGCAATCACGTTCTATGTCGGTGGCATAACACGCACTCTCTCGATATATAGCTAGTCGGCAGCTACATTCAACTTACGCATTCGTGGTGAGTGTACCTGTAGAAAATCTTCATTGCAGCCCAACAATTCCCCAAATATAGCACACAATGAAAGCAGTAATTAAAATTCTAAGTACTTCCATATACATATACATATACCCCCGTATACGTACATGTAGCACCAAAACTACCTGAATCATCAATCACCCACAATCAAGTACCTTCATATGTACATGTGGGCAACATGTAAATAATCCAGTAACCAAAACTAGCTCTCCCCTAGACCAATGGATGTTCGGTCATGCTCTCACAACTCACACTTACCTGAGTGTAGGTGCGATGTTGCATAAAAGTAAACTAGCAACATATATGACTATCTCATATATGAAGGCTACCTCCAATCTGACACACTGTAACGGATCAACGTAATTATACGAAATTAAGTAAGAAAATCTTCCACCGAGGCGGTTAATTTAACAAACTTAAGCCCGTATAACTCGAGATTCCGTGAAATCACGAAGGATTTCCAAACCACTAACATACAACCAAGATCGTACTGATTTAGCAGCCGCAGTTCACACGATACATAAATCTGATCATAAAGGTAGGATACATCAGAGTTCGGAAATAAAAGTTATTACAACATAGTTCAACATAAAGTAGCAGAAGCAAATAGTTTTACGCACACACACTTAGTTCAGTTACAGTGCCAGTCGATAGTCATGGTCCACAAAAGCAGTAGATAAGACAAACAGAAAGACCCTTGCCCAAGGTCCTAGTTGTCACCCATCGCCGGATACAGACAGTTGGAGCAGTACCCGTAGTACATCTGACCATCTGCAACAACAATGGGAACAACGCCCTGAGTACGAGAATGTACTCAGCTAGACTTACCCGTCATAAACCAGAAATAACATGACACCAAGGAGCATGCAAGGCTTTACATAGTGGATTGGCTTGACTCCTTTGCGAAAAGCACAAGTTATTATGAATGACTAGGGATAAGTATCTTTAGCATCATTTTTAGGATAACCTATTCCTGCTAAATAAGCACCTATGACTAAAACAAACACTTGATTAACCATTAACATCAAAGATTACCATCTCAGGTTTAGCCTTTCCAACATTATCCACATAACCATCTGTGTTCCATCATTAAAACTACGATGCCATAGCTCGAGTCAAGTGCTCACTAACCGGGAGCGACGGCGATTCGAATCGAATTCCTATCCAGCTAGAGATTTATTCCTCACACAAACCATGCTTCCCCCGTTAGGGTCGCGTAGATCACCAATGACACTTTCCGAGAAGCCGCGGGATAACAATCATGGATCGCACTACCCAGGGACCGCCCGACTGCCAGGACGCACCTTGGGCTCACTCTTCGCGTCCCCGTTACCCCCTTCCACACCAGTCTGCCAACCCGAGTTTATCCCGGCTCAAAAAGTGTCACTAGCTTCGCAGTCGAAAGGTACTTTATTCGGCCAGCTAAATGTGAGGCATGCGTTCAACATGACAAGAGGGACGAGCAACGATCGGTCCTTAACTGACACAGACGGAATCACTATAGTCCAAAACCCTATAAGACTCCGCCCGGTCTCCGTTTATCCATCAACACTTGGTTACTTTTCATGATCACAATTACAGCTAACCATAACCCGGTATCCACCTATAACTCGCAGGTGACAGGAAATCACCCGACTTCTACCGGTCTAAGCATGGCTAAGCAATTTACTCGATCCTGACCTAACAGGGTAAAAGATAATCTGGTGGCCAAGGTAATAATGCAACAACGGTTTCACTCAACTGCTATAACTTAATGCAACAATATATAACTATAACTCATGTAATAAGGAATAACTTTTTATAATTTAGGAGACTTAAAATGCTCCGGGGCTTGCCTCTTTCGAACGAACTAGGGTGGTGATCGACGCACTCTAGCAGTTCCTCGCCTAACTCTTCCTCCTCGGGCACCTCCTGTGCCTGGGGTTCCTGCTGATCCGTCCAAGCCTGCTCCTCCGGCACTGCTGCCTGCGACTCCTCCTGCGATCCTGTATGATGCAGTCGCATAAGTAAATATGCGAATAATGCATAGGACTATGGTGAAGTGATGGGATGACGCGAGATGCAGATGAGTCCATGGAATGAGCAGTTAAGATAAAACTTCATCCTCTATCAGGTAGTCCACGTCATCCAAGAACATGTACCCTAAAGTATGCACATTGCGGTTCCACTAATAATCATACACCTTACACAAGCAAGTGACCCTAAATGACCAAACCTTACCAACCTAACTCATCCACAACATCAGCAAGGCATAATGATGCTTCAAAGATACACCAAACATATTTTATTCCTCTCAATTTCTCATAAAGAATAATCTTTTATTCCCTATTTAGCTAGGGTTACACAGCAACACCTATCTCTGGTGTAGATAAAAATCTACAAAAATTACAGTAGACTACTCTTACACTAACTAACCTACCACTAAATTTTCATGAGAATTGCATAAGTAAAACTGCCTGTACAAAATAAACAAGTTATAGCCTAATTGTGAGCATGAAATTATTTTATACTAGAAAAAGTATCAAACAACAGATTTCACAATTTTCTTAGGTTACTAACAGTAAACCAACATACTACAAAAATTATCAGATGTATGTTGTATACAAATTTTGCTCTCTACTAAAAATAACAAATATTACCAATTAAAAGCATTTGAACTACACTTCAAAAATTTCCCACAGAACATGCTTCACTGGCATTTTTCCTAGAAAGTACATCACTAATAAAGACTAATGTAACAAGAATCATATTTTTCCCTTTATTATTTTATTTACTACACTTTTTCTAAGATAACAGCATATATAACAATTAAATAAAATTGCATAGTAGAGTGTCACAAAAATAACATGAGATATTTTTAAACTGTAGATCTATTCAAAAGGAACATTTCAAAATTTGTTTCATGATTTTTGGAGCTATGAATCTTGAGATACAATTTTTGGAAGCCTTTTTCAGATTTTCTAGAAATCAATTTCTTTAAAACCGAAAATCAAAACCGGCCTTAAACGCTACGTGCACCCCGCTGTGACACCCGGAACCGAAACGCTGAGACAGACAGGCGGGACCCATGGGTCAGACGGGCCCACCCGTCAGCCGTAGTCGGCCAGAGGCGGTGTGGACCGCCGGGATCTCGCCGCCGGCGAGTCCTCCAACGACAGGGAGGGCACCATCGTGCTCCTCTCATCGACGCGAACCCAGTGGTGCCTAGTGGGTGGCCAGACGAGCTCGGCATCGAGCTCGTCGACGAGCATGGCGGCTCGGCGGCGCAGGACGCCGTCGGCCGGCCAGCTCCGACCGAGAGGAGCTGCGCGGTGAGGTCAGCAAGCTTCGCGGTGCAAGTGCGGTGCTCGTGCGCTCGAGAAGTGGGCGAGAAGTGGCGTGGAGGGGTGCGGCCCACGGAGCGGGTCACTCCGGTGAGCTCGGCCGAAACTCCGGCGAGCCATTACCGCGGGTGGAGGCCGAATCCTAGCGGGCTGTGGCGAGCACCGGATGCACCATGGAAGGCGCAGCGAGGGCGAAGACGGAGGCGGAGGCGGTGAGCCGGAGCGGCGGCTAAGGCGGTTGCGGAGCTCGGGAGCCGGCGATGGCGAGGCGGAGCTCTGCTGCTGCTGCTGCGGGCGGGCGAGGGAGAATGGAGGGAGCAACCGAGGAGGACGAGCGCGCGGAGGGGGTGTAAGCGGGCGCGGACGCTGCGGGGGCCACAGGGCGCGTGTCGCGCGGCTCCGACGGCGTGCGGCCATGCGGCGGCCGAACGCTGCCGCGGCGCCACGACGCCACGCGCGGGCGCGCGCGCGGGAGCGGGAGGGAGAAGACGCAGGCGCGGGCCGGGCCGCCAGCGACGCTGGGCCGAAAGGGAAGCCGAAGCCCACTAAGGCGAAAATCTGATTTTTCTTTTTCAAAATATTTTCCAGATTTAATTCTCTGTTTGAAATTCAAATTTGGAGATAAAAAAAAGGGTTTTCAGAAATTTGGCCCAAAATAAAAGTTGTTCAAAATTTTATTCTCTACAACTTTCATATAGAGCACTTTTCAAAATTCTCAATAGATTTTGAATTTGAGATTTAAAGCTAATTTAAAATCAAAAACTCATTTATTTAGAATATTTTTAAAACAGAATTTGAGGAAAACTTGAATTCAAAATTTGCTCCAATAATCAAGTTGATTTATTCTAGATTATTTAAAATTGCTACTTCTCAAAAGTTCACCAACTTTTTAACACTTATATCAAACTTATGGTTCCCATTTATTTGTTTTTCAAATTAAATTTGAAAGAGCTACAATTCAAATAATGCTAATCATGCAATGATGTTGAATGCTTATGCTTTGAATGATAATGCATGCTTAACACCCAGGGGTGTTACAGCCCTCCCCCCTTATAAGAATCTCGTCCCGAGATTTTGAGTTACGAACCACTTATCGTAAAAAGCTTTATACGCGGTTTGAAGATATTCTCCCGTTTCCCAAGAAGCATCGCTCTCATCATGGTGGCTCCATTGAATCTTGTAGGTTGTGACCACTTTATTTCGAGTGACTCGGTCCTTAGTATCCAGGACTCGAACCGGTTGCTCGCGATACTCAAAGTCTGCCTTGATCCGAATACCCTGAGGTTCTATCCTCTCCTCTGGAACACGCAGATACTTCTTCAGTTGGGATACGTGAAAAACGGGAAAGATCGAACTCATCTCTTCTGGTAACTGCAACTTGTACGCCACGGGACCCTTTTTCTCTACGATCTGGTATGGTCCTATATATCTTGCAGACAGTTTCTTCTTGATTCCGAACCGTTTCTTCTTCATTGGGGTAACCTTCAAATAGACATAGTCACCCACTTGGAAATCCAATGTTCTTCTTCTCTTGTCTGCATAACTCTTCTGACGAGACTGTGCAGCTTGCATATTTTGTTGGATAACACGGACCTTTTTCTCTGCCTCATCTACAAAATCAATTCCATAAAACCTTCTTTCTCCAGGCTCTACCCAATTTAACGGTGTCCTGCACTTCCTGCCATACAAAGCTTCAAAAGGTGCCATCTTGATACTCTCTTGGTAACTGTTGTTGTAAGCGAATTCTGCCAATAGTAACCAGGATTCCCATGAGCCTCTGGATGATAGTACACAAGCTCTAAGCATATCTTCTAGTACCGCATTAACTCTTTCTGTTTGCCCATCAGTCTGTGGGTGGTAAGCCGTGCTACGAATCAAACTAGTACCCAAACCTTGATGCAGATGTTCCCAAAAGTGAGAGGTAAACTGCGAACCACGATCGGACACAATTGTTTTTGGTATCCCGTGCAATCGGACAATCTCGGCAATGTACTTCTCTGCATATTGAGGTGGTCGGAATGTCGTCTTAACGGGCAGAAAGTGAGCTGTCTTGGTGAGACGATCTACTATTACCCAAATAGAATCATGGCCCTTTTGTGTGGTGGGGAGACCAGTGATAAAGTCCATACTTATATCATCCCACTTCCAATCGGGTACCGACAAAGGTTGCAGAAGTCCTGCAGGTTTCATGTGAAGAGCTTTAACTCTACAACACATGTCGCAACGAGCAACGTATGCTGCAATTTCCTTTTTCATCTTAGTCCACCAATAACAGGGTCACAAATCTTGGTACATTTTACTACTTCCGGGGTGAATAGATAACTTAGAACGATGGGTCTCATCCATCAACTTGTTCTTAAGCTCTCTATCCTTAGGTACTACCAGGCGATCCTTGAACCATAACACTCCTTGGTCATCCAATCGAAAGTGTTTGGTGGGTTCTCTCTTCATCTTTTCTTTGATATGAAAGATTCCCTTATCTGTTTTCTGACCATCAATGATCTGGCTTTCCAGAGTACAACTGACCTGAATATTATGCAACACAGCAGGATGTAACAAATTGAACCCTTCTTCAAACAACGGTTGCACATCAATAGCATAGGATTTTCTGCTCAGTGCATCTGCTACTACATTAGCCTTTCCAGGGTTATAGTGCATGTTCAGATTATAGTCCTTTATCAACTCTAACCATCTCCTCTGTCGCATGTTCAACTCAGATTGGGTAAAGATGTATTTGAGACTCTTACGATCTGTGAAGATATTACACACATTACCCAACAGGTAGTGCCTCCAAATCTTTAGAGCATGCACCACTGCTGCAAGCTCTAAATCATGTGTAGGATAGTTAACTTCATGCTTCCTCAATTGCCGTGAGGCGTAAGCAATGACTTTTCCATTTTGCATTAGCACACATCCTAACCCATTCTTGGATGCGTCACAGAAAACATCAAACGGCTTTTCTATATCTGGTTGGGCCAGAACAGGAGCAGTGGTCAACAACTTCCGCAAGGTACAGAAGGCTGCTTTGCACTCCTCTGTCCATACAAACTTATGATCCTTCTGTAACAGGCTTGTCATTGGTTTGGCAATCTTCGAGAAATCTGGTATGAAGCGACGGTAGTAACCGGCTAAACCAAGGAAACTGCGAACTTCGTTAACTGAAATTGGTGACTTCCAGTTCATAACCTCTTGTACCTTACTGGGGTCGACAGAAATGCCATTTTCAGACAACACGTGGCCGAGAAAAGGAACTGTCCTAAGCCAGAACTCACACTTGCTGAACTTAGCATACAGTCGATGTTCTCTGAGTCTAGTCAAGACTATCCTGAGGTGTTCCGCATGTTCTTCTTCATTTTCTGAGTATATTAGTATGTCATCAATGAACACTATCACAAACTTGTCCAACTCGGGCATGAAAACCGAATTCATCAGGTACATAAAGTATGCAGGAGCATTTGTCAATCCGAAGGACATGACAAGATACTCGTACAAACCATATCTGGTAGAGAACGCAGTCTTAGGCACATCTTGCGGCCTAATCTTTATCTGGTGGTACCCTGATCTCAAATCTATTTTAGAGAACACTTTGGCTTTGGACAATTGGTCAAACAAGATATCAATCCGAAGAAGAGGATACTTGTTTTTAATTGTCACTGCATTCAGTGGCCGATAATCCACGCACATGCGTAAGGAGTTATCCTTCTTCTTTTTCACAAACAGAGCGGGGCATCCCCATTCAGACGAGCTGGGACGAATCAACCCTTTCTTTAGCAAGTCCTGAAGTTGCTTTTTCAATTCTGCTAACTCATTGGGAGGCATCCGATAAGGCCTTCTCGAGATCGGTGTTGTTCCTAAAATTAACTCAATGGCAAACTCAACATCTCGGTCTGGTGGAAGTCCAGGTAACTCCTCTGGAAACACATCTGGAAACTCACAGACCACTGGAATCTGGACTAGCAGAGTAGTTTGTATCGCACAAGATGTGCTAGCTAGGTCTACCCTTCGAGGTAGGACCACCCGAAAGGTGCCTTCCCCACTGGGTTCCTTAAGAGAGATACTCCTTCCTCCAACATCAATTACAATTCCCATTTGATTCATCCAGTTCATACCCATGATCACATCCAAAACTAACCCTGGCATGACTATCAGGTTAATCTTATATTGCCGGTTTGATTTGTTTAGGGTTACTCCCTGAACTATCTGATTAGTCAACAGATCAGCCCCAGCTGAACTGATTTTATATGCACATTCCAATTCAACTATCTTTTGCTCATGTCTCTTAACGAATGCTTGACTTACAAAGGAATGAGATGATCCGGAATCAAACAAAACTACTGCAGGATGATTGTTGATAGAAAACATACCAGCTGTCACCGGTTCTCCTTCAGGGATGTCATCCACAGTGGTGTGGTGCACACGAGCTTGATACTGTGTTTGCTGTTTCTTAGGGTAGGGACAATACTTTGCAAAGTGTCCAGGTTGGTTGCAGTTGAAGCATGGTCCCTTCACTTGAGCCACAGTTCCAGATGAACTGCCTTGTCCTGTCTTTGCTTGAGGCAATGCCATCTTGAACGGCTTCTGGTTCCTCTGGGGTGGCTGAGCATTCTGATTCTTCCTTTGCGGTGGCCTAAACCTTGCACCTGGGGCAGGCGATCGATAAGCTGGGCGGTTGGCTACTGGGGTCCTGGACTGAGACGAACCCGACTCGAAAGCCCTCTTACGGATCTTGGAAGCAGCATACACATGGTTGTTCTTCTCTTGCTTCAAACAGTCGCTAACGAAGTCATTGAAACTAGTCCTCATGTGTGTACCCACATGTTTCATCATCTTGGGACTCAGGCCTCTCTTGAAACTAGCGATCTTCTTAGCATCAGTATCCACCATGTCCGGAGCATAACGGCTCAGGTTATTGAAGGCATGCAGATATTGAGTCACAGTCTTCGTGCCTTGATTTAATGCCAGGAATTCCCCAAGCTTCATCTCGGTCAGACCAGGTGGAATGTATGTTCCACGGAAGGCTTCAGTGAACTCCCTCCAAGAGATATGGGCGTGGGGAGGAAAAGTGGTGCGGTGATGCTTCCACCACATACCTGCCGGACCTTGAAGCTGATGAGCTGCGTACTCAGTCTTCAACACTTCAATCATTCTTAAGACACGAAACTTATCTTCCATCGTATTAATCCACTCTTCTGCATCTAAAGGTTCTGCGGCTTCCTTGAAGATCGGTGGACGAGTATCCATGAAGTCCTTGAAACTGCTGTACTGATTTGCTTCGTGACCTCTCGGGTTTATCCCCCGACGGGTATTATCTGCGATACTACGCAGCGCCGCTTCCATATTCTGTTGCATGCTCTCCATGTTTCATTGGCTTCCTAGGAATTGGGCGAAAAACTGTTCCGTAGTGTAAGGTGGAGGAGGCGGTGGTGGATCCCGATCATCATTAGCAGCTGCACTGCCACCAGCCTCAGCGGTACCATACACAGTACGACGAGTGTTTGGCATCTGCATGTTTCAGCAACAATAATTATTAGGTGATGTTGTAGGAATCGCGACCGAATGAAAAATCATGCCGAACTGAATTCACTGGAGAGAATAAATTCATACAATAAAACAGGGGCACAATAAGTCATTCCAATTAACACAACATCACTAATTATATTACTTAAAGCACACACATCGCGTCCATTACAACCAAGTTGCCAGCATACATACACTGGACTTTTGACGTTCGGATACCGCCACAAACACATCCAAGCTTTCCAACCTTACATCAAGCTTTAGTCTTTCTACTCATTATTACATGTCCAAAGTGCCAACAAGCAAAAGATCATGCAAACGGAACCTAGTAGCTAGCGCAACAACTACTAGCCTACTCATCGTGATCGCTATCTAGGTCCGAGACGTTGGCGTTGTCGCCAACTGCAGCGTCGTCGTGCTCCTCAGCTGGCGCCACGGGCTCTTCAGGATCTTCGTCTGCATCCAAATCCATCTCTGCTGCGCCAGGAAGGTCATAAGGGTTAAGCTGATTGTTCAGCCGATGGACCTCTTCATGCAAGTTATCGTTGTACTCTTCTGCATCAGCCAGCCGCTGCTCGAGCTCAAACTGTCTAGCTCTCAACACATTCTCTGCGGACCAGGCTTCATTCCTCTGATGGAGCACATGAGCCAACATGCTCTCAGCATTCCTGTGGGCGGTGGTCAGTTGCCCAAGCTGCTCTCTTAGGGCACGTACATCTCCCTCAAAAATCACAGTCCTCTGAGTGGCCTGATCTCTTTGACGAGTCAACTGGGCCATCTCAGCAGTGAGCCTCTCAATCTCGGCGTCGTGATCTCTCTGAAGCTAGCGGCGGTCATCACGAGCCTGACCAAGAGCACTAGAAACACGTCTCAGACTACCTTCCACTCCATCAAAGGCCCTCATCACTGCGAACATGGCACTCATAGCGGGGTTGTCACTGTTCTGTGCCTCTGCTGCGCTAATCTCCAGAGATCTGTCCCTTGCTTGCTGCCACGAGTCAGTGGAGGGGTTGCCCCTCGGAAAGACTCCCACTATAGTTGCTGCCAACTCCTGAGGAAAGCGATCCATGATATCCCTCAGGATCCCAAAGGCTGCCCTCTCAGCGGCTTCTTCAGGGGTCCTGCCAGTTGACTCAAAACGCCAACCGGTCCACTCAGAACCATCACCTCGGGGACGAACTACCGCTTCCACAGTTACCAAAAGTCCTTCACCCAACCGCTCATTTGACCAAAAGTAGCGGGGCTCCATCCCATCATGATAGCCTACATAGCTGAGCACTCTCCACAAGAGTGTAGGCATCCCAAACTCTCCAAGAAAAGTGTGACGCTGGCGAGTGCGCGGAGCAAGCTGATGATGGGGAGCTCTGCCGGTGGACTTGCGATCGGTCTGCTTGGTACGTGCCATCTGTAGCAAAAATTTTTATTACCGTGGTGAGAACAGATTTTTAAGTTGACATTTTTATCGAAATGAGATAATCAACTTATAAGGGGAGGAACAGTGCCATGAATGAAATGCACAACATGATGCATGCACGTTCAGTACGTCCTCACAAACTTAGAAAACTAATGACTACTAACGGAATAAACGGTGGCATACAACGATCTCTTGTAACGTAACTAACACGTACTACTCGAAAGCGTTGTTATGTACCTGCAGAAAAAATCACTTCAGCCCAAACCTCACAGTATGAAAACATGCAGAAAACAGTAAAGTAAGTTACTCGCTCTACACGCATCCCCAGATACGAGTATAACGGTAACAACTACCCGAATCGTCGTCCTATTGACGGCATCGTCACTGCATGACGGAATTCCCCACAATTTGGATACCCTCATACGAACATGCGCAGGGCACGTAAGTATTTCGGTATCACATAAGCACTCCCCTAGATCGGCAGTGTATCCGACCATGCACTCACAACTCTCACTTACCAAGGCATAGAGGTAAATGATCCATACATTACCACTCAAGTGAATGGCACTCATACCATAGCACGCCGTATGAGCGACGAAATTTAAAATATGATGCAAACCCCCAAGTTAGTACTTAATTAAGCCACCTAGAGTCCTTATCGGGCATAAAGGATATGACCACTGGCACACTTTTAAGTTCAAAAGCTTATTTGAAAACACAGTTTTTAAATACTCATGTGAACAGTAACATGCTAAACCATGCTCCGATGCCAGCTGTAACGGATCAACGTAATTATACGAAATTAAGTAAGAAAATCTTCCACCGAGGCGGTTAATTTAACAAACTTAAGCCCGTATAACTCGAGATTCCGTGAAATCACGAAGGATTTCCAAACCACTAACATACAACCAAGATCGTACTGATTTAGCAGCCGCAGTTCACACGATACATAAATCTGATCATAAAGGTAGGATACATCGGAGTTCGGAAATAAAAGTTATTACAACATAGTTCAACATAAAGTAGCGGAAGCAAATAGTTTTACGCACACACACTTAGTTCAGTTACAGTGCCAGTCGATAGTCATGGTCCACAAAAGCAGTAGATAAGACAAACAGAAAGACCCTTGCCCAAGGTCCTAGTTGTCACCCATCGCCGGATACAGACAGTTGGAGCAGTACCCGTAGTACATCTGACCATCTGCAATAACAATGGGAACAACGCCCTGAGTACGAGAATGTACTCAGCTAGACTTACCCGTCATAAACCAGAAATAACATGACACCAAGGAGCATGCAAGGCTTTACATAGTGGATTGGCTTGACTCCTTTGCGAAAAGCACAAGTTATTATGAATGACTAGGGATAAGTATCTTTAGCATCATTTTTAGGATAACCTATTCCTGCTAAATAAGCACCTATGACTAAAACAAACACTTGATTAACCATTAACATCAAAGATTACCATCTCAGCTTTAGCCTTTCCAACATTATCCACATAACCATCCGTGTTCCATCATTAAAACTACGATGCCATAGCTCGAGTCAAGTGCTCACTAACCGGGAGCGACGGCGATTCGAATCGAATTCCTATCCAGCTGGAGATTTATTCCTCACACAAACCATGCTTCCCCCGTCAGGGTCGCGTAGATCACCAATAACACTTTCCGAGAAGCCGCGGGATAACAATCCTGGATCGCACTACCCAGGGACCGCCCGACTGCCAGGACGCACCTTGGGCTCACTCTTCGCGTCCCCGTTACCCCCTTCCACACCAGTCTGCCAACCCGAGTTTATCCCGGCTCAAAAAGTGTCACTAGCTTCGCGGTCAAAAGGTACTTTATTCGGCCAGCTAAATGTGAGGCATGCGTTCAACATGACAAGAGGGACGAGCAACGATCGGTCCTTAACTGACACAGACGGAATCACTATAGTCCAAAACCCTATAAGACTCCGCCCGGTCTCCGTTTATCCATCAACACTTGGTTACTTTTCATGATCACAATTACAGCTAACCATAACCCGGTATCCACCTATAACTCGCAGGTGACAGGAAATCACCCGACTTCTACCGGTCTAAGCATGGCTAAGCAATTTACTCGATCCTGACCTAACAGGGTAAAAGATAATCCGGTGGCCAAGGTAATAATGCAACAACGGTTTCACTCAACTCCTATAACTTAATGCAACAATATATAACTATAACTCATGTAATAAGGAATAACTTTTTATAATTTAGGAGACTTAAAATGCTCCGGGGCTTGCCTCTTTCGAACGAACTAGGGTGGTGATCGACGCACTCTGGCAGTTCCTCGCCTGACTCTTCCTCCTCGGGCACCTCCTGTGCCTGGGGTTCCTGCTGATCCGTCCAAGCCTGCTCCTCCGGCACTGCTGCCTGCGACTCCTCCTGCGATCCTGTATGATGCAGTTGCATAAGTAAATATGCGAATAATGCATAGGACTATGGTGAAGTGATGGGATGACGCGAGATGCAGATGAGTCCATGGAATGAGCAGTTAAGATAAAACTTCATCCTCTATCAGGTAGTCCACGTCATCCAAGAACATGTACCCAAAAGTATGCACATTGCGGTTCCACTAATAATCATACACCTTACACAAGCAAGTGACCCTAAATGACCAAACCTTACCAACCTAACTCATCCACAACATCAGCAAGGCATAATGATGCTTCAAAGATACACCAAACATATTTTATTCCTCTCAATTTCTCATAAAGAATAATCTTTTATTCCCTATTTAGCTAGGGTTACACAGCAACACCTATCTCTGGTGTAGATAAAAATCTACAAAAATTACAGTAGACTACTCTTACCCTAACTAACCTACCACTAAATTTTCATGAGAATTGCATAAGTAAAACTGCCTATACAAAATAAACAAGTTATAGCCTAATTGTGAGCATGAAATTATTTTATACTAGAAAAAGTATCAAACAACAGATTTCACAATTTTCTTAGGTTACTAACAGTAAACCAACATACTACAAAAATTATCAGATGTATGTTGTATACAAATTTTGCTCTCTACTAAAAATAACAAATATTACCAATTAAAAGAATTTGAACTACACTTCAAAAATTTCCCACAGAACATGCTTCACTGGCATTTTTCCTAGAAAGTACATCACTAATAAAGACTAATGTAACAAGAATCATATTTTTCCCTTTATTATTTTATTTACTACACTTTTTCTAAGATAACAACATATATAACAATTAAATAAAATTGCACAGTAGAGTGTCACAAAAATAACATGAGATATTTTTAAACTGTAGATCTATTCAAAAGAAACATTTCAAAATTTGTTTCATGATTTTTGGAGCTATGAATCTTGAGATACAATTTTTGGAAGCCTTTTTCAGATTTTCTAGAAATCAATTTCTTTAAAACCGAAAATCAAAACCGGCCTTAAACGCTACGTGCACCCCGCTGTGACACCCGAAACCGAAACGCTGAGACAGACAGGCGGGACCCATGGGTCAGACGGGCCCACCCGTCAGCCGTAGTCGGCCAGAGGCGGTGTGGACCGCCGTGATCTCACCGCCGGCGAGTCCTCCGACGACGGGGAGGGCACCATCGTGCTCCTCTCATCGACGCGAACCCAGTGGTGCCTAGTGGGTGGCCAGACGAGCTCAGCATCGAGCTCGTCGACGAGCATGGCGGCTCGGCGGCGCGGGACGCCGTCGGCCGGCCAGCTCCGACCGAGAGGAGCTGCGCGGTGAGGTCAGCAAGCTTCGTGGTGCAAGTGCGGTGCTCGTGCGCTCGAGAAGTGGGCGAGAAGTGGTGTGGAGGGGTGCGGCCCACGGAGCGGGTCACTCCGGTGAGCTCGGCCGAAACTCCGGCGAGCCATTACCGCGGGTGGAGGCCGAATCCTAGCGGGCTGTGGCGAGCACCGGATGCACCATGGAAGGCGCAGCGAGGGCGAAGACGGAGGCGGAGGCGGTGAGCCGGAGCGGCGGCTAAGGCGGTTGCGGAGCTCGGGAGCCGGCGATGGCGAGGCGGAGCTCTGCTGCTGCTGCTGCGGGCGGGCGAGGGAGAATGGAGGGAGCAACCGAGGAGGACGAGCGCGCGGAGGGGGGGGGGGTAAGCAGGCGCGGACGCTACGGGGGCCACAGGGCGCGTGTCGCGCGGCTCCGACGGCGTGCAGCCACGCGGCGGCCGAACGCTGCCGCGGCGCCACGACGCCACGCGCGGGCGCGCGCGCGGGAGCGGGAGGGAGAAGACGCAGGCGCGGGCCGGCCGCCAGCGACGCTGGGCCGAAAGGGAAGCCGAAGCCCACTAAGGCGAAAATCTGATTTTTCTTTTTCAAAATATTTTCCAGATTTAATTCTCTGTTTGAAATTCAAATTTGGAGATAAAAAAAGGGTTTTCAGAAATTTGGCCCAAAATAAAAGTTGTTCAAAATTTTATTCTCTACAACTTTCATATAGAGCACTTTTCAAAATTCTCAATAGATTTTGAATTTGAGATTTAAAGCTAATTTAAAATCAAAAACTCATTTATTTAGAATATTTTTAAAACAGAATTTGAGGAAAACTTGAATTCAAAATTTGCTCCAATAATCAAGTTGATTTATTCTAGATTATTTAAAATTGCTACTTCTCAAAAGTTCACCAACTTTTTAACACTTATATCAAACTTAGGGTTCCCATTTATTTGTTTTTCAAATTAAATTTGAAAGAGCTACAATTCAAATAATGCTAATCATGCAATGATGTTGAATGCTTATGCTTTGAATGATAATGCATGCTTAACACCCAGGGGTGTTACACACACTAGGTAGCATAGTGTGGGAGAGTCATCACACATACATACCTTGGCCTGGGCGTAGATGCATAAATGAAAAACCCCCAAGTTAGTACTTATATAAGACACCTAATAATCCTTATATGGGCATCAGGAAATTGACCACTGGCATACTTAGGTTTAAAATTCAGATTTGACAAACCTATATATATAGCTATAAGTAGATAAAACTGATTTTATAAAATAAAACCTTTGTGTTAAATACACATATGACATGTTTAATGTTGAATCTTGCTCCGATGCCAGCTGTCATGGAACCGTCCAAATTATAAGAGCACAAGTACAAAAACAATCACCGGAGTGATCAAATTTTCGCACTTGAGCCCATATAACTCCGGTAGTCCAACGAAATCACGAGGGATTTCAAATCAACCGACATACAAGCCAAGATCGTAGTGATTCAACATAATAAGTCACATGTTACATCCATTTCACAAGTAATTCAATATACATCAGAGTTCAACAAAGTTGTTACAACTTAAGTTCAAAAGTAACGGAAGCAAAGTAATTTGAAACTAACAACACCTTTATTTCAAATACAAGCCAGTATCAAGGCCAACTTCTACAAAAGCACTAGAGACAAGATAACTTAGAAGGATCATGCCCATGATCACCCTCCGCCTCTATGGCAGGAGTCAGCTAATTCTTACAGTAGCCATGATACTTCACAACCTACAACAAGTGGGGATAGAGCCCTGAGTATGAGAAGGTACTCAGCTAGACTTACCCATCATAAACCAGAAATAAAGTGACACCAAGGATCATGCAAGGCTGATATAGAGTGGGCTAGCTTGACAACATTTTGCATAAAGCTTAATATAGATAAGTAATCATTAATGCTTAAGCATCAAGTTAATAATCATTAACCTGTCATCTATATTAGCACCTGTACTAGAGCACCCACTTAATTTGGAGCAAACAATATTAACCATAGTAGATATAAATTTAGGCAACATTTAAATCATCATCCAATTAACCATCCATTCAATTAAGTGAATCTACATTGCCGCTGCTCAAGTCAAGTGCTCACTAACCGGGAGCGATGGCGATTTGAATCAAATTCCTATCCAGCTAGAGGGGTATTTCTAACACTCACCGCGCAGGCCCTTGCCAGGGTCGCACAAGTCACCTTTGGTACAATTCAGGAGTCACGGGTTCAACTAATGCTGCATCCCCAAGGGCAACACTCTGCCAGGTGGTAGGGACTCTAACCCCCCTTGATCATACGCCAATGTCCCCAAGCACATCCTTACTTCCTCCAAGATGTGACCTACCCTTCGATTCCCGGCCCGAATAGTATTACTCGGCTTCACGGTTGGAACGGCTTATCCAACCAACTAAGTGTTAGACTGCGTTCAACATGACTTAAGGACGTACTTCGAATCTATCCTTAAATGACTCAGACGGGGATAGTGATGAGTACAGGCCTGATCTTCCGAGAGGTAGCTGGTAAGTTCGATTTGTGGAGATCTCGACGTTGGCGATCCGGCTTCAAATTAGACACGATTCGAACCCTGCAATCGTTACACCACTGCTCCATTGGTTATCAACCAAGCACAACTTGATTGACCTCACCAAGAAGGCTTTTCCTGCAAGCGAATCGAAGAGCACAAGCAAGAAGGTAAAACACGCAATCTAAAATTGCAAATATGAATGACATGAATATCAGTAGAGCGTTCGAGAACTTAGTTCCAAAGGACTAATCGAGACAGTGGAGGAGATCAAGAACAGGGGCCCTAGATCACTGTAAAAGGATTTGTCACCATAGTTACAATGAACAATTCAGTTTCTTGATGGAAAACTAAACTCTAAACAAAACACAATTGTCTAACAGTGGTGGCAGCTATGTTTATAGTCTAAGACTCGACCTAGGGTTGGGAACGGCCAGGGGTTGGGCGCCCACAACTTGGGCTTAAGGACCGACATGATACATGGCCAAGTTAGCCCAAATAGGTGATGCAGCACCTTGCCGTGGTCACATAGAATGATCCACGGATCTTCTGGAGATAGGATGGGATCCAAAATGACGGCGTCATCATCCCCTTTCCAACGCATCCAAGAACGCCCCGTTTCGATGTCGTATGAGAGAGTTATGACCAAAACAGTGACGACATGTCTGTTGAATCCGAGGGTGACGTGGCAGCTGAGTTGGGGATGAATTGCAACTTGGGGAAGACCACAACGTCGGTGTGTCCAGCGTGGCGATGTCCTCATCATCCTCCCCTTCTTGAATTGGAGTCATCCTCGACTCCATCTTGGCGATGTCCTCATCATCCCCTCCTTCTAGAATTGGAGTCGTCCTCGACTTCATCCCATCATCAGCGAACTCCTGCAAAAGGTTAGTGACAACGGGCAATGCACTAGACATAATAGGTTGACAAAACATAGTATAACATGGCATATCAGGATTATCACATAACTCAGTAGTAGCAGAAGTTGTAGCAAGAAAAGTACCTCCTTTTAACTTAATCCCATTATTTTTAGCAATGTCAGTTGGAGGTTTATTTTTAATCTCATTAGCATGTTTAATAATATCCGTAGGAGACAAAGGTAGCAATGTAATTTTCTTGTCCTTATGTATGATAGTGTATGTATTAGTTCTACCATGGTGTAAAGCATCATTATCAAATTCCCATGGGTGACCTAACAAAATGGAACAAGTTTGCATAGGGACAACATCAAAATCAGCAGTATCATGTTAAGAGCCTATGAAAAAGCTAATGTGTGCTGATTTAGTTACCTTAGTCTTACCACTATTATTGAAACATTGAAGTTTATATGGATACGAATGTTATCGTGTGGTCAAGCCAAGCTTCTCAACCAAATCTGAACTCACCAAGTTATTGCAACTCCCGCTATCAATGATAGTGAGAACACGACAACCCTGCATAATGAAATACATGTGGAACAAATTGTTGCATTGGATCGTCATCTCTTCTTCATGTCCCACACGTGTACTCAACACACGATGCACAAGAAGGCTAGGGTAGTCTACAGCAGCAGCCACAGAGTCAATGATGATGGCCTCCTTGTCTTGATCGCCTTGGTGGAATCTGCATCAATGTTAGCAGCAAGGGCTAAATCATCTTCAACATCACTAGCACTTGCATATCTATCCTCGGTAGCAATGAAAGCATGATGACTGGGACAATCCTTCATGACATGTCCCATGCTTTTGCATCGGTGGCAAATGATTTTAGAGCTGGACGAGGAGGAGCTAGTAGAAGCACTCGGAGTGGCACCTTTCTTCTGCACATTAGACAATTTACTTACCCCGGAAGAAAATGGAGGTGTAGATGGTTGTGGTGCAATAGAAAGCTTGGGCGTCTCTGGCTCAGAACGCTGCTGAAAATTCCTCCCATTGTTAGACCTGAAAGATCGGTGTTGTTTGCGTCCCTGTACTTCTCGTTCTGCCTTAATAGCAAGATGATACAATTGGGAAAAATTGCGCCATTCTTTGTAATCAAGTATGTTCTGTATATCATGGTTTAAACCACCAAAAATCTAGCACTAGCATCATTATCATCTTCATTTATATCACAATGAGCTAAACTAATAAGCAATTCTTGATAGTATGCTTCTACTCCTTTATCACCTTATTTTAAAGTTTGTAGTTTTAAACATAAATCACGTTGGTAATAAGGAGGAACAAAACGAGATTTCATACGTTGCTTTAAAGCATTCCAAGTTTGAGGCACAGCAGCAACATTATTAGCATTGTAAAGATCACTCCACCAGAACAAAGCAAAATTAGTAAACTCACTAGTAGCAAGTCTAACTCTATGCTCAACAGGAACATTATGAGAATCAAATTTTTGTTCATGAAGACAACACCAAAGTATTATCCCTATCAACTAAAAGAAAACATGTGGTGGTGATGGTGGTGGTGGAGAAAGTGGAATGCAAAATCACAAGCGGCTTACCACCGTCTTGCCTGTATTCTTACCAACGCCAAACAGGAGCAAAACCAAAGTAGCGAAGTAATCTGTTGTTGAGCGTGGGTAACAATTGCAAGATGAACCTGTGCTGACAGAAGAATATGTGGAGCTATAGGTAGGCACACAATATGACAACAATGATTAGCAATTAACGAATGCAGATTAGCGATTGTTCAATCTAGATCCAAAGTACAAATCATAGGTGCTGGCTAAGACGTGTCGAGACGTAGTGCAACCAGGTGAAAACAAAGGACAATGGACAAAACAAGCAAAGAACCTAGATTTTTCCTTTTTCCTGAATTTTTCCCAAAATTTTCCAAAAGGTACTAGTAGGAATCAAACTTTTTTATTTTTCCACTATTTTTTTTATATTTTTCTCTAAACAAGGATAAACAAAAGATGCAACCACAAAAATTGGCACCTACAACTGAGGTGGTATGTGGTCTACAGAAATACAGCACTTTCTCTGAAAAACATGCAAAAACTTTGACAAATTTTTTTCTTTATTTTCCCGAAATTTTTTGGCAATTTTGATGAAACCAAATAGGGCGAAACCAAGTTTGGGTCGGTTCCAAATGTTGTCAAGAAGCTACTATAAAAATTTCAGATTTTTCTAATAAACGAGCGAAAAGTTATGCCTGTTTTACCGAAGGTATCTCAAGTTATGTTTTTCGGAAGGCACAACATGGCAGCGACAGTTAGGGCAAAGCGTCCCTAAACTCCAACACCAATCACAAGATCATCCCTGTAACTAACAGCAGTAGGTATTCGCCTGATGATCTAAGGAGGGTTGCGATGCAGGCAAAATAAGAGCGGTTGGCAACCTATCGAGGGTTTGCGTGGCGGCGAGAAGTTACACAAGGCGGCTAGCGGGGCAAGTCGAGTAATGTGGTGGCTTCGACTTGTTGTTTGGAAACGGTGGATGGGATAGCGGTGGAAAACAAAAATCACAGCAACGGGCGATTGAACTACGACTACGAACACAATCCTAAACCAGCAACAAGACTCGACCACGGACACAAACTCAACAACGCGAATCTAAAACAAAATTGCAAAGGCACAAAGGGTGATAGGACAACGGAAATTGTAATATTTTGGGGCTTTTTATGGACTCTAGGTAATGAACAAATATGAATATAAGGCAAATGAGAATATACCTCGCGGTAAACCTGAAATATCTGATACCACTTGATGAGTACAGGCCTGATCTTCCGAGAGGTAGCTGGTAAGTTCGATTTGTGTAGATCTTGACGTTGGCGATCCGGCTTCAAATCAGACACGATTTGAACCCTGCAACCGTTACACCACTGCTCCGTTGGTTATCAACCAAGCACAACTTGATTGACCTCGCCAAGAAGGCTTTTCCTGCAAGCGAATCGAAGAGCACAAGCAAGAAGGTAAAACACGCAATCTGAAATTGCAAATATGAATGACGTGAATACCAGTAGAGGGTTTGAGAACTCGGTTCCAAAGGACTAATCGACACAGTAGAGGAGATCGAGAACAGGGGCCCTGGATCACTGTAAAAGGATTTGTCACCACAATTACAATGAACGATTTAGTTTCTCGATGGAAAACTAAACTCTAAACAAAATCCAATTGTCTAACAGCGATGGCGGCTGTGTTTACAGTCTAAGACTTGACCTAGGGTTGGGAACGACCAGGGGTTGGGCTCCCACAACTTGGGCTTAAGGCCCGACACGATACATGGCCAAGTTGGCCCAAATAGGTGATGCATCACCTTGCCATGGTTACACAGAATGATCCACAGACCTTCTAGAGCTGGGACTAGATCCAAAATTACGGCGTCGTCGTCCCCTTTCCAACGCATCCAAGAACGCCCCGTTTTGATATCGTATGAGAGAGTTATGACCGAAACAGTGACGACCTGTCTGCTGAATCTAAGGGTGACGTGACAGCTGAGTTGGGGACGAATTACAAATTGGAAAAGATCATAACGTCGGTGTGTCCAGCGTGGCGATGTCCTCATCAGATAGATCTACACCCAAGACCTCCATGCCTTATTACTTCACTATCGTCATCCCGTCTGGTCTCCTTTCACATTATTACCACATGGTTTTTTCCACGATAGCAAATATAGTCAACCGTGCCATATATGAATATCCCTACATCTCGCAGGTGACAGAAAATCACCTGACTTCTACCGCTTAAAGCAGGGCTAAGCATCTACTCGATCCTGAGCTAATAGGATTCAGGTTCATATATCTAGACAAGGAGTGATAACGATGCAGCAAGGTTTTCACCCAACTCCTATACGTAATGCAACAATACATATAACACATATATAGTATTTGCTTTGAAAAGTAGGGAGTCTTATAATGCTTCGGGTCTTGCCTGGGATCCAACTCAAATCAGTCAAGTTAGTTTGCACCGTCTTGCGGAGCATCTCCCCTCCACGTATGCACTTGAGGGTTCTTCCATCTTCGGGATGGATCCACCAACACCATCTTCGGGTTTAGCTCCACATCATGTCCTTCACGTGTTTCAGCTAGCGTACCTAAATGAAGTGCAATAATGCATATGTGTGAATGCATAGAAGTGCAATACACAAAGTAATCATGCAAGCATACCAAGGTTCACATAAGCACCTAGAGCTAATTAACTTAATCCTCAGTAAGGCATAACATAGAAGACGGCAAGCACATCAATCAAGATACAAGTCTCATAAGATCATAGGGTACCAATCCAAGTACCATCAAAGATATGAGTCACACTTCAACACACAAGCATGGCAAAGTGAATCAAAGCACTAAAACTAGAATCTGCCATATTCTGGACATCAATACAGCTGCGGAGTAATTTCATCATAACTGGAGATCTACAACTCCAAATGATGTGCAACAAGACATTCTACAAAAATTATAAAATTTTCTACAATTCATTTAATATCTACTAAGCTTGATTCCTAAGTTTAAAAGGTTGAAAAGATGAAACTATAGAATCTGGTCTGCTCCAAACAGAGAGCAACCAAATCTAGGACCAGACTTTAAACATCTATAACTCAAAAACTACTTGGCCAAATACCACAAATTTTTAACACAAGCTAGATACCTGAATTATATACAACTTTTCTATAGAAAAGGTGCTCAGAAAACATCATTAACATGGGGTAATCTATATTGCCTCCAGAACTGTCCAGAAACTAATAATCGCAAGAAATAATTATTAACATATGTCGCAAACATATAATTGGACAAAACCAACTTTACCAACATGTAACACATGACTAATGAACACCAGAAAACATAGTGTCCATTCCTAAATAAATTCTTTTAATGTATTTTCTTAATTTATTTAGATAATTAGGTAGAATTAGGAACACATATCGAAAGTGCACAATAACTTCTACCAAAATTATAGTGGCCTACATATGCTCGCAAAAGTCTATTATCCAAATTTCAAGCCATTTGGACATGTATATCAATCTCTATAAAAAGGACAAATGGCTATTGCAATAAATCACGTGAGAGCGAGGTAAACCTATATCTCACACATCTAGCAACCAAAACTCATGAAATTTTAACTAAAGTTCGCTCATATCATCAGTAGACTACCATAAAAATTTCACATCAATTGGAGCAACAAACTCTAGATACAAAAATGATAAGAAACACAATGTAGATTTTCTCATTTATCGAGATTAAATCAAAACTCTACAAAAACCGTACACAACTAGTAGGTTTAATATTTTTATTAGTTACTACATGTTATGACAATATTAATAGAATAAGAATCACTATTTTTGGATATCTAAAACTCCAGATCTTGCTCTGGTCAAGTTTAAAGGCATTTTAGAGCTCTTTTACAACTTAAATCAAAACACCAGAAACTTATACAAACATGTAACATTTTATGATTCTACTGCATAGATATTTTATCAAGTTTTCCAAAAAGTCTACATTTGCTATTTTAGGATGTTCCTAGCATGAGATATGAATTTTACAAGATTCAGTAAAATTCTGGAAAGAAAAACAGGAAAAACAACTCAACCCTAGATCTGCTATGCACACCCGGTTGTTCACCCAAATCTGCCATCGTTTAACTGATGTGCAGGACCTGCTATACCTTTGTGCCTACATTTCATCCACACAAAGAGACAGAGGGAGAGGAGGTGCCGGTCTTCACTTCCGGTTGCCGGAAATAGGGGAGGCGGCGGTGGTTTCGCCGGCTGACCGATGAGGTCCATGCTGGTGGTGGGGAAGAGCAGCGCGAGCTCCCGCGTGCCCACCCGCACCCGTGGGAGGTCGAATCACGACTGGAGGTGGACCGTGGCCTCCTGGCCACATGAGCAGGTAGCTCGGTGGCGGCCGTGCTGGCGGCGGCGGTGCTCCGATGGTGCTACAGAGGCTGGGAAAGGCGCGGGGGCTTCCTCTCGGGCCAGTGGATTTGCCGGTGCTAGTAGCTTGGCCCGAGGCGGCCCGTGGTGGCGCGGCCACCACAGCAGGCGGCAGCGACGGCACTGCCTCCGGCGACCGGGCAGCTCCGGCGGGCTCTGGCTCAACCGAGGTGCGCTAGACGTAGAGGAGGATGAGGTGGAGGTGTCAGTGCATGCGGTCGAGCATAGGGGTGGATGGAGCGATGGGACAGCGGTGGCCGCGGAGCTTGGTCGGCGGTCATGGCGGCGGTATGCCAGAGGCAGTGCTCCGGTGATGCTTGGCCCGTGCAAGCGTGTGCATGAGGTGGGGAACGATGAAGCAAAGGTGGTAGTACACTTGGTCACGACTGTAGTGGCTTGGAGCATTGGGAGCGACAGCGGTAATTGGAGCTCTGCTCGGCCACGGAGGCGTTCGCGCTCTGCTGCGAGATAGAGGGCAGGGAGGCAGTGGGGAGCGGCAAGAGCAAGTGAGGGAGGCATGGAGAAGCTTGGCATCCACACCAGCATGAGGAAGAGGCAGGGCACATGGCAAGGAGGTGGGGGCGCTCGGCTCGCATGGCTGCCACGCCCTGGGCGCGTGTCACACGTTGGGGCATTCCACCGAACAGCTGGCGGGTGCCAGACTAGCTAGTTGGAACGTGTTTTTGGGCTGGTTGTAGGCCGATTTGGTCCTTGGGCCAATTAGCAAAATTGTTCATCTTAGTATGCTCTACAGTTTCTATTCAAGGTGTATAGTCATTAGGGCCACAGATTAGTGGATAATGAGGCTCCAAACCAGAATTGTCAATGCATTGACAAAAATTGGCGAACCTTCAAAATTGCTGGGCAAACTGGATTCCAACAAGTGCCATCTTCTTGCATGCTCTTCTCCAACATATCAGGTCCAACTTTTACATTTGGGTTAACTCAAGTTATTTAGTAAATTTTGGAGAACGTGCCATGCCAATGTCAAGGTCATTTAAGCGACAAAGTACCATCTTACTGTTTTGGGAACTATTGTTGAAGGTCCAACTAAGATCCAAATTGGGTGACACTTGATTCATTATTTTCACCATGAATGGTGATCAACTCATATTAAGGAATCTAATGGAGCTACCATATGAAATTGGAAGATAAAATGTTGTGAACATGTTGACTTGATGTTGCCGATTAGGGACTTAGAATATTTTCTGCTCTCCCAAAAATAGCAGCTGATCCAATTTTGTGAGCTCTATTTGACTAGGTTAGAGGCCAAACTAGCTCTTGACCATTAAACAAAGTTTGTTCTACACAAGATGAACTACAACTTTTATTCAAGGTCCAACCTCATAACTAGTATAGAATTCAAACTTTCAGTTTGGTCAAAGTTGCAACTCGATAAAGCCAAAACTAGGGTTTTAGGCCAATCGGGGCATTTTCTTGACATTTGCTCAACATGAACCCTTCATGACTTTTGTTGTAGAGTTAATATAGAGTCATTTGGGTAAGTTTGCATGGTTTGGTTAATGATCTATAATTTCATTCACTTAATGGTGCAAATTCCAATAGGAATGGAACTTATCATTTCATGTGACTTTTTGATTCCAAACTTCATGAAACATTTCTAGGGGTCACTATGGATAGAGAGTGATGTGAGACACCTAAAAGAAGTGACATCAACACTCACTTGCATTACCAAGCATGAGCATTAAACATACACACATTGAAACACAATAAAAAGGTATGTTGCATATGTTTCAAAGAGATGTTGCAAGCACATCCCATATATACATGTTTCACATGTTGCACTAGTAGGTTCCATATGTTTCACTAGTGCATCACATATGTTCCATACTCATATATGAACAAATGATGCTTAGGCTCATGCAATGCAAGTGCCAAATGCAAGCCTAACACCTGTGGTGTTACACAAGGGGTGCCCCTAGCCTCTCTTTATATAGGGAGAGAAGGCTGAGGTGCAATTCTAGTCCTAGCCGGTTACAATTGAAGAGTTCTAGATATATTATAGAGTCTAACTTTCCTAATATCCCAACTAGGTCGGTCTTTACTGCTTGAAGTCCATGTCACCATGGTCTGTGTCCTTCGATCTTGACCGTGGGCCCAGGACGGGCTCCTAGATAAAAGTCATCCTAATACAGAACCCTATAGGTCCCGTATTGACAAGAGCCCAAGCAATTCATGGTTGAACTCGGAAACCTTCTTGTTCCTCCAGGTTCTTCCGGGTAGAAACAAGGTTGATCCGTGTAATTTCTGAAGACAAAGCTTGAAATGTTGTAAGAACTTCCGAGTGGAGTGCACTTTTTGCAAAAGTGCACCCACTGGGTGTAGCCCCTGAGCCTCTTGCTATTTGGAATTAAAAGTTGGAGGGTCTTTTCTGCAAACTTTCTAGGAAAAAATAAAAAACATTCCCTAAGGACAAGTATCCCGCAGCCCCCGAGCCTGAATCCAGGTACTTTCTTTGAATTGAAGTAGTTGGATGTAGGATCTAAAGTAAATAAACCCGAACGTGCAGGAGTAATCAATGCCCAGCTACTTGTTACAAAAGCAGTTGAGCATTAAAATCATTAAAGTCACAGACAGCATAGTAACAGGATATCCATCCGAATATGCCACTCAAGACACTGTAGCTTCTTGTGCGTACGTACTGTACCCATCTGATGCAGTCTGTACACTCTGACCACCCTGAGTGATCCTGACATAGTGATGTTGAAATAGACATAGTCCATGTAGACCATACTGGGCCTATAAATACCGTACTGGCGAGCATGAGCATAGCAGTTGAGTAGAAGTAGAAAATCAGCAAGTCATGACCATGAATACAATAGTGTGTTAATTAGATCAGCCCATGGGCATGTATGAAAAAGCTTACAAAGCTTGTAGTGAGTAGAAGTCTTGTGGAGACTAGAGGTAGACTAGTCCCGTAGCGGAATATCACCAAGTGGTTTGTGAAGGCAGTAGAAGAAACCTTGTTATGAGGGACACATTCCATCATCCAGTAGTCCCATGTCAGTTCTTCTGTTTGGCTTGTTCATGTCTATTCACTGGTGATCAATTTCTGGTCTGAGTGATCATGGTGGAAGCGGCTTGGGTAGACAGATGCCTACATATGTCGCCCAAACCTAGCAGACCAGGAAGTATTGCACCGCTAACACCAACTTGGATGCATTGCATCCCCACAATGGAAACAGTGGTTCGAGTAGAGTGTGTTCTACCTTGTAGCAACTAGGACCCTTGCTGTAAATTACCCGGCGTAGAGGCCAAATTCCACTAGGTTCCTTGTTGCTAGTTGAATGGTTGCTTGTACCAAATTCGATGGTCTTGTAAGATATGTAATCTTGTATCCCTTGAACTACTGCTATAATAAAAAATTCTATTGCAAAGTGGAATTTATGCTTGTAGGAGCTAAAGCCAAGTAACATATAGATAATCTAGGTACTCCTCAAGGTTTTCGGGTAATATATAGACCATCCGGGTACCCCTGGACTCCCTAGATGAAAACTAAAAATTCTCCGGGTGCTTCTGGAGTAGCCGGGTGAAAAGCTAGAACTATCCAGGTAAATCTTCGTGAGGTCTATTATTATTGTTCTACCGATCTAGGGAGCCCTGCCCTCCTTTATGTAGTCTAAGAGATAAGAGTCCTAGCCGGTTATAATGTAGAAGTCCTAGTAGGATTACATGATAGCAATGTTACTAGAATTACATGGGGGGAATCCTAGTCAGACTAGATCTCCCTTCCTTACAGGGTATCCCGAGTATTATGTACCAACAAGCCTCCGAGCACTATGGTTGATCTTGGAAGCCTCTTCTTGTTCCTCCACGTCTTGCCGAGTAGAAACAAGCTTCGTTCGAGTGCTTTCTTGAGAGAAACCATGTAACACTTCTTGAGATCTTCAAGTGGTGTGCACTTTTTAGGAAAGTGCACTCACTGAGTGTAGCCCTCGAGCCTCTTGATATTTGGAACAAAGAGTTGGAGGGTCTTGTCTTCAATTTCTTGTTAAAATAATTTTGAAAGCATCCGCTGAGGATATGTATCCCGCTACCCCTGAGCCTATGTCCGAGTACTTGTAGTCGGTGCTAGGATTTGAAAAGAATATACTCAGAGATGCAGGAGTAGTGGAGTGCTTGAAAGATTGATCATCCATCCTTGAATCTGAGCCCCCAGGCATAGTTGGAGTGAAGCCAAAGAAGCCGAGGCAATGGGCGAGTAGAAGAATCGACGTGTTGTGGAGTCCAAGTAGATAGATGAGCATGTAATTGTACACCTATTGTAAAAGCGTGTACTTATGTACAATTAAAAATCTCCCAATAACTTGCTAGCTTGTCGTTCTCTTGCATGTTGCTATAGGCCATGGGCCTTGCTTGGTGTGGCTGTTGGACATGTTATAGTGCAGACACCTGAGGACCAGCTTCGTATTGAGTAGCTTGATGGTTAAGCGGTGATGACTGAGGACCAAGTATGCCCTTGCAGTGTTTCTATGTGGCGAGTAGTAGTATGAGCCAGTCGTCAGAGGCCACGTACATCGCGTTGAGTAGCAACCAGTGCTTGCTAGACTTAGAAGCTTGCATCGTTGGAGCGGCTGTACATAGATGACGGGTACCCGGCGTGGTCTAGCGACCTGAGCTTGGACCGAATGGGATCTTTTGAGTGCTTGCAGTCGGCGATGGTGGTAGAGTTGGAGGAGTAGTTGCTGCCAATGTACTCAGTCACCGCCGGCAGCTTGCATGTTGGTCTCATGTTAAGGAATGTCGTGCATCAGCAGTAGCATGGGAATTTATTCCCATATGTGCATATGCTTCCAATGAAGTCTTGCTTAGCTAACAGCTTGCTTGATGGCTGATAGAAACTAAACGTAAGTACGTGTGTGCCTTGGTCTCAGTAGCTTATTTGCTTGCACTCATCTTGCTGACGTAATAATAGAGCTTTGTTGCCGCGTCACATGTGGCTATAGTTGATGTGCGGAGCACCGATCATCATATTCGTGTGATCGTCCTCATCTTTATTGACTTAGGATGAGTCAAATTTTGGTGACGTGTCCTGATTGACTTAGGACGAGTCAAATTTTGGTGACTGTGTCCTGATTGACTTAGGACGAGTCAAATTTTGGCAACTGCATCCTAATTGACTTAGGACGAGCCGAATTTAGGTGACAGCATCTTCATTGACTTAGGATGAGGCAAATGTAGGTTATTAGTATAATTAAAACAGTAACCTATATTTATCGTATATTTGGATATCATCGCCTTGATTTACTTAAGACGGATTATCCGAGTAGTCGTGTGGCCATATTAATGACCACGTATGTGACCTTAAGTGCAAAAAAAGCACTTGAGAATAAGGTGACCTTGTGACTGTCTTCCTTAAGGCTCATGCGCCAGAAGAGCAAGTCGACCGCCTTCTTCCGAGGTAATCTATTATGGGTTTGGCATACATTTAGCATAAAAAGCTAAGTGTCGTACTATGTGACAAGATAGGACTATGTCGCACGATGTGAGCCAATTGATAGACATAGTTGGCGTATCCGGGTGCCTAGAGTTTTATACCAGCATGATCTAGCCGGTAGTTCTCTAGTCAATGACATTTAATTCGGGAGCGAGCATTGGCATAGATAGCTGGGTATCTCTCATCCGGGTAACATTAAAAATTATCCGGGTTAAACTTTAAGACAAAATGTCAGGTTGTCTTGTTTTATAGTTGGAACCTTTGGATGAGCCAAGATGTGATGCTCTGAGATTGTAGTAAAAGTTGGACTATATAGACTCAGGTTGTTCGATGGCTCGGAAGTTGGCTCGAAGAACTTGGTCAAGCCTGAGTTGATGACATGGGCTGCAGTATGTCGGCGACAATGGTCGTGTCGTGTTGATGACAATAGCCCATTGTGTGCTAACGACGAGAGGTGCCGCTTGCTAGCTCGCTTGATGGCTCAATGCAATAGTTGATTGACCACGTTACTTGATCGACGGGTGCTAATGAAGTAAACCAGTCAGCCGACTAGCTCGTCAAGCACTCAAAACGTGTCATCAAGTACCCAAAAGCCGTCGTCGAGTACCTAGAAGCTATTGTTGAGCACCTAGAAGCCATCGTCATGCACCCGAAAGCCGTCGTCGAGCACCTGGAAGCCATCGTCGAGCACTCAGAAACCATTGTCGAGTAGCCAAAAGCCATTGTCGAGTACCTGGAACACATCGCCGAGCACCTAGAAGCCCTCGTCGAGCACCTAAAAGCCATCGTTGAGCACCTAGAAGCTATTGTCGAGTACCCAGAAGCCGTCATCGAGTACCTGGAACATGTCGTCGAGCACCCAGAAGCCATCACCAAGCACCCGAAAGCTGTCGTCGAGCACCCGGAAGCCATCGTCCAGCACCCAGGTCATCGAGCACCCAGAAGCCGTTGTTGAGTACCTAGAACACATCACCGAGCACCCAAAAGCCGTTACCGAGTACTTAGAACCCACCGTCGAGTACTCGGTCGAGTTTGAGTAGATGAAGTTGCCACTGAATTGTTTCCGTAGTCGTTGAACCTTGATGCAGTTGGACAGTAGTCGGAGATAACTTGCTTCCAGCTTGCAACTTGGATGGGGTTGATTCAAGTACTAGATGACCTTCCCGTACATTGGCATAGTAGCAGAACCAGATGTGACACGTGCATGCACGTTCCTGTACTCGAGCAAGGCATGCATGTACATGAGAGAAGCCAAGATCTATTTGGGTTGCATGTTTGCTGTATCTTGTGTACGATTCGAATTTCACAGTGTCACGACATCTCCCGCTGTTGTAGAGTCCGTGGCCAGCTAGCAGTAGCTTCTAAAGCCGAGATGTGGTTGGTAGTCTACCGAGGGGTATGCCCACAGTGGTAGATTATCGGTAGAGGTGCGCAAGATAATGAACTAGATGGTGACGCAAGATGAACATAGGTTTTATCCAGGTTCAGGCCACGAACTGCGTAATACCCTACGTCCTGCGCCTCTATGGATTGTATTGATATGTGATGATGAGATGTTTTGAGGCCTTCCTTGCCTGTCTTATATAGTATGGGGGGTAAGGTTACAGATCTAAGGAATCTAATCCTAGCTGATTACAATTCCCGTATCCGTAGATGATATGATATCTATCCTAATCGACTAGGTTTCCTTGACCACCGAGTAGTCTTTGCTTGCTCCGCATGATTCACCGAGCAGTTCGGAGATCCGCGCGGCCCTTTCTGGCAAGTTGGGCCACCTCGTCTGGCGTGGCCCATGTATGTCCATGAGGGTATACGGGTCTATACCCCCGTAGCTAGTCCTCGAGTACTATGTATTTTAATGCAACATGTTGTTTTGATTCTTCGACCAGTGAGGCTTAAAGTCCTAGAACACCCGACCAGAAGGGTGGTCTGCCGAGGAATATTCCCACCCTTCCGACTAGTTCAGTTGATAACCGACCACCATACTAGTCGGAAAACACCTTGTCAAAAAAATGCATGGTGCTCCAAGAAAAAAGAAAAACCGTTCATCTTCGATGAAGTGTGCCCACATAAGTTTCATTGTGGAAAGTTAACAATGCGTGGCACCATTGGCTCTGCCATAATGTCAAGAGATATGATCCTCAGGATATAGCCATGTTTACGGTAGGGGTCGCACCTCTAGCAATATGCAGCAAACCATGTGTACAAGAAAGTTAAGCACATTCACCGCAAGGTGAAGTGTGCCCACTTAGTCTCCGAGCCTGACAGCAAGTGACTTGAGCACGTGGTGCCAAGGTCCAAAAGAAAAACAACTCACAACTAAATAAGCACATTCACCGCAAGGTGAAGTGTGCCCACTTAGTCCTCGAGCCTGATAGTAGGTGACTTGATCACGTGGTGCCAGGGTCCAAAGAGCAACATTCCCAACTCAACTGAGAAGTATGTACTGTGGCTCTATCACGGCACAGTCCCCAGCTCTGCTGTGGATCCAATCCCTAGCTCTGTTGTGGATAAAAACCCATGGCTCTGCCATGTGGCAACTCCTAGCTCTGCTACGAGACGTCCCCTAACTCAGTTGCAGAGCCTAAAATAAAAACAGCCTATGGCTCTGCCACACAACAACCCTAGCTCCACTGTGAGGCAACCCCCAACTTAGTTGCGGGCCCACTCTGCAGCTCTGCTGCATATTCAGTCCTTAGCTCGGCCGTGGATGACAAGGGCATCAATCTAATGCATACAGATGGCTCTGCCACGTAGCAGTCCCTAACTCTGCTGTGGGGCCACGAAATGCACTTGTGCGCTAGAGAAATGGCGGGAAAAGGCCCACTCTGGGGTGCGCCACCATAATCAAGGCCCACATAAAGGCCCGCTCGGAGATAATCATTGAGGGAGCGGAAGCGGCGCATCGGGCGCGGTTACCCAAAAACCCTATGGCAGAACCACCTGAATTATATGGCCCACATGTGCCTACCATTATCTTCTAGACTTCTGATATAGCACATGCAAGCCAGACAACTCCAATAGTCCGTCGGGTGTCCTCGTGGAACCCCGAATCATCCACATTTTACAACTCATACAGGATCAAGAATGGAGTTATTACAACATTACAATATTTGATACAAAATAACTTACATCAGAGTGCGGAAGAATTATAACATTAGTTTACAAAGCATGTATAAGTCAAACTTTTATTTAAGCTCTAAAAGATGAGTAGAATTGCGGAAGCATCCAAGATGAAACATCTAAAGTAGAAGAGGTAGCTAGACCATGATGAGCCCACCAACATGACCTCACTAAGCTGCTCAAGTCAGATCCTGCAACAGGGGTTAACAAACCCTAAGTACTTGAGCGTACTCAATAAGTCTTGCCCGACCAAAGGAAAGACTCCAAGGATACATTGGTTTAAAGGTAAGGTAGAAGCAAGAAGTATCTTTCCAGAAAGCCTACTATGTGTGGATCCTTACTTTCAATATTTTAGCAGTGTATTAAGTTCCTCATTAGTATCTAGTTTGCACCTAATCTAAATCAATCACTTCTTTAATCATCAAAGCTCATGTTCAACTCGTATCATCTCTTATCCATCAGTATCCAAGTTTCATTGATTAACTACGATGCAGGGCAGAGGATCGAGTCTTCTTCACCGAGAAGCAGCAGCGATTCGAATCATTTTGGCCCAGCTGGGGTTTCCTTACCACATGACAAGCAGAGCCGTTGTCAATCTCCAAGATGGGCATTGGTGAAGCTGCATGCTTGTGGACGTCTCGCCTCCGTCGGTGAGTGATCCAGCATCTATACACGCTCCTTCCTCCCTCCTCTATGTGATCGAGTTCAGGATGTGCGCCCTCCAGCTCGAGCTGCCTGAGTAGTTGTGCCTTCGATCTGTTTCAAGATAGCAAGTTGACTTGGCTATTGTCTATCTGCGTAGCTTCTTTTTGCGTTCAGCTTGTTCTGACGCAATCTATGAATTAGCCACCATTTATTTGATTTAACTCCGATTTAGTTTATTCTTGTTGCGTTAGTTTCGTAGCATCGCGCTCTACGCAGTAGTGCTAAGGTTTATCATGTCACCCAATTCCAAAATTATTTACTTAAATACTAATTAAGTTAATGATTATTTAATGACCTTTTAATTAAAAGCAACCAAGGGATTAACTCTGTTTTGACACATTGCGGTCAAGCTAATGCCTGCTACGTTTTAGTGACAACGTGTAGCATGTCTCACACCTCTAAATTTTATAAGTTAAATATTGATTTGATTAATATTTACGCAACCAAATTTCTAATTTAAAGTAATTTAAGGTTTTATATCTGGTCTTTTATAAACAAATGTTAACTTGATCGATAGCAACTTGAATATTTCTTTACTAGTTATAACTTGGTCAATTCATTCATGAAACATATAATGATTTAATCAGGTGTTTTACATGATTTATGTTTTCTAAAAAGATAAATGTTAAACTGACTTAAATAATATTAATGTTTATAAATTAAAAGCAACATAGGTGATGTACTTAAAGATTTTTCTATACAAATATTAATATGATTAATTGCTACATAAATGCATTCTTAATTTCTTATTACTTAGTTTAAACAAGTTGTATATATTAGGCACTAATAAGTATGCACGTGTCCCTTTTCATATTGCGAACTTTAAGTTGAACTTGCTTAATCGCTACGGCAATATTTATAAAACAAGATTGGTCTTAACTCAGCTTGAAATTAGAATATAATTTAAGTAATCTGAGTTAATAACTATCACGTGGTTTTTATTCAATTAAGAAAATTAAGCGTGTAATTGTTTCTTTTATAATATAAACTCTCGGTAGTCGTTTCTTTTCCTTCGTAGTTCCGTTATTGGCGTTTCTTATGTTCTCGAGACAGTAGCCGGTAGCTCTTTTTTAGTACGTTGTTTTCTTTTGTGTGGTGTATTGTTCTTAGTTGTTCCTATTTGTTTGCTTGTATGCCTGTTAGTGTGCTGGTTTGTTATGATCTACGAGTAGAAGAAAGACTATCCGTGAGCGCCGAAGATCCGAAGATGAAGACCAGAAGCTGAGTGCCAGAAGTTGCAAATGAAAGATTAAGTTGAGATTTTTCAGAGCAAGTTGCTTTGGGCATAAAGCAAGTTCTAAGGCAAGTATAGCATGGGATTATCCTTGTTGTCCTATTCACTGAAATTATCATACATATGCATGTGTCCTCCTTGACAACCATAGAGATTATAACTTAGCTATTGATATCTTGTTTCCTTGTCACCTATGGGTTATGCATTTGGGTAGCTACTGCTAGCGCTTAATTATGAACAATGATCTTGTAATTTGACTAATGGATTATGCAATCAACCAATTAAGATGATGTTATTTCTGTTGAAAGGGGGCTAGAGCATGTGGGTTATTTTGATGCTCTAGTTACTCTCCGTAAGGACTTACCTGTAAGTGATAACCGGGACATACAGTACAGCTGTGAGGGCTATATGGCTCTGGCTCTAGTTGTTCAAGAGACCTTTTCTAGCTTGTTAGAGGTTACCTTAAATGGCGTAAGAATTGCTTGCCACGTTGGGTGTAGTGCGAGCCCCTGGCCTAGTGTGTATAGGCTGCGGTTGTTGTGCCACCGGGAAGGGGGGTTCTACATCTGCCTGCCGAGTGAATCTAATGGCCCTAACTTGTTAGACGAACTTTTGAATGGCTTTATATGGTCTCTGATGTTTTGGGCCTTGCAAACCCATGCATTTGGAAATCATGACTCACAGTGAAAGTGTTCACCTCTGCGCAGAGTTAAAAACTGGTATACTAGCCGTGCTCACGGATACGAGCGGCCTTGGGGATTCTTACAGAATAGTTGATCACCATTGTTATATCATGCTTAATTATTGTTGATTATTATTATGCTCATGTTAATGCTATTCATTATCCTTATTACAATTGATCATTGATTCATTAATGGGATTTGGATTACCTTGATGCTACTCAATTGCTAATTATATGATGATTAAAAGCTAAACGCAGTCAAACAGTGTCTAGCCTTTTTGAGCCTCATGAACCCTGTGTTATACTTGTTGAGTTCGACATGGACTCATTCTTGCTATTTCCCCCACACTCCAGTGTGTAAAAAGATGCTACTTAGAAAAAGGACAAAGGTGTAGTGGAGTTTCCAGAAGACTAGTAGAAGTGCTAGGCATATGTTACCCCCAGTCAGCCGTCCCTGAGAAGAATGGAGCCCGAAGTTTAGTCACCGTTCCGCGATACTCTGATGTAAGTGTTAATATAGCTATGTATACGTTATATAATAACATTGTTTCTGATACTTTTTCATTCTGGCATATGAGTGGACTTCCTGGGCACACATATGATTAGCCTGGTTTTGTTCTTTAGAAAACCGGGTGTGACAATTAGCAATCTCAAGAAAGAGAATGAGAGGTTTATTAGAGAGATGGCTAGGCTAGCCAAGAAGGATTAAATTATGTATCTGAGTGATAGGGAATAGTTAGCTTAAGAATTAGGTTTGTCATTTTGAATTGTTAGGTTCATTTTAAATATTCGGTTTGGTTTGTTAGCTCAATTGTTTACAAGATTGGTTTTTAATAATAAAGTGCCTTATTCATTTTTAATAAATTTTTTGATATGATTATATGTTCTCTATCTCTCTATTGCTTTTGGATATGTGTTTGTCTCCACATGTTGTGCAGAAAAGTTTATACAGGAAAATAAGTGTGGGGGAGACATATCGGACCATGAAACGATATTTGATCGGGAAAATCATGAGATTGGGAAGATAATTCATCAGGGACCTAGTACGCCAAAGTGGGCCCTGAGGGGACACCAGAGGGTGCCACTCAACCACCCTAATGGGCCAGCCGGTCCACCACCTCGCCGCCTCGCGTCGCGTTTCGTCTAAGGTCAAGTTTGAACCCAATACACTCCCATTCATATGTTTCGCCTTCCGTTTCGAACCAAATTGAAAATCACATGCTATGACATCTTAAAAGAGACAGGAAAAAATATTTTAGTCATGACTTAGGAATAAACTCACATAACACTTTTCCTAGAAGTCTTGCTACTGTTGGGAACTTATTTTAGGGACCCCATGATTGCTTAAGTTATTGAGGAATATGATATAGTGGAATAATGAGAACCTGAATCTTAAAGTTTTATCATTGGAGAATTTTATTTCAAAAGTAAAATAAATAGCTATACTCCTTTGTAGTAATAGTAATGTCCTACCAGAGCCATATATAGGATAGATAAACCTTCTACATATACAACTTGTGTTTGTATAGAGTTTGGTCAAATCTTGTGGGGGATATATCCCCAGGTACCACAAGATGGAACATGGGCCACACCATTGGAGGTGGCCCAACCCACAAGATGAAGACGTGTGACGCACGACGCTGGTTGGCGTGCACTGCAAGGCTTATTGTAATAGTGCCAAATATAATACTTTATTTGTAACCCTGTCCCTTCAGAGTATATAAGGAGGGGCAGGGTCCCCTATAGGACAGGACCACATATCAGATCACCATATAGATCTCATATCCAATCAATACAAAATAACAGAGCACAGGATGTAGGGTTTTATGTCATGCTGGCGGCCTAAACTTGTATAAATCTTGTGTCTTGTGTCTCTATTACCATCCGGTTCCTGATTATGCGCACCTCTACCGATCAATCTACCATCGTGGGTATACCCCTCGGTAGACTGCCGACCATATTTTGTCGACAGTGGCGTGCCAGGTAGAGGTCGTGCGTGCTGATCCTTTGGTGAGCCAGATGGGAATTTCTGTTAGTTATCTACTAAAAATCGGTTTGCTAGGATTAATATCGAGAATTAACTCGGTGAAGACGGACTCGGCGACTTCAGCAGCAGAAGCGTTTTCCAGATCAACGGCGGTTACTAGATCGGCGATCTACAGCATGGCCCCGGGTCTCGCGGTCGCTTTCCAGCGATCAGTCAAGTCGGCGCATCATCTCATTGCGGCTCGTCTACCCGTCAAGCTACAGCAGAGGCCACTACTCATCTACGTTTCCAACACGAAGACCAAGGCCACGTCTGATGTGCATCTACATGCAAGCCAACTACAAGTTGGAGCACGTACATACATGCATCAACGTGCAATGCTTTAGGCCATCACTAAGGGAAGACGCACGGCCTACAGCAGCATGTACGTGACCTCTTCATTGGCGTCTTCTCCAACTTCAGTGAACCGTTCGAGCTTCCAAGCGATCCTCCGAGCTGCCTAGCGAACTGCTCGGCCTACTTGCTCCGACCACCTGTCACATCGCAATGATGATCACCGTGAAGGACGATGCTACGACAACCATGACCATGGGTCGTACAATTTCGTCGCTGCCAATCAGATTTCTATCTATAGATAAGTACACTTCCAATATTTATATACAATTTTTCGCTATGATGTTTCTCCGTAAGTGCCCTCGACATGATTATTCTCCAAACAACTTGGCTCCATGTATACTGTCTCCAAACAACTTTTTGCTAAACGGTTTGCCGATTAGTTCTTTCTCCTACTTGAGTTTCTCAGAGCCAACACGGTCTCTGGCTCCTCCCCACACATACATGAGATCTGTTCAGTATGTTTTGGGTGGTCGACAGTAGCTCTCTGGCGAGGCTAGTAGTCCTATGTGTGCCTGGGCTCCACGCCTCACGCTCTGGGCTATTGGTTGGACCAGTGCTGGTGAAATTCTAGGATAGATTAACTACTCGCGCTTACTATAAACATGACAAAACAATTAAAAATAGAGTTTTTGCTTAAATTTACGACCACATATTATACCGAGTATAATATCTTGTCTGAGCGAGCACCAAGTGCTCCTCCAAAACTTACTTAATGTTTACGAAGCACCGAGTGCTTCATCACATCTTAACTGCATAGACTCTTTTCATTTTTCTCTAGATTACATAAATTTGTACACCATGTAGTACTATTCTACGTATTTATATTGCAGGAGCTTGGTTCAGTCATCGTCAGCTACGCTCGGGGACTGGATCATCCAAGAAGGACAAAATTATCATCTTCCAGGTGGTCGCACCACCTAGTAGTCGGACTTCACCATCAACCAATTGGTCGGAGTGTTCGGAGCTCATTCCTGGTCGGTGTTCGCTCTGCCAACGACCAGTTGGTTGGACTACTCGGTGCTCGCTGACCAGTCATTCTGACCAGTTGGTTGGACTGCTCGACGCTCGTCGACCACTTGGTTAGACTACTTGGTGCTCGCAGACCAGTCATTCTGACCAGTTGATTGGGCTTCATTGTCAGCTTCACTGGGCGGCCCACCAGTTGAGCTGGGGACTCCTTGGTGTTCGTCCTTTTTGTACAAGAGTTTCTAGCTGAGCTAGGAGTTCCCTTGGTGGTCAGGTTTTGCTACATCTTCGCTTCACTTCGATTAAGCTGGTGTGCTATCAGGTTGGTCCACGCTATTTGGATCATGGTGCTAATCTTAGGGCAGCACATCGGGGCCTTAATAAGTACATTTCAGATTTATTTCCTTTGTCCCTACTACAAGATTCATTCTTTGTCTTCTAGCAGGCTCGAGGACTACGTGTGTACACATCATCTTGCGATGAGTGTACTACTTTTTCTGCAAGTTTCTCTCAGCTGAACTGGGGACTAGTTTTTAGCTAAGCTGGGGACTGCTACATAGCAGAGCCATTCATGTGCATTAGTTTGATGCCTTTTGTCCCATAGCAAAGTTGGGGACTGGGCCCAGAGCTGAGCTAGGGGTCGCCTCGCAGTAGAGCTGGGGGCTACCACGTGGCAAAGCTATGGGCTGTTTTTTAGAGCACGGGACGTCTCATAGCAGAGCTAGGAGTTGCCACATGGCAGAGTCATGGGTTCTTATCCATGGCAGAGCTGGGGATCGGGTCCATAGCAGAGCTGGGGACTAGGCCCACAGTAGAGCTAGGGATTGTGCCATGACAGAGCCATGATGCTTATTTCTCAACTAAGTTGTTGATGCTCTTTAGACCCTGGCACCACGTGATAGAGTCACCTACTGTCAGGCTCAGGGACTAAGTGGCTACACTTCACCTTGCGGTGAATGTAGTGATTCTCTTCTGACTTACCCTGCTTATCAACTAAGGAGTCTTAAGTGGCTACACTTCATCTAAGATGGAGAATTTTAAAATTTATCTTGAGCCCCTTACATCCTTCTAGCAAGTCTTAGTAAGTCTGAGGTCTACGAACTAGTTGAACTGGTCAACATTAATTATCTTCGCTCTGCTCACCAATTGAACTGGTCGGCGTTAATTATCTCCGCTCGGATTACCAGTTAAACCGGTCGGCTTTGAGTTAAACTGCTCAGACTTGATCAAGACAGTGTCACCAAATGGATACAAGGTACTTGTGGACTAGCTGTTGGGGATATACCCCTAGGTACCATAAGATGGTACATGGGCCGCACCATCGGAGGTGGCCTAGTCCACAAGATGAAGACGTGCGGCGCACGGCGCTGGTCGGTGTGCACCGCAAGGCTTATTGTAATAGTACCAAATAGGATACTTTATTTATAACCCTGTCCCTTTAGAGTATATAAGGAGGGGCAGGGGTCCCCTAGAGGACAGGACCACATATCAGATCACCATACATATCTCATATCCAATCAATACAAAATAACAGAGCATAGGATGTAGGGTTTTACGTCATTCTGGTGGCCTGAACCTATACAAATCTTGTGTCTTGTGTCCCTATTACCATCTGGTTCCTGATTACGTGCACCTCTACCGATCAATCTACCATCGTGGGTATACCCCTCGGTGGACTGTCGATCATATTTCATCGATAAACCTTGTGACCTTTGTTGAGAAATTTATCATGCTTTCAAGATCAAGATCATATACACTCCACATATTTTCTTCTGCTCCTACACTAGGAGTATGCAATCACATGTTTTCCATCCACTAAAAATGTTTTACTCCTACACTGGGAGAAGACACAAAAATATTTGTTAGGAATAAATGCTCCAAGTTTTTGTAAATGTCTTTCTTGAGATTTCCAATTACAGAAAGAGATATGTGGCTATGCAAAAAGAAAAGGATAGGAAAATGGACAAGTGTCCAAGTTTCTAAAACAATGGGTACTTAGATGCCCGCTAAAAAAAGAAAAAGAAAAGAGATGGCCCATACTCTCTAGCAAAAGTTTTCAAGTGTCGAATAAGAGAGACATGTTTCAAGGAGCATAATAGAATTAGGATTAGCCACTATAAATTCCACACACAAGCACATTTTGATATAAGAGTATGACACTTTTCTCCTTGGATTCTTGTTTTGACTTTGCAATATATGCAATACAAGTATGTTTTCACATTTTCATACCTACCTGAGATCCACATAAGATTTTAGATGTAGGAAGAAAGAAGGCAATGTCATTTATACCTTGGTAAGGATCCGAAAATACCAGATATATCAGTGATTTGAGAGTACTACAAAAGGAGAAGGTAAGCTATGTTTTTGTTTTTTTTTTCAAAATCTCAACTATTTCTCTGATTAACTCAACTAAATAATAAAGGTGATCTGTTTCACGCTGTTTTGTTCTTCAATTACCTAAAGTTTCATGGTAGACACTTTGAATCCTATAGTACATGCATGACTAGGAACAGTCTTATGTTGATGTTCTGTTCTGAAGTTATGTCTTAAGTAATCCATCCTTTTCTCGAGGACGAGTAAAAGCCTAAGTCTAGGGGCACTTGTTGATGGTAGTTAAAGTATACCATGAACCGTCAACCTTTCTTTTATAAATGATCAAAATGGATAAATACTATATAGTAGGAGGTTATTACTGATAGTTTCCATGAGTTCTGGTGAATTTATATTTTCTGCAGGATTTACACAGAAAATCACCAAAGAGGGCCTAAATATCAAAAGATATCACGGGATAATTTTGTAGCGTATATACAGGAAGGTTTCAGAGGACACCAGAGGACTCCACACTGAGGTAGGGCTTGAGAGTCTACCAGGTGGGGCCGGCCAGCCCCACCCTTGTGCCGCCCGGCCTCTGTGGTGGGAAGCCACCATGAGCTTTTGGAGTATTCTTCTACCGCCTCCAAGGATGCATCTCAGCCACACGTGAAGTTGGTTTGATCCAAGGGCTTGTATTCAACCTCCTGGGCTATAAATAAAGGGCAAAACCCCCCTAAAGTCAAGTCACATCCAGAGCCAGAAACCCTAATTCCTATTCCATCAGGATCTAGACCAGCAATCAAGAGAAGATTAGTCATCTATAGGATTTAGTCTTAGTTCGAGATAGAGAGAGATAGAGCGCAAGAGTAGAGTTCTGGAGGAGTTCTGGCATGCCGGTGCTCTCTTTTGCAATATTCTACAGGATCAAGTTATTCTGGAGCTTGCTTCTGAGATTCTTTGGTAATCAATTTTTGATTCAAGTAAGCAATTTGTCTCTATGGTTATTCAAGTTTGCAACTCTCTTTTGAGTGCTTTGATTAGCTCCTTGATTGAAGTAGTATTCATAGTGTAAGCATGGTGCTTAGACTAGGGTTACATCTGAATATCCCCTAATTGGCAAGAAGGTGGTAGATCGCGTAGGTGACAGCTACATTGAGTCCTTTACAGTCCATCTCCCATCGATAGGATTTGGTAGGCAATTGGTGCTCATAGGGAAGGAACTCTAATTTTATTCCTTTGGAGACATCGCCTACAAATTGAGCTTTAGTTGACAAAGTTTATCGAGATTGGAACTAGACAGTCCTTAGTAGTCTTCTTTATTCCCCTTTTATTGTCTGACATTGATTATGAATTTGGGTTAAGTTTATAGACCAACTAGTTAGAACACACTCACATACTATTCCTTTGGGTTCGATATTAAAACCAAGATTATCTTGGAGAAGTGCTACAATAGGATAGATTTATCTATGCGCTTGCAGATACCTCATAACTTGTGTGCATTTAATTTATACCAACAATAACCTCTAACAACCTTCCTGTTTTTTGCTAGATTATGAACAACCGCTAGAGGACCCAAATGTAGGCCAAAGTAATCCTCAATATACTCTTTAGGGTATACAATTCTAGCCGATGATCTTTATAGATCTTTTCTCTGTTTTACTTTACTTATTCAATGCCTTAATTTCAGAGGGCCATCAATTTGCAGATACATCAGTTGTTCCTTCTTCCTCTCCAAACTCAAAAGGAAATGTGTAGAAGAGCAGTTATACCTAATTTATTTGTTTGAATACTTATCCTTCTCTAAAAATGTAGGCCCAAAACTCTTCCTCAATAGATACTCCATTTGACATTAAAGGATACATTGGGGAAGAAGTCAGCTCTGTGGACAAGAGTGCTGCAGAACCAAATCTACCTGAATCAACCAAAGATCGGCTTCAAGCGTTGGTAACACATTTGGATGTTAATATAGCCAATCTGGTGCATGATGTAGGACCAGTTTGAAACATCTTTAACTCCATCAAGAAAGAACTACCTTCAAAAATCCGAGAAGTGCTCCAACCTGCTGCATACATTGAATGCCATGAGCAAAAATTTCTTGGAGCCATGGAAAGGCTTGCTACCCGTGAAGCCCAAAAGTATCTGCCCATTCAGGAGAACTAGCACAAATAGAGCTTAGTGCAGTTTAGAGATCTAATAGACAAGTTAGAAAGTGCTCCTGAATAGATCAACAAAAAGCTTGAGGATCTCAAAACTGAAAAAGATCAACTCTTAGCCAGATTGAAAGAGGTTGAAAGCTCCATCAAGCGAGAAGATAATCTGGCTAGAGTTCCCATAGCAATAAGTAAGCAGAGAGCTCTTATGACTGCCAAATATGCTGAGCTCAAAGAAATCCATGCCAAGAGGAAGCAGCCTATCTCAGGAACAAGTAAAGAAGACAATCAGCAAATTGCAGAGATCGATGCTAATCGCCAAAATGCTCTGAATGTAATAAAATCTATTCTAAACTTGTAATCCTAGATGTAGCACTTGTACACTTCCAACTTTTAATCTGAATCTTTTATGATGTTTTGTATTTTTGTGCTAAAGGCGATACATATTGCATCAGCTCTTGTCTTGAATCAAGACTTGATCTGATCTTTATTTTTCTGCTGAAGGCGATACACACTGTATCGGCTATTTGAGCCTGATTTTCATGACAATCGGCTATAACAAATTGACCCAAATGCTTGAATAATATTTCTTGAAAAGTTGCCATTGCACTCTAGAAAATTCTTGAATTAAGGCCAAACCAATTGTATGGACATCGGCCGACGCGTACAACTTTAAAGGCTTTCCTTGTTGTGGAGGGATTAGAACAGGTGGAGACTTGATATACTCTTTAATTTCCTCAAATGCCTTCTATTGTATGTCACCCCATTTGAACTCTTGATCATGTTTCAACTTCAATAACACTAAGAATGGCAAAATCCTTTCTGACAAGTTTGATATGAATCTTTTGATAAAATTGATTTTGCCGATCAAGGATTGAAGTTCAGTCTTTTTCATTGGTGGTACAACCTTGTCGATAGCTTCCATGCTTTTCTGACCAACTTCAATTCCTCTTTCATGAACCATGAAACCTAGAAACTGACCAGCTGAAACACCAAATGCACATTTATTTGGATTCATTTTCAAACCATATTTCTTTGTGCATTCAAGAGTTGCTCTGAGATCCTTAAGATGTTCTTTGTAGCCTTTGCATTTCACAACCACATCATCAATATAAATCTCAGCTATTTTGCTGATCAGCTTATGAAAGATAAAATTCATAGCTCTTTGATAAGTTGCACCGGCATTTTTCAAACCAAATATCATTACCACCCACTCATATAGTTCCAAGGCACCAGGGCATCTAAAAGTAGTTTTATGAATATCTTCTTCTGCCATAAAGATTTGATTATACCCTGCATTACCATCTATAAAACTGATTACTCTATGACTAGACGCAGCATCCACCAACATATCAGCAACTCGCATGGGATAACCATCCATGGGGGTAGCTTTATTCAAGTCCCTGAAATCAATGCATCCTCTCATCTTTCTATTCTTCTTGTAAATAGGGACTACGCTTGATATCCACTCCGCATATCGGCACTGTCATATGAATTTAGCCTCATATAATCTAGTAATTTCTATCTTCACATCTTCCATAATTTTAGGCTTAATTCTTCTTGGAGCTTGCTTGAATGACCGATATCTAGGTTTAATTGGCAATTGATGTTCTACAATTGATCGATCAAGTACAGACATCTCATAATATTCCCAAGCAAAACAATCTCTAAATTCTTTCAATAGAACTATCAATTCTTGCTTGTACTCAGGATCTAATTTAGCACTAATATACATTGGCCTAGGTCTATCACCAGGTCTAATGTCAACTACTTCTAATTCATCTGCCAACATAAATCCTTGCCCCAACTTGCCTTTAGTATCATCGATTGGAGAATCCATTAAAACAAACTTTTAGAGCCGATTGCTTGTATCGGCTATTGACTGTCATCGCTGATGTTGATGATGCCTTCTTCCCAAATCTTACTAGAGAAGCATTTAATTCCTTCAAAATTCCACCCAGTCAGATCGGCTGCTACAATAGTAACAAATGTATTAGCCTGAACCACCTCGATGGCATCTCCTATCCACTGAATAATACACTGATGCATAGTGGATGGTATACAACAATTGACATGAATCCAATCTCGGCCAAGGAGCAAACTATATGCACCTTTCCCATCAATAACAAAGAAAGTGGTCAACATTGTCTTGCTTCCAATTGCCAATTCAACATTCACAGCTCCCTTGGTATTAGATGTTTTCCACTAAAATCCTAAAGCCTGACATCTATCTTCAACAAGTCATCAGCTCCTTTTCCAAGCTTCCAAAACATAGTATAAGGCATCAAATTAATAGCTACTCCTCCATCAACTAGCATCTTAGTCATTGGCTTTCCATCGACGAAACCTTTGAGGTACAAAGCTTTCAAGTGCAAATGTTTTTTTGGTTTACTAAAGATTGCACTCTCTGCTTGGAAAACTAACTAAGCAGTAGGTTTTTCTTCCTCATCATCAGTGCATTCATCATCTTGATTCCCAGTAGCCCTGAACTCTACCGGTAGTATGAAAATTACATCAATATTAGCCGATGGCGCACCTTTATCGGCTGTTTGCTAAGCACACCAAACTTGATGTTTCTCTTCCCTCAATTCTTGGTTCCTCAAGCATTGAACCCTCCTTTTCTAGCTTCTGGTTAGTCCACCTAGACACCACTGACCATCTTGCCAAATATACTCTTCACCTTCATAATCGGCTAAATCTTGATCAACCACTCTTTTTCCTAGCCGATCATGAACAATTTCCTTTTTTACGTGCCGATCCATGTCTTGAGAATAATCAAGATGTTGATACATAGACTGGTAGTTGGTCTTAGATTGCCTATATTCCCAATACTAATCACTGTATTCAGGATAATTGTTTTGAGTAGGCAATCTCAAACCTTCATTCCAGTAATGCTTAAAGAAAGGACAATTCCAATGCAATTCATTTTGTTCTTTCTCATGCCTTTCTTTTTTACGACAACGCCTATAATCTTCTTCCTCCAGCCATCTCTAATAATCTTTTTCTTGCTGACGTCACCATTTGTTCAATAAAATATGAGAAGTTGGTCATCGACGCATAGCACTAGCCTTTGAAGATTCAGCCTGTTCCAATTGGCTCTTTTGCCGATCTCGTCTTCTCTTGACCTCACGATACTCCTCAGCTATCATTTGTGATTTGGGATCGACTGTCCCAGCTTCCCTAGCTTTATCTGATGTAAGCACTTTAGTTTTCCCTTTTTGTAACACGGCTGCAACCATATTTTGAGGGAATGGATGCCTTTCAATATCCATAGTCTTCTTGTTCTTCTCAAGACCAATCCTCCCCTACTAAATGGCTTTTTCATTATACTCATGAAAAACTCTACAATCATTGGTGTGATGAGTATTGGTGTCATGATACTTACAATATCTTCGCTTCTTAAGCTCTTCGGCTGAAGGCATCTTATGATTTGCTGTTAATTTAATATGACCTTTTTCAAGGAACATATCAAAGATCTTATCAGCCTTAGTGACATCAAAATCATGCTTGTTAGCATCATTACTATTAGTCTTCGCCCATGGAAAAAGCTCTGAATGCCTCCATGTCCATTCTACAGCAGCAACTTCTTCATCTTCTTCATTAGACGAGACATAATAGTTATTGGTTTCAACATTCCCAGTCTTCTAAGGCCTACTGTTGCATGGAGTTGAGAATCTAACCTGAGCCTCAATACTGGCTATCTGATTAGCCAACATTCCAAGACTCTGATATTCTATTCTAGATACTTTTTCCCTAAATGTTGGTTGTAAGCCATGGATTGCAATACAAATCAATTCTTCATCAAATAGTCAAAGAATAGCATTGGTTTCTGACTTCTCTGAGCCTTTGAAGATAATGCACCCCTGACTCATAGCTTCCTTGTCGTACTTCTATCAAGTCACCAATGTTCTTCTCAACTAGGCCAGAATAGAAATACTGATGAAACTTGCTCTCCAAATCTTCCCAGCTTGAAATAGAACCATATGGCAAGGATGAAAACAAGGAAAATGCAGACCCAGACAGAGACAAAGGAAACAATCACACTCTAAGTATAGGAGTCATAGAAGCCTCTCCCAACTGAGCAAGATATCGACTAATATGTTCCATGGTTGAAATTGAATCTGTCCTAGTGAATTTGGTGAAATTTGGAATTTTATAGCGGTTTGGAAGCATCACCTGATCATACCACTCTAGGTAAGGTTTCCTATAGGATGCCCTAGTGCTCTTCGGTTTTAAGCCAAACTGATGCTACATCATGTTAGACACTTGATTCATTAGTTGATCTATCTGAGCATCATGTTGGCCATTTGGTTGGTTCGAGACACCCTGAATAACAAGATTCTAACCATCCTGATATCCTGGATTGGGTGCACTATTCCAAGTGTTGTATTCATAATGATATCCTTGATGAACTCCACTTGGTACCCTTCCCTAATATGGCATTGCATTTTTTTAAAGCCGATGGAGGCATATTATATCCCCCTTGATTACTCATTATTGGCTGTTGCAAAGGAGGCTACATATTATGGGTAGTATCTCTGAGTTGACTAGTACTTCCCCCTTGACTAGAGTTTCTAGCTTGCTCACCAACCATTGCTTGAGTATCAACTTGCTTTTTGCTTATCATTTGGTTGAAGTAAGCTGGCCCTATGTGATGAATTGGAGCTCCGTATATGACCTCTTTCATCACATTTGTTAATGATCTTATGAATACCATAATGTGATTGGTAAGAGTAGCTGCCATGGTCATGCTAATTGTCTTAGCCATAGCATTTTGTTTGGCAACAACATAAAGGTCCATCTATCCATGGAAGAGTGTTCTTGGAAGCACAGTCTTCTTAATCACCTTGTCACGCATCTTGGTGAACGACAACAAGCACTTGTCTCAGTGCTGCTGGACTGCCTTCTCTACGAGTGCCTTTGCCTCTTCAGGCAAATCATCTATAAAGATATTAAGGACTTGTTCATTGTTGTAATCCATGTTAACGATTGTGGTCCCACTGGGCGTGCTAAAAAGTGTGTTGACACAAAAAAAGTGTACTTCGTGCACAACACACTTGGAGGCCTTGCAGGATCTGTTGAAGCAGAGAGCTAGAGATTCCCTGATCCTTAAACACTGATTGAATCGAGTCTTGAAACCTTGGCATGCTAGTCAATTTGACCCTACAATTGACAAAGAAATGATCGATCAATAACACAAGGCAGAACATGCCGGCTTTGTTGCCAGACAGTTCCAAATATACGGCTCAATAGATAATGATGAAGGCCTTTAACTAAAAAGTCAACGCCTATGTTTGATAATAATAAGAAAAGTAAAGAATAAGCTAAAATAGCTATTTTGATATGCATGATAAGCATGAAATCCTTTTGCCGATCTAGTTTAGTCAATACGAGAACATAGATCTGATGTGCAAGCAATAATCTAGATTAAAACTAATAGATTTATTAAACATGTCAAATTTGAAATCGAATTACTAACAGTGGGGTGTTTCCGTGCAGCCATAATAATAACTGGACCAAGTCGTGCCCAACATGCTCAATATACCAATCAATATTTAAACAGATGCATGCATACTACGTCACGGGTGAAGCACTACCTCATCGGCTATTTAGCTAATAGGGTCATAAAGCATGAGCAAAGACTTGTATAACCATGAATAAGCTCATTAATCAAAGAAGACTCGTTCTATTAAACATGCCAAATTTGAAATCCAATCACTAATAGTAGGGTATTTCCATGCAGCCATAATAATGACTGGACCAAGTCATGCCCAACATGTTTGCAAGATCAAGCTTAATCGAACCAAAGATCTATTGAGATTACACAAGCTTTGAACGCACAATATGACACGATCAAGATTGAAAGGAATTAGCCGATACGATCAGAAAATCAATCATATTAGCCAAATTAGACATTGATTTCAAAAGATGATGGATCTCAATAAGATTTAAAGCCAAATCTATCAATCTTAATCGGGCAAAGTGATATTGCTATACTTAAATAAATCAATGAAAAACAAACTATATCAATAACTTAATGAATCTATTAGGTTGCCACGCCTAATAAGCCTATAACTAGTTTTACTAAGTTTTAGCAAAGAGATCAGACCTAACCGTTGCAGCCTTAGCTTAGACTAGATAAAACCGATAGTTTAGATCAAGCTTGTATGAGTTTGGACCTAACTAATGCAGCCTTACAAACAAGATGTAAACTGATAACTAGCTTATACCAAACTCACAAGAGGTTAGACCTAACCAATGTAGCCGTATGAACGAGGAATAAACTGTGGTAGTACTTACAAACAAACCGAAGGTCAGACTTAACCAATGCAGCCCTGCTCATTTGAAGAAACTCGCCGAAATCTACTCTACTCCTACTCTTAGGGTTTGGCATTGAGCCAAAAGATTATGTTTGATTGATGTCTTTTTTTCAATTGTCGGGGTTTATATTTATACCCAAGGCTCAATACGACTCCAAATCTAACATGACTCATTACAATTGCCAAAACCTAAACCAAAAACTACCTAATTTGAATGATAACTTGGACCCCAAGCATTCCCTTTCTATAGAGTCTGACACATTCTTCTCTTTTATCACCATCATGGTCAAAAGCTACTGACATCATCAACCATAGTCAATTCTTTCAAATAGCCGATTTAGAGAAAATCAGCTGTTTCCATGTCTTTCTTCTATGGATCCATAAGTGAAAATCCATTGCCAAATTTTAGTGTTAATAGGTGCCTTTCTAGAGGAGGTATGGGGGTCCTTTTATAGGGGGCATCAGGTGTCCTATGGGCCCATGAATCCATGGCACATAAAATCTGAACCCTTGTTATGAACTGACCTTGAGCAAGGGCGAAGATGGACTCTCAAAGGCGGTGGGGAACCGACGTAGAAAGCAGGGGCTGACTTGTGGGGCCCATAGGCTGGCTGACCTATCGGTGGAGCTAGCCGCCTCCCCCTATGACAGGCGGGCCTCCCCCTATGGTGATGTGGCCTAGAATCCATCTTGAGTTGACTTTTGACGGTTTTGTGGGTCGAATCACTTGCTGATATCAGTTGCCTATTTGGGGTGTATGACAGTGGTCCTAGGACCTATTTTCTAGATATATCCTCCTACATTCACATATTCCCCAAAACATGTGGAATTCATTAATTAAACCCATGTAGCTATGTTTGGTGATGAAATTAAGTATATATGTAAGATATGTTGATGGTTTATGATTGATATTAACAACTGTCAACAAGTTCCCCCACACTTATTCTTTGCTCATCCTCGAGTAAAGGTTAGAATAAAGTAAACATAAACATAACTATTCAAGATATGAAACTGATGTACGGATTTTTCCAAAACATACCTTGTACCTGTGAGGTATGTGGAGTGGCTAACATATCTCCTTGAGCGGTTGAAAAAGTGGAATAGCTCACGAAGCGAAGTCATCTTCCCAAATTCTCATCTCATTAACTTGGAGTTTTTAAAGTTTTCATAAGAAAAGCATAGATCACTTTATACTCCTCAAATGGTACTCTCGAATCGCTCAATGGTGTATGATTCCTCACCAAGGCACATCATAGCATGGCAATGCTTTCTTTACCTTTCTAAAAGCTTATGTGGAGTTTAGGTAGGGATAAAAATGTAGCATACTTACCTTGCATATATTATAAAGTCAAATCCCAGATCCAAGGAGAGAAGTGTCATACTCTTAGATCAGGATGTGCATGTCTGTGGAATATTTGGTGGCTAACCTAATTCTACTATGCTCCTTGAAACATATTTCTCTCTTGTTGAAACTTGAAATACTTTTTGTGAGAACATGGGCTATCTTTATTATCATCTTTCTTTTGTTCTTTCATTTTTTTCTAGTGGGCATCTTTTTACCTATTGTTTTCAATATTCTAGACATCTTTGCATCCATTTTTTTACTTTACTTTTGCACATCCCATGTCTCTTTTCTGCAACAAACCTTTGAGAGAAATATTATCAAGAACTTAGAGCATTTATTTTGATAAAACCTAACAAACATATTTTTGCCTACTCCTAGTGTAGGAGCAAAACATTTTGAGGTGGATGAAAAGCATGTTTTTGCATACTTATAGTGTAGAATTAGCATATATATGTGGTGTGTACGTGGTCTTTATCTTGGGAGCACGATAAATCTCTCAACAAGGGTCAACAAGACTTGACAAAACTCAACACAAGCATGCATCTTATGTGGAAGGTTTGTATCCTAAAAGTATGCATATGGCTTGGGTAGGAATTTATCACCATTGAGGAGTATGTGACACTATGGTTTTTAAATATTTTTATCAAAAACAAATTCTCCAGGTACTTTGATTAGAATCGGTAGGATTTCTAAGCCAAAACTATATCACACTCCACAACAACTTAGTAAATATGATTTTCCTATATGATATTTTTTTGACAAGCACCAAGTATATGTAAGGAATAAACATTATGCAGGTCAATCTTAAAGAGCTATATTCATATTAATTTCAAAATTTTAACTTTAAGTGTGAAACTTGGTTCTTTTAAATTTGCATGTTTAAACAAGCATTAAACAAGGAGTAAGTATATGAACAAGTGAAATAGAATCAAACCGGATTTTAGAAGTTGTGTGAAAACTCCTTCACTAGTTCATGATGTGCTTCCATGTTTTTGTTCACAATGGGAGTGTTGCATACCCCCACACTTCTTCAAAACTATACCTAACTTTTATTCATAGACAAAAAATGGTGAAAACACAAGGGACTCTTTTGGTGAGGGACACTAGAGAGTCAAAATTTTATTGAACTATTGGATTAGCCTAAGATCTAGAAGGAAATAAGAACAAGATTGAACTTTCTAAATTGGATCATTAAATTGCAAAAATTCAATCAAGTCAATCTCTTCTAATTTTCAGGTTCAACAAAACTTTCAAATGTTGACCATTTACCTTGAAGGTGTTACATGTATCATCTTGGAGTGTGATGGCACTATGTGATGAGGCTTCCATTACCTTGAATGGCCCTTTGCATTTTCTTTGAAGTTTTCCATGACCGAAGAGTTTTACTCTTGAGTTGAATAGTAGAACCTTATCTCTAGGCTTGAACTCCTAGTGCTTTCTTTTATCGTGTCATCTTTTTGTTCTCTCTTTGTAAATCTTGGAGTTGTGATAAGCCTTTTCTCTCCATTCTTCTAACTCAGATATTTGCATTTGATGATTTTTTCTAGCTAGGTGGAGATCCATATTCCATTTCTTGATTGCCCAATGGGCCTTGAATTACAATTCAACAGACAAATGGCATGTTTTCCATATACAAGCTGATAAGGTGACATACCTATGGGTGTCTTATATGCTGTTCGATATGCATCATGAAGCTTGTACTTCCACTTCTTCCACATCTCATCCATGGTCTTTTGTAGAATGTTCTTGATTTGCTTATTTGATGCTTCAGCTTGGCTGCTTGTTTGGGTATGGTATGGAGTTGTAATGTTATGCTTGACTCCATATTCTTCCAAGAACTAACGAAAGGTCTTGTCATTGAAATGTGGCCCTCCATCACTAATGACCAATTGAGGTGTTCCAAATCATGGGAATATTACTTCTTGGAACATCTTTTAGAGTGCTTGGAGTCAGCGGCTCGACATGGTAATGCTTCTACCCATTTGGACACATATTCTAAGCCACCAAGATGTTTTTAGAATCTCTAGACTTTGGGAATGGTCCCATGAAGTTGATCCCCCAGACATCAAACAACTCCACTTGGAGGTTGTTCATGAGTGGCATTGCTTCCCAAGCATTGATGTTTCCATGTTTCTGGCATCTAGCACATCTTCAAACAAATTCCTTTGTATCTTGATACATTGTTAGCCAGAAGAATCCATTTTGCCAGATTTTAGCCTGTGTACGAAATGCTCCATAATGTCCTCCATAGGGTGATGCATGACATCTCTATGATTTTTGTGGCTTCAACCATGGGGACACATCTCTGTAGCAATCTGTCGGCATAGAACCGATAAAGATATGGATCATCCCACAAGTGGAAACAACTTTGATGCTTGAGCTTCCTCTTGTCCTCCCCTAGTGCAACATAACCCGCAACCATATAGTTCCCAATATTTGCATACCATAGGTCGGAGTCTATTACCTTGAGGAGTGTGTCATCCCTCAGATAATCATTAATAGGTGACTCATGTGTTTCCTTATATTGAAGCCTAGATTAGTGATCAACTATCGAGTTCTCTTCCCCTTCTTATCTCTTATTTCTATGTGAAATTCTTGGAGTAGGAGAATCCATCGGATCAACTGAGGCTTCGCATCTTTCTTAGTGAGGAGGTATTTAAGAGCAGCATGGTCTATATAAATAATTAACTTTGCCCCCACTAAGTAAGATCTAAACTTGTCTATTGCAAAGACAACAGCCAACACCTCTTTTTCAGTGGTAGCATAATTGAGTTGTGGCCTAGACAAGGTTTTGCTAGCATAGGATATAACATAGTGCTTTTTTATCCTTGGTTTGGCCAAGAACAGCCCCAATAGTAGTGTCACTCGCATCACACATGATCTCAAAGGGTAGCTTCTAATCAGGTGGTTAGATGATTGGAGCTGAAATGAGTGCCTTCTTGAGGATTTGAAAACCTTCATGGAACTCATTGTTAGAAACAAAAGGTGCATCTTTGGCTAGGAGGCTAGTTAGGGATCTAACGATTTGAGAAAAGTTTTTGATGAAACGTCTATAGCCTAGAAAACTATGAATGCCTTTCACATTTGTGGGAGGTGGAAGTCGTTCAACAACTTCAATCTTTGCTCTATCCACTTCTATCCCATGAGCAGACACCTTGTGTCCTAGCACTATTCCTTCCTGGACCATAAAATGGCATTTCTCCTAGTTTAGGACTAAGTGCTTTTCTTCACACCATTGTAAGACTTTATCTAAATTTTCCAAACAATCAATGAAGTTTTTTCCATAGTCGATAAAATCATCCATGAACACCTCCATAATTTTCTCAATCATGTTAGAGAAAATGGACATCATGCACCATTGGAAGGAAGTTGGAGCATTGCACAATCCGAACAACATTCATTGGTATGCGTAAGTTCCATACGGGCATGTAAAAGTGGTCTTACTTTGGTCATCGGGGTGGATCAAGATTTGGTGGTATCTAGAATACCTATCAAGGAAACAAAAGAAGGAATGTTTAGTTAGGTGTTCTAACATTTCGTCAATGAACGGCAATGGGAAGTGATCCTTCTTAGTGGCCTTGTTAAGTTTCTTATAGTCAATGCACATCCGCCACTCGGTGATAGTTTGTTGAGGAATGAGTTCATTCTTTTCATTCCTTATGATTGTCATCCCTCCTTTCTTTGGCACAACTTGGACAAGACTAACCCACTCGCTATATGGCATGGGATAAATAATCCCAACATGCAAAAGCTTAAGGACCTCTTTCTTAACAACTTCTCACATGGCGTTGTTAAGCCTCCGTTGTGGTTCCCTTGATGGCAAAGAATCAGAATCGATAGGGATATGATGAGTAGAAAGAGTGGGACTAATCCCTATGAGGTCTTGGAGTGAGTAGCGTATGGCTGATTTATGTCTTTATAGAACAGCAACAAGTTTACGGGTTTCTTCTTGGGAAAGCTTGTCGCTTATGATGACAGGAGTTTCTCGATTGTTATTGAGAAAGACATATTTTAAGCCAGAAGGAAGGTGTTTTACTCAACTAAGGGTTGTGGTGGTACCTCCGTTTGATCTAGTTTGACAGGCACTATCAGCTCTTCCTCTTCTTGAATAAAATGTTCATTGTCAAGAGCTGGTTGGACCATGTCTTCTAGAGATTCCATTAAAACATCCTCAACAGGGTCTTATTTGGGCTTGGGTTCTACTATCATGTTGTTTGAGCGTGCAAGTGAGACGATGATAGGAGACTTTCCCAGATTTAAATTCAAGAGACCTTATTTCGGTCTCTCTCAAAAGAGTGTCCCTAAAGGTACACTAATCAAGAGGGACGTGTCTGAGATGTCATAGATATGAAAATCTAAGTAATACTCAGAGCCTCTTATGCGCAAAGGTATAGTTCTCATGGCCCCATAACTTTCAAGAGTAACTCCAGAAGGAATTCTCAAAAGCTTATGAGATGGGATCAAGCACTCGTTGGGGCAAAGTTTTCAGCCAAAGCCTTTGAAATGATATTCATCCTAACGATAGGACTATAATGAGCCTATATGGTTGTTGTCTTTAGGATGCAAGATAAGACATCTGAGGGGGCAATGATTTAGGCTACCTTAGTGGATAACTCTGTTTCTGCCAATCACTCGTGGCTCATGATGGCCAAAAGTCCTTTGACTTGTTCCATTAGGAAAGACTCATTGTGTGGACAATCGTCATCCTCTGATGACACAAAATTTGCTAGAGACTTCACTTGAACTGGTAATTTCGAGGCATTCCCAAAATCCTCAAAAGGATCTTCCTCGATTTCAAAGGTAAACATAGAAGGATGAGATTCATGATCCTCCAAGGTGTGGTGTGTTCCATCAATGGGAGGTTCTTTGGCAACCAAATCACTAGAAGAATTTGAAGGAATTTTGGATTCCGTTGCGTGTGCCTCCTCTTGTTGGTTGGGTCTTGGCTCAACTTCTTCTTTGGGAATCTTGTAAAAAATGCTAGTGTAAGGGGTGTTTTTAAGGATTTTCTATAGAATGGCCTTCCCTCACTAATGGGTTTGGGTGTGAATGATCCTCTAGATAGTATGTCAAGGTGGAGAGCAGCTTCTTTGCTAAGACAAAGATGGAAGTGATGTAAAAGGACGTGGTCAGGCAGGGAAAGGTTTGGACCAGAGTTAATAAGGCTTATGAACCTAGCCCAGGCTGCTCTTAATGCTTTCCTTCACTTTTTGTTGAAAGGTAAGAACTTCTATTCATAGAGTGGCAATTCAAGATAAAGGAAAGAAAGCAAGACAAAATTTGTCTCAAAGTTCATCCCAATTTCTATTTACTCCTCCTATAGTATGAGCATACCATTATTTCGCTCTATCTAAAAGGGAGAATGGAAACAATTTCCATTTAATGGTCTCTTATGTCATGCCAGCAATAGTCAAGCAAGAACATAATTGCTCAAATCATGAAGGTGGATGTAAGGATTTTTGTCTTCTATGCCAGAGAAGGATTGCTCCGAACCATGGCTATGAAAGTAGGATGAAGCTCATTGTCATTAGTAAGAATGGGGTGCACTGATGGTGGAGGCTCTAATAATTTGCCCTTCAGAGCCAAAAGTTGAATGATAGGTAAGGAATCTATGTGGTTGGAGTGGTTGTAAAAGGTAAAGGAATATACAGACGAACTTGGTTCTAAACTAGCATAGCTATCGTTCCCTGGCAATGACACCAGAAAGCTTGTTGGTATTTTTTTAATGCACACAGAAAAATCCGCAAGTGCATGGATAACACTATAGCTTTCACCCAGGAGTATTCTAGAGTATCATATTTATCCCATAGGGAATGCGAAGTGTTCTAGTAAGGATCAAGGTCGTCTAAGGATAAAAATAGAAAAGTGTTTTTGTGGGTAGAGAAGTGTTTTCTAAGGCCTAAACTAGATAACTAAGGATTGGGCTTACTTCACTTACTTACTTTGGAGCAATAGTACCTTTTTGACTCTCAAAGGAGGTGAGAAAATGTAGTCAGGGGAAAGCTGCCTAAGCTCTACGAAACACCTATCCGAACGTGATGGATTATGTCACCTCTAGGGCTACCACACCTGGCCATGGGATTGGGCGCCCACCCAAGTAAACACTAGCCTAGACACCACCTCTATGCTAATGGTTACTACTCTAATCTAGATCTTAAGACTAGAGCACTCGATGCAAGCGGAGTTCCCGTAAGTAAAATAAAGTAAAGACTGAATTTAATTAACTAGAGAAATTGCCCTACAGGAAATGGTGAGCAATAAACATGGCTAATGCAATGTTTGCCTAAGCACGACCATCGTGTACCTCACGCTGCCCCCTTTTGCTTCCTCCTTGTAGGCAACCCTTGCCCCTATCACTGCCCCCTCTTGCCACCATGGCACATTAGAGCTTGTCGGAGCTCCTCAGCCGTGGGCACCCACGATGGCCACCTTCCCCCCTCACCGGAGCTCACCCTCGCTATAGCTCTCCCGACTGCCTCCACCACCACCAGGGCCCCTAATCTCCTGGCCAGCCTTTCTCCCCCAGACCTTTCCTTCTAAGCCCAGCAGAGTTATGGAAGATAATAGGGAGAGCTCACTAGAACCCTAGCTCAAAGATCTAGGAGGAGCCCTACCTCACCGAATGTTCCATGACCCCCTCATATCTGACAGATCCGCCATGGCTGGCGTGGTGTGGGGGGAGGAGCACGGCATGGACGGGGGCATGTTAGTGTTTGATGATTGCCAACTCGTCACGGGGTTACCCAGGTTGATTGTTCGAGGGGCCGGCGAACCTAGAAACTCAACGGTAATGCAAGGGACAAGTAATTTATACTGGTTCGGGCCCTCATGATCGAGTAAAAGCCTTATGTCTAGTCAGCATTAGCCTTTGCTTAGATTGATTATATGATTATGTGTACAAGGTGTCATGAAACCATCCAAATTATAAGAGCACAAGTACAAAAACAATCATCGGAGTGATCAAATTTCTGCACTTGAGCCCATATAACTCCGGTAGTCCAACGAAATCACTAGGGATTTCAAACCAACCGACATACAAGCCAAGATCGTAGTGATTCAACATAACAAGTCACATGTTACATCCATTTCACAAGTAATTCAATATACATTGGAGTTCAATAAAGTTGTTACAACTTAAGTTCAAAAGTAGCGGAAGCAAAGTAATTTGAAACTAACAACACCTTTATTTCAAATATATGCCAGTACCAAGGTCAACTTCTACAAAAGCACTAGAGACAAGATAACTTAGAAGGATCATTCCCATGATCACCCTTCGCCTCTACGGCAGGAGTCATCCAATTCTTGTAGTAGCCATGATACTTCACAACCTTCAACAAGTGGGGATAGAACCCTGAGTACGAGAAGGTACTCAGCTAGACTTACCCGTCACAAACTAGAAATAAAGTGACACCAAGGATCATGCAAGGCTGATATAGTGTGGGCTAGCTTGACAATATTTTGCACAAAACCTTAATATAGATAAGTAATCATTAATGCTTAAGCATCAAGTTAATAATCATTAACCTGTCATCTATATTAGCACCTGTACTAGAGCACTCACTTAATTAGGAGCAAACAATATTAACCATAGCAACTATAAATTGAGGCAACATTTAAATCATCATCTAGTTAACATCCGTTCAATTAAGTGAATCTACATTGTTGCTGCTCAAGTCAAGTGCTCACTAACCGGGAGCGACGACGATTCGAATCGAATTCCGATCTAGCTGGAGGGGTATTTCTAACACTCACCACGCAGGCCCTTGCCAGGGTCGCACAAGTCACCTTTGGTACAATTTAGGAGTCGCAGGTTCGACTGATGCTACATCCCCAAGGGCAACACTTTGCCCAGTGATAGGGACTCTAACCCCCCTTGGTCTTATGCCAATGTCCCCAAGCACATCCTTACTTCCTCCAAGATGTGACCTACCCTTCGATTCCTGGCCTGAACTGTATTACTCAGCTTCGTGGTCAGAGCGGCTTATCTGCCAAACTAAGTGTTAGACTACGTTTAACATGACTCAAGGATGTATAGCAAATCGGTCCTTAAACGACTTAGATGGGGATAGATCCACACCCAAGACCTCCATGCCTTGTTACTTCACTATCATCATCCCGCTCGGTCTCCTTTCATATTATTAGCACATAGTTCTTTTCCATAATAGCAAATATAGCCAACTGTGCCATATATGAATATCTCTACATCTCGCAGGTGACAAGAAATAACCTGACTTCTACCGCTTAAAGCAGGGCTAAGCATCTACTCGATCCTGAGCTAATAGGATTCAGGTTCATATATCTAGACAAGGAGTGATATCGATGCAGCAAGGTTTTCACCCAACTCCTATATGTAATGCAACAATACATATAACACATATATAGTATTTGCTTTGAAAAGTAGGGAGTCTTATAATGCTCCGGGGCTTGCCTAGGATCTGACTCAAATCAGTCAAGTTAGTTTACACCATCTTGGGGAACATCTCCACTCCATGTTTGCACTTGAGGGTTCTTCCATCTTTGGGATGGATCCACCAACACCATCTTCAGGTTCAGCTCCACATCATGTCCTTCATGTGTTTTAGCTAGCGTACCTAAATGAGGTGCAACAATGCATATGTGTGAATGCATAGAAGTGCAATACACAAAGTAATCATGCGAGCATACCAAGGTTCATATAAGCACCTAGAGCTAATTAACTTAATCCTCACTTAGGCATAACATAGAAGACAACAAGCACATCAATCAAGACACAAGTCTCATAAGATCATAGGGTACCAACCCAAGTACCATCAAAGATATGAGTCACACTTCAACACACAAGCATGGCAAAGTGAATCAAAGCACTAAAACTAAAATCTGCCACCTTCAAGACATCAGAATAGCAGCGGAGTAATTTCATCATAACTGGAGATATACAACTCCAAATGATGTGCAACATGATATTCTAGAAAGCATATAAAATTTTCTACAATTCATTTAATATCAACTAAGCCTGATTCCCAAGTTTAACAGGTAGAAAAGATGAAACTATAGAATCTAGTCTGCTCCAAACAGAGAGCAACCAAATCTGGGACCTGACTTTAAACATCTATAACTCAAAGACTATTTGGCCAAATAAAACCAAATTTTAACACAAGATAGATACCTGAATGATATACAACTTTGCTATAGACAAGATGCTCAGAAAACACCATTAACATGGGGTAATCTATATTGGCCCCAGAACTGTCCAGAAACTAATAATCGGAAGAAATAATTATTAACATATGTTGCAAATAAATAATTGGACAAAACCAACTTTACCAACATGTTACACATGACTAATGAACACCAGAAAATATAGTGTCCATTCCTAAATAAATTCTTTTAATGCATTTTCTTAATTTATTTAGATAATTAGGTGGAATTATGAACACATACCAAAATTGCACAATAAATTCTACCAAACTTACAGTGGCTGACATATGCTCCCAAAAGTCTAATGTCCAACTTTCAAGCCATTTGGACATGTATATCAATCTCTATGAAACGGACAAATGGCTATTGCAATAAATCACGTGAGAGCAAGTTAAACCTATATCTCACTCATCTAGCAACCAAAACTCATGAAATTTTAACCAAAGTTCGCCCATATGAGCAGTAGACTACCATAAAAATTTCATATCAATTGGAGTAACAAAACTCTAGATACAAAAATTACAAGAAACACAATGTAGATTTGCTCATTTATCGAGATTAAATCAAAACTCTACAAAAACCGTATACAACTAGTAGGTTTAATATTTTTATTAGTTATTACACGTTCTCACAAGATTAACAGAACAAGAATTACTATTTTTGGAGATCTAAAACTCTAGATCTTGCTCTGGTCAAGTTTAAAGGTATTTTTAGAGCTCTTTTCCAAATTAAATCAAAACACCAGAAAACTTCTACAAACATGTAACATTTTATGATTCTACTGGATATATATTTTCTCAAGGTTTCCAAAAAGTCTACATTTGCTATTTTAGGATGTTCCTAGCATGAGATATGGATTTTACAATATTTAGTAAAATTCTAGAAAGAAAAACAGGAAAACAACTCAACCCTAGATCTGCTATGCACACCCGGTTGTGCACCCAAATCTGCCACCGCTTAACTGACGTGTGGGACCTGCTGTACCTTTGGGCCTACATGTCATCCACACAAAGATATAGAGGGAGAGGAGGTGCTGGTCTTCACTTCCGGTCACCGGAAATAGGGGAGACGACAGTGGTTTCGCTGGCCGGCCGGTGAGGTCGATGCCGACGGCGAGGAAGAGCGGCGCGAGCTCCTGCGTGCCCACCTGCACCCATGGGAGGTCGAATCACGACTGGAGGTGGACCGTGGCCTCCTGGCCACGTGAGCAGGTGGCTCGGTGGTGGCCGTGCTGGCGGCGACAGTGCTCTGACGGTGCTGCAGAGGCGGGGAAAGGCGCAGGGGCTTCCTCTCGGGCTAGTGGATTTGCCGGTGCTAGTAGCTTGGCCTGAGGCGGCACGTGGTGGCACGGCCACCACAGCAGGCGGCGGTGATGGCACTGCCTCCGATGACCGGGCTGCTCTAGCGGGCTCCGGCTCAACCGAGGTGCGCCAATCGTAGAGGAGGATGAGGCGGAGGTGTCGGTGCATGCGGTCAAGCATAGGGATGGATGGAGCGATGGGACAGCAGTTGTCGCGGAGCTTGGTCGGCGGTCATGGCGACAACATGCAGAGGTAGTGCTCCGGTGATGCTTGGCCAGTGCAAGTGTGTGCGTGAGGTGGGGAATGATGAGGCGAAGGTGGTAGTACACTTGGTCACGACTGCAGTGGCTTAGAGCATTAGGAGCAACAGCAGTGGCTAGAGCTCTGCTCGGCCACGGTGGCGTTCGCGCTCTGCAGCGAGATAGAGTGGAGGGAGGCAGTGGGGAGCGGCAAGAGCAAGTGAGGGAGGTGTGGAGAAGCTTGGCATCCACACTAGCACGAGGAAGAGGCAGGGCACGTGGCCAGGAGGTTGGGGCGCTCGGCTCGCATGGCTGCCACGCCCTGGGCGCGTGTCACACGTTGGGGCATTCCACCGAACAACTGGCGGGTGTCGGAGTGGCTAGTTGGAATGTGTTTTTAGGCTAGTTGTAGGCTGATTTGGTCCTTGGGCCAATTAGCAAAATTGTTCATCTTAGTATGCTCTACAGTTTCTATTTAAGGTGTATAGTCATTAGGGCCACAGATTAGTGGATAATGAGGCTCCAAACCAGCATTGTCAATGCATTGACAAAAATTGGCGAACCTTCAAAATTGCTGGGCAAATTGGATTCCAACAAGTGCCATCTTCTTGCATGCTCTTCTCCAACATATCAGGTCCAACTTTTACATTTGGGTCAACTCAAGTTATTTAGTAAATTTTGGAGAACCTGCCATGCCAATGTCAAGGTCATTTAAGCGACAAAGTACCTTCTTGCTGTTTTGGGAACTATTGTTGAAGGTCCAACTGAGCTCCAAATTGGGTGACACTTGATTCATTGTTTTCACCATGAATGGTGCTTCAACTCATATTAAGGAATATAATGCAGCTACTATATGAAATTGGAAGATAAAATGTCACGAACATGTTGACTTGATGCTGCCGATTAGGGACTTAGAATATTTTCTGCTCTCCCAAAAACAGCAGCTGATCCAATTTTGTGAGCTCTATTTGACAAGGTTAGAGGCCAAACTAGCTCTTGAACATTAAACAAAGTTTGTTCTACACAAGATGAACTACAACTTTTATTTAAGGTCCATCCTCATAACTAGTACATAAGTAAAACTTTCACTTTGGTCAAAGTTGCAACTCGATAAAGCCAAAACTAGGGTTTTAGGACAACCGGGGCATTTTCTTGACATTTGCTCGACATGAACCCTTCATGACTTTTGTTATAGAGTTCATCTAGAGTCATTTGGGTAAGTTTGCATGGTTTGGTTAATGATCTATAATTCTATTCACTTAATGGTGCAAATTCCAATAGGAATAGAACTTATCATTTCATGTGACTTTTTGATTCCAAACTTCATGAACCTTTTCTAGGGGTCACTATGGATAGAGAGTGATGTGAGACACCTGAAAGAAGTGACATCAACACTACCTTGCATTACCAGGCATGAGCATCAAACATACACACATTGAAACACAATAACAAAGGTATGTTGCATATGTTTCAAGGAGATGTTGCAAGCACATTCCATATATACATGTTTCACATGTTGCACTAGTAGGTTCCATATGTTTCACTAGTGCATCACATATGTTCCATACTCATATATGAACAAATGATGCTTAGGCTCATGCAATGCAAGTGTCAAATGCAAGCCTAACACCTAGGGTGTTACAGCCCTCACCCCTTAAAGGAATTGTGTCCCGAGATTCAGAACAGAAGACTTTTAAGGAAGAGAACCATGTTATCCCTTTTCCAATATTTACGATAGCATTAGGCTACTAAACTTCAAGCATCAGAGAGGCTAATTTGGTTAAGACACTTTCTAGTACTTACTCTTCATGGTAACTTTGTCTGAAGAATTTCCTTCATTGACTTCCATAAAGTATTGTTACTTTGGGAGGAATCCAAGACAACACAGTACTTCATTCTCAGTGTACGGAGGTCATTTGGCCCATGAGCTAACCATTCACAAGTATCTAATTCTTTAGTGAACATAGCATAGTCCGTATGAACTTTACACTAGATCAAAATCTTTAGAAGTATGCTCGTCAAAATGGCTCTATGTTCCCAAAGTTTGGAAAGCAGCCCTCTACTAAAGTGGCTTGAGTACAACCTTCCACCTGGAAACTTCCTCTTTAGGATCAAATAGCAGTTCTAAGATGGGAAATCTATTGTTTGACACTTTTCAAATTGCTTTCGATTTGCGAGGGTGTCAATTGATTTGCAGAAACCAAGGCTGCTCGTACATTGTTGATACGAGAAAGCAAAAGCAAACGAAAGAGTGTAAACTAGTATCTCTGGGACCTCAACAGGGCCATCCAATACCAGATCTTGACCATTAATTTACATACCAATCCGATGATGCACACGCTTTGAACTTGCGGGTTACTCTTGCAAGGCAAAACACATACTCCGCCTAGAGAACATTCCTACAAGAATAAGGAATAGTTTCTGAATATTCCTCAATACTTTATCCAATAGAGTTCTAAACAAAACCGTTTATGGCACCTAAGGGCACAAGGATGATGATTGAAACTAGGGTATGCTTTCTCTAATTCTTCACTTTAGTTGATAGAACACCTTGCACTATCTGTGTGATTGTCCAAGATGGAATTGACTTGGTCACAATGGCTCTGGAAGATAGAGTATCACTCAAGTTGTTGGCTAGTTGATTAACTTCTTGTTGGTTATTGCTCTGTGAGACATAGCCTTCATAGATACCAAGGAGTTGTTACCTAGCTGGATATTAACCTTCCTATTGGTAACTAATCAATTGTTTCTCAACCCTAAAAAGTTCCAAATCTTCATTCTTGATCACAAAAATTGTGGTTGATGTAGAACAGATGGTTGCCATTGAAGTCTATAGATAAGGAGTCACACTAGGGATGATTGATTTTCATTGTATGGTCATTATGCATACGATGAGTAAGACTTGGAGACCCTGGTTATATGCATAATGTGATGATCGACTCTTATCCAATGGAAGACTTATCTAGCATTAAGTGTTGTGTATCCTTTTTATCCAACCGGGATGAGATACTTTGCTCACTAGATGGTGTCTGTAGAACAGATGGTTGCCATTGAAGTCTATAGATAAGGAGTCACACTAGGGATGATTGATTTTCATTGTATGGTCATTATGCATACGAAGAGTAAGACTTGGAGACCCCGGTTATATGCATAATGTGATGATCGACTCTTATCCAATGGAAGACTTATCTAGCATTAAGTGTTGTGTGTCCTTTTTATCCAACCGGGATGAGATACTTTGCTCACTAGATGGTGTCATCAGTACTGGGACAACTAAGTAGAGTTACTTGTCTACCTCCTCTTGCAGTTGGTTAATGTTTATGTTGGTGACCTATTCTTCAAAGGTTATCCTTTATATATCTTTAGATGGAATTTCTACTTTAGGTCTGAGATATGGATCTTACAATAAGATATGAGAAGATAACCAAGGAACATCTCACAAGAAAGCCCACATCAATGTAGTTCCATAATGGTTCATGACTAGCAACCTCGATACCAGCGCGTGCCTAGCAGCACAACCATGTGCCGACTGGTCACAAGGAGGCCCTAGGTTTCATCGCGGCACCGCAGAATGCTAATTGTAATGCCATTACCAAACATACGCCCGATGAGAAATTTGAAGTGGCACAGATTGGGTTGTCCGAACAAGCACCATACAAAGGAGGGATAGCAAGCAAAGATAGTCACAAGGTTTGGAGTCAACAAGGAGGTGATTCAAAGATCAAACACATAGCACAAGAGAACATAGCTCAATTGCCGGAGACAACAAAGCACGAGATCTTTGCTTAAATCCACAAACACCTTGAGTCCACCAAGGTGATTACCAGATGAAAGATTAATAGGAGATTCAATCATGTCGAGCAACAACATGAGATCAAGACTGATAAACATCCCGAGACATGGGGAGAAGTTGAAGATGAAGTAGTAGACTCCAAGGACAAAATCGATGTACCAATCGAAGATTGAGTTGATAGGTACTACATGACTTGAAAACCCAAGATTCTGAGATCCAGCGGCGAGATATAGCGTTGTACCAAAACACCTGTAGGAGAGGTAGCTAGGAGGCCCAACATGGAATTGGTTATGGTCTTACAACTTGGCAGCGAACAACCATGGCCAAAAAGGAGGTGTTTGTGAGAATCTATATTGGTTGGTAGATCAAGCAAAGGTATTCACGTGCGGGTGCAGGATAGCCATGGTATACGCGAATATTTAAGGTCCAGGCCCGGACTTATATATCAAGCAAAGGCATGGTGCACAAACATTCAAAGCAAGCAACCATGACTATAAACTCAGGCTCCTAAGGGAAAGAACCTAATTGGAGATGACACCAAGAGATCGTTTCATGTAACTCGAGTGTTGCTCTAAGATAAAGCTATTCGACACTCGTATGCTCACCAGGGACAAACGAGGTGACAACTATGGCACTAATTAGATAACAAGCATACATACAAACATCACAGTCAAGCATTTGATAGATTTAATCAAATCAGCTTAAGCGACCATTACTAAGCACTAGGCTCACCCATAAAAAGCTTTCTCTAAAGCAAGAACTAACTACAAGTTTAGCCCAAACAAACGCTAGCTAAGGTAGCCAACTTAGCATGGGCACAGAATCTGGACAGCAGCATAATAGTTACTTGTTTCAACCATAACTGAGGTTGTAGACATCCCACAAAGGTGATCCTAGACTTTATAGAAATCTTATAAAGTTTTTCACTCTTTTGTTATTCATACCAAAAGCTAATTCACAGATTATCATGACCAAACATGCTAATGTTTCAGATCTATACAAACATGGACAGAAAACGGACCTGAACTTCAAAGATGCGTAACTAGAGTTCTAGGGACCCAACAAGGCTGAGCCTTAACTTTATGTAAATATTATTAAGTTGTCTATAACTTTCTTATTATCATATTAATATGATTCTATAGCTAACAAGGCCAAACAAAACAAAGAAGACATCTCTACCCACATTTGGACAGATTCTGTCACTCCATTTTGCAAGCTCATAACTAGAGATTTAGATCACCAAAAGCAGTGCTATTAGACATTTTGGAAAGCTTAGAAAAAGTACTACACTTCTTCTATTATTTCTAAGAAATGATGCTATATACACACTGGTAAAACAAACCAACCTTCAGATCTATTCAGAGCATAAGCAAAACCTAACAGCAAACTTCTAAAATTCATAACTCCTAAACCATAAGGCCTAGTGTCATGAAATTTTAGAATAAGCTAGATAAGTAAGTTAGCTATAACTTTGGTATTCTCCATCACCACAGAAAACACCAACACCATACAATAGAAACTGTTCTAGTAGCCAATGTTCAACAAGCAAACAAAGCTTGCCTTTGTTCTACTTATCAAGAGAACACACGAACATGTTATTCTAGTAACTCCAAACATTGTTACCTTAAACCAACACCAATTTAATTCATTCGTGAGAATCACAATTACTGAAATGAGGTCTAAAGCATTTACAAATGCTTGTATGAACAACATAACCACCACTTGGCTAAACTAGAGGACATCTATAGTTGCAAGCATGTACCCACACTTATTTCTAGCAAGGCTAAGCATATGCTATCTTCAAGCACTCCCTATTCAAGCAACATGGAACAAGGCATTCATATCTAACTCAATACAAGGAAGATAGTACATAACATCAATCACAAGTTACTTACTATAGAACATGGGTGAGAGGAGCATAGCTATGCATAAAGCAACAATCATGATAATGCATGCTTCATCCTATTCATCCTCACAAGATTGCCAACCTAAGGTGGCAATCACGTTCTATGTCGGTGGCATAACACGCACTCTCTCGATATATAGCTAGTCGGCAGCTACATTCAACTTACGCATTCGTGGTGAGTGTACCTGTAGAAAATCTTCATTGCAGCCCAACAATTCCCCAAATATAGCACACAATGAAAGCAGTAATTAAAATTCTAAGTACTTCCATATACATATACATATACCCCCGTATACGTACATGTAGCACCAAAACTACCTGAATCATCAATCACCCACAATCAAGTACCTTCATATGTACATGTGGGCAACATGTAAATAATCCAGTAACCAAAACTAGCTCTCCCCTAGACCAATGGATGTTCGGTCATGCTCTCACAACTCACACTTACCTGAGTGTAGGTGCGATGTTGCATAAAAGTAAACTAGCAACATATATGACTATCTCATATATGAAGGCTACCTCCAATCTGACACACTGTAACGGATCAACGTAATTATACGAAATTAAGTAAGAAAATCTTCCACCGAGGCGGTTAATTTAACAAACTTAAGCCCGTATAACTCGAGATTCCGTGAAATCACGAAGGATTTCCAAACCACTAACATACAACCAAGATCGTACTGATTTAGCAGCCGCAGTTCACACGATACATAAATCTGATCATAAAGGTAGGATACATCGGAGTTCGGAAATAAAAGTTATTACAACATAGTTCAACATAAAGTAGCAGAAGCAAATAGTTTTACGCACACACACTTAGTTCAGTTACAGTGCCAGTCGATAGTCATGGTCCACAAAAGCAGTAGATAAGACAAACAGAAAGACCCTTGCCCAAGGTCCTAGTTGTCACCCATCGCCGGATACAGACAGTTGGAGCAGTACCCGTAGTACATCTGACCATCTGCAACAACAATGGGAACAACGCCCTGAGTACGAGAATGTACTCAGCTAGACTTACCCGTCATAAACCAGAAATAACATGACACCAAGGAGCATGCAAGGCTTTACATAGTGGATTGGCTTGACTCCTTTGCGAAAAGCACAAGTTATTATGAATGACTAGGGATAAGTATCTTTAGCATCATTTTTAGGATAACCTATTCCTGCTAAATAAGCACCTATGACTAAAACAAACACTTGATTAACCATTAACATCAAAGATTACCATCTCAGGTTTAGCCTTTCCAACATTATCCACATAACCATCTGTGTTCCATCATTAAAACTACGATGCCATAGCTCGAGTCAAGTGCTCACTAACCGGGAGCGACGGCGATTCGAATCGAATTCCTATCCAGCTAGAGATTTATTCCTCACACAAACCATGCTTCCCCCGTTAGGGTCGCGTAGATCACCAATGACACTTTCCGAGAAGCCGCGGGATAACAATCATGGATCGCACTACCCAAGGACCGCCCGACTGCCAGGACGCACCTTGGGCTCACTCTTCGCGTCCCCGTTACCCCCTTCCACACCAGTCTGCCAACCCGAGTTTATCCCGGCTCAAAAAGTGTCACTAGCTTCGCGGTCGAAAGGTACTTTATTCGGCCAGCTAAATGTGAGGCATGCGTTCAACATGACAAGAGGGACGAGCAACGATCGGTCCTTAACTGACACAGACGGAATCACTATAGTCCAAAACCCTATAAGACTCCGCCCGGTCTCCGTTTATCCATCAACACTTGGTTACTTTTCATGATCACAATTACAGCTAACCATAACCCGGTATCCACCTATAACTCGCAGGTGACAGGAAATCACCCGACTTCTACCGGTCTAAGCATGGCTAAGCAATTTACTCGATCCTGACCTAACAGGGTAAAAGATAATCCGGTGGCCAAGGTAATAATGCAACAACGGTTTTACTCAACTGCTATAACTTAATGCAACAATATATAACTATAACTCATGTAATAAGGAATAACTTTTTATAATTTAGGAGACTTAAAATGCTCCGGGGCTTGCCTCTTTCGAACGAACTAGGGTGGTGATCGACGCACTCTAGCAGTTCCTCGCCTAACTCTTCCTCCTCGGGCACCTCCTGTGCCTGGGGTTCCTGCTGATCCGTCCAAGCCTGCTCCTCCGGCACTGCTGCCTGCGACTCCTCCTGCGATCCTGTATGATGCAGTCGCATAAGTAAATATGCGAATAATGCATAGGACTATGGTGAAGTGATGGGATGACGCGAGATGCAGATGAGTCCATGGAATGAGCAGTTAAGATAAAACTTCATCCTCTATCAGGTAGTCCACGTCATCCAAGAACATGTACCCTAAAGTATGCACATTGCGGTTCCACTAATAATCATACACCTTACACAAGCAAGTGACCCTAAATGACCAAACCTTACCAACCTAACTCATCCACAACATCAGCAAGGCATAATGATGCTTCAAAGATACACCAAACATATTTTATTCCTCTCAATTTCTCATAAAGAATAATCTTTTATTCCCTATTTAGCTAGGGTTACACAGCAACACCTATCTCTGGTGTAGATAAAAATCTACAAAAATTACAGTAGACTACTCTTACACTAACTAACCTACCACTAAATTTTCATGAGAATTGCATAAGTAAAACTGCCTGTACAAAATAAACAAGTTATAGCCTAATTGTGAGCATGAAATTATTTTATACTAGAAAAAGTATCAAACAACAGATTTCACAATTTTCTTAGGTTACTAACAGTAAACCAACATACTACAAAAATTATCAGATGTATGTTGTATACAAATTTTGCTCTCTACTAAAAATAACAAATATTACCAATTAAAAGCATTTGAACTACACTTCAAAAATTTCCCACAGAACATGCTTCACTGGCATTTTTCCTAGAAAGTACATCACTAATAAAGACTAATGTAACAAGAATCATATTTTTCCCTTTATTATTTTATTTACTACACTTTTTCTAAGATAACAGCATATATAACAATTAAATAAAATTGCATAGTAGAGTGTCACAAAAATAACATGAGATATTTTTAAACTGTAGATCTATTCAAAAGGAACATTTCAAAATTTGTTTCATGATTTTTGGAGCTATGAATCTTGAGATACAATTTTTGGAAGCCTTTTTCAGATTTTCTAGAAATCAATTTCTTTAAAACCGAAAATCAAAACCGGCCTTAAACGCTACGTGCACCCCGCTGTGACACCCGGAACCGAAACGCTGAGACAGACAGGCGGGACCCATGGGTCAGACGGGCCCACCCGTCAGCCGTAGTCGGCCAGAGGCGGTGTGGACCGCCGGGATCTCGCCGCCGGCGAGTCCTCCAACGACAGGGAGGGCACCATCGTGCTCCTCTCATCGACGCGAACCCAGTGGTGCCTAGTGGGTGGCCAGACGAGCTCGGCATCGAGCTCGTCGACGAGCATGGCGGCTCGGCGGCGCAGGACGCCGTCGGCCGGCCAGCTCCGACCGAGAGGAGCTGCGCGGTGAGGTCAGCAAGCTTCGCGGTGCAAGTGCGGTGCTCGTGCGCTCGAGAAGTGGGCGAGAAGTGGCGTGGAGGGGTGCGGCCCACGGAGCGGGTCACTCCGGTGAGCTCGGCCGAAACTCCGGCGAGCCATTACCGCGGGTGGAGGCCGAATCCTAGCGGGCTGTGGCGAGCACCGGATGCACCATGGAAGGCGCAGCGAGGGCGAAGACGGAGGCGGAGGCGGTGAGCCGGAGCGGCGGCTAAGGCGGTTGCGGAGCTCGGGAGCCGGCGATGGCGAGGCGGAGCTCTGCTGCTGCTGCTGCGGGCGGGCGAGGGAGAATGGAGGGAGCAACCGAGGAGGACGAGCGCGCGGAGGGGGTGTAAGCGGGCGCGGACGCTGCGGGGGCCACAGGGCGCGTGTCGCGCGGCTCCGACGGCGTGCGGCCATGCGGCGGCCGAACGCTGCCGCGGCGCCACGACGCCACGCGCGGGCGCACGCGCGGGAGCGGGAGGGAGAAGACGCAGGCGCGGGCCGGGCCGCCAGCGACGCTGGGCCGAAAGGGAAGCCGAAGCCCACTAAGGCGAAAATCTGATTTTTCTTTTTCAAAATATTTTCCAGATTTAATTCTCTGTTTGAAATTCAAATTTGGAGATAAAAAAAAGGGTTTTCAGAAATTTGGCCCAAAATAAAAGTTGTTCAAAATTTTATTCTCTACAACTTTCATATAGAGCACTTTTCAAAATTCTCAATAGATTTTGAATTTGAGATTTAAAGCTAATTTAAAATCAAAAACTCATTTATTTAGAATATTTTTAAAACAGAATTTGAGGAAAACTTGAATTCAAAATTTGCTCCAATAATCAAGTTGATTTATTCTAGATTATTTAAAATTGCTACTTCTCAAAAGTTCACCAACTTTTTAACACTTATATCAAACTTATGGTTCCCATTTATTTGTTTTTCAAATTAAATTTGAAAGAGCTACAATTCAAATAATGCTAATCATGCAATGATGTTGAATGCTTATGCTTTGAATGATAATGCATGCTTAACACCCAGGGGTGTTACAGCCCTCCCCCCTTATAAGAATCTCGTCCCGAGATTTTGAGTTACGAACCACTTATCGTAAAAAGCTTTATACGCGGTTTGAAGATATTCTCCCGTTTCCCAAGAAGCATCGCTCTCATCATGGTGGCTCCATTGAATCTTGTAGGTTGTGACCACTTTATTTCGAGTGACTCGGTCCTTAGTATCCAGGACTCGAACCGGTTGCTCGCGATACTCAAAGTCTGCCTTGATCCGAATACCCTAAGGTTCTATCCTCTCCTCTGGAACACGCAGATACTTCTTCAGTTGGGATACGTGAAAAACGGGAAAGATCGAACTCATCTCTTCTGGTAACTGCAACTTGTACGCCACGGGACCCTTTTTCTCTACGATCTGGTATGGTCCTATATATCTTGCAGACAGTTTCTTCTTGATTCCGAACCGTTTCTTCTTCATTGGGGTAACCTTCAAATAGACATAGTCACCCACTTGGAAATCCAATGTTCTTCTTCTCTTGTCTGCATAACTCTTCTGACGAGACTGTGCAGCTTGCATATTTTGTTGGATAACACGGACCTTTTTCTCTGCCTCATCTACAAAATCAATTCCATAAAACCTTCTTTCTCCAGGCTCTACCCAATTTAACGGTGTCCTGCACTTCCTGCCATACAAAGCTTCAAAAGGTGCCATCTTGATACTCTCTTGGTAACTGTTGTTGTAAGCGAATTCTGCCAATGGTAACCAGGATTCCCATGAGCCTCTAGATGATAGTACACAAGCTCTAAGCATATCTTCTAGTACCGCATTAACTCTTTCTGTTTGCCCATCAGTCTGTGGGTGGTAAGCCGTGCTACGAATCAAACTAGTACCCAAACCTTGATGCAGATGTTCCCAAAAGTGAGAGGTAAACTGCGAACCACGATCGGACACAATTGTTTTTGGTATCCCGTGCAATCGGACAATCTCGGCAATGTACTTCTCTGCATATTGAGGTGGTCGGAATGTCGTCTTAACGGGCAGAAAGTGAGCTGTCTTGGTGAGACGATCTACTATTACCCAAATAGAATCATGGCCCTTTTGTGTGGTGGGGAGACCAGTGATAAAGTCCATACTTATATCATCCCACTTCCAATCGGGTACCGACAAAGGTTGCAGAAGTCCTGCAGGTTTCATGTGAAGAGCTTTAACTCTACAACACATGTCGCAACGAGCAACGTATGCTGCAATTTCCTTTTTCATCTTAGTCCACCAATAACAGGGTCGCAAATCTTGGTACATTTTACTACTTCCGGGGTGAATAGATAACTTAGAACGATGGGTCTCATCCATCAACTTGTTCTTAAGCTCTCTATCCTTAGGTACTACCAGGCGATCCTTGAACCATAACACTCCTTGGTCATCCAATCGAAAGTGTTTGGTGGGTTCTCTCTTCATCTTTTCTTTGATATGAAAGATTCCCTTATCTGTTTTCTGACCATCAATGATCTGGCTTTCCAGAGTACAACTGACCTGAATATTATGCAACACAGCAGGATGTAACAAATTGAACCCTTCTTCAAACAACGGTTGCACATCAATAGCATGGGATTTTCTGCTCAGTGCATCTGCTACTACATTAGCCTTTCCAGGGTTATAGTGCACGTTCAGATTATAGTCCTTTATCAACTCTAACCATCTCCTCTGTCGCATGTTCAACTCAGATTGGGTAAAGATGTATTTGAGACTCTTACGATCTGTGAAGATATTACACACATTACCCAACAGGTAGTGCCTCCAAATCTTTAGAGCATGCACCACTGCTGCAAGCTCTAAATCATGTGTAGGATAGTTAACTTCATGCTTCCTCAATTGCCGTGAGGCGTAAGCAATGACTTTTCCATTTTGCATTAGCACACATCCTAACCCATTCTTGGATGCGTCACAGAAAACATCAAACGGCTTTTCTATATCTGGTTGGGCCAGAACAGGAGCAGTGGTCAACAACTTCCGCAAGGTACAGAAGGCTGCTTTGCACTCCTCTGTCCATACAAACTTATGATCCTTCTGTAACAGGCTTGTCATTGGTTTGGCAATCTTCGAGAAATCTGGTATGAAGCGACGGTAGTAACCGGCTAAACCAAGGAAACTGCGAACTTCGTTAACTGAAATTGGTGACTTCCAGTTCATAACCTCTTGTACCTTACTGGGGTCGACAGAAATGCCATTTTCAGACAACACGTGGCCGAGAAAAGGAACTGTCCTAAGCCAGAACTCACACTTGCTGAACTTAGCATACAGTCGATGTTCTCTGAGTCTAGTCAAGACTATCCTGAGGTGTTCCGCATGTTCTTCTTCATTTTCTGAGTATATTAGTATGTCATCAATGAACACTATCACAAACTTGTCCAACTCGGGCATGAAAACCGAATTCATCAGGTACATAAAGTATGCAGGAGCATTTGTCAATCCGAAGGACATGACAAGATACTCGTACAAACCATATCTGGTAGAGAACGCAGTCTTAGGCACATCTTGCGGCCTAATCTTTATCTGGTGGTACCCTGATCTCAAATCTATTTTAGAGAACACTTTGGCTTTGGACAATTGGTCAAACAAGATATCAATCCGAAGAAGAGGATACTTGTTTTTAATTGTCACTGCATTCAGTGGCCGATAATCCACGCACATGCGTAAGGAGTTATCCTTCTTCTTTTTCACAAACAGAGCGGGGCATCCCCATTCAGACGAGCTGGGACGAATCAACCCTTTCTTTAGCAAGTCCTGAAGTTGCTTTTTCAATTCTGCTAACTCATTGGGAGGCATCCGATAAGGCCTTCTCGAGATCGGTGTTGTTCCTAAAATTAACTCATTGGCAAACTCAACATCTCGGTCTGGTGGAAGTCCAGGTAACTCCTCTGGAAACACATCTGGAAACTCACAGACCACTGGAATCTGGACTAGCAGAGTAGTTTGTATCGCACAAGATGTGCTAGCTAGGTCTACCCTTCGAGTTAGGACCACCCGAAAGGTGCCTTCCCCACTGGGTTCCTTAAGAGAGATACTCCTTCCTCCAACATCAATTACAATTCCCATTTGATTCATCCAGTTCATACCCATGATCACATCCAAAACTAACCCTGGCATGACTATCAGGTTAATCTTATATTGCCGGTTTGATATGTTTAGGGTTACTCCCTGAACTATCTGATTAGTCAACAGATCAGCCCCAGCTGAACTGATTTTATATGCACATTCCAATTCAACTATCTTTTGCTCATGTCTCTTAACGAATGCTTGACTTACAAAGGAATGAGATGATCCGGAATCAAACAAAACTACTGCAGGATGATTGTTGATAGAAAACATACCAGCTGTCACCGGTTCTCCTTTAGGGATGTCATCCACAGTGGTGTGGTGCACACGAGCTTGATACTGTGTTTGCTGTTTCTTAGGGTAGGGACAATACTTTGCAAAGTGTCCAGGTTGGTTGCAGTTGAAGCACGGTCCCTTCACTTGAGCCACAGTTCCAGATGAACTGCCTTGTCCTGTCTTTGCTTGAGGCAATGCCATCTTGAACGGCTTCTGGTTCCTCTGGGGTGGCTGAGCATTCTGATTCTTCCTTTGCGGTGGCCTAAACCTTGCACCTGGGGCAGGCGATCGATAAGCTGGGCGGTTGGCTACTGGGGTCCTGGACTGAGACAAACCCGACTCGAAAGCCCTCTTACGGATCTTGGAAGCAGCATACACATGGTTGTTCTTCTCTTGCTTCAAACAGTCGCTAACGAAGTCATTGAAACTAGTCCTCATGTGTGTACCCACATGTTTCATCATCTTGGGACTCAGGCCTCTCTTGAAACTAGCGATCTTCTTAGCATCAGTATCCACCATGTCCGGAGCATAACGGCTCAGGTTATTGAAGGCATGCAGATATTGAGTCACAGTCTTCGTGCCTTGATTTAATGCCAGGAATTCCCCAAGCTTCATCTCGGTCAGACCAGGTGGAATGTATGTTCCACGGAAGGCTTCAGTGAACTCCCTCCAAGAGATATGGGCGTGGGGAGGAAAAGTGGTGCGGTGATGCTTCCACCACATACCTGCCGGACCTTGAAGCTGATGAGTTGCGTACTCAGTCTTCAACACTTCAATCATTCTTAAGACACGAAACTTATCTTCCATCGTATTAATCCACTCTTCTGCATCTAAAGGTTCTGCGGCTTCCTTGAAGATCGGTGGACGAGTATCCATGAAGTCCTTGAAACTGCTGTACTGATTTGCTTCGTGACCTCTCGGGTTTATCCCCCGACGGGTATTATCTGCGATACTACGCAGCGCCGCTTCCATATTCTGTTGCATGCTCTCCATGTTTCATTGGCTTCCCAGGAATTGGGCGAAAAACTGTTCCGCAGTGTAAGGTGGAGGAGGCGGTGGTGGATCCCGATCATCATTAGCAGCTGCACTGCCACCAGCCTCAGCGGTACCATACACAGTACGACGAGTGTTCGGCATCTGCATGTTTCAGCAACAATAATTATTAGGTGATGTTGTAGGAATCGCGACCGAATGAAAAATCATGCCGAACTGAATTCACTGGAGAGAATAAATTCATACAATAAAACAGGGGCACAATAAGTCATTCCAATTAACACAACATCACTAATTATATTACTTAAAGCACACACATCGCGTCCATTACAACCAAGTTGCCAGCATACATACACTGGACTTTTGACGTTCGGATACCGCCACAAACACATCCAAGCTTTCCAACCTTACATCAAGCTTTAGTCTTTCTACTCATTATTACATGTCCAAAGTGCCAACAAGCAAAAGATCATGCAAATGGAACCTAGTAGCTAGCGCAACAACTACTAGCCTACTCATCGTGATCGCTATCTAGGTCCGAGACGTTGGCGTTGTCGCCAACTGCAGCGTCGTCGTGCTCCTCAGCTGGCGCCACGGGCTCTTCAGGATCTTCGTCTGCATCCAAATCCATCTCTGCTGCGCCAGGAAGGTCATAAGGGTTAAGCTGATTGTTCAGCCGATGGACCTCTTCATGCAAGTTATCGTTGTACTCTTCTGCATCAGCCAGCCGCTGCTCGAGCTCAAACTGTCTAGCTCTCAACACATTCTCTGCGGACCAGGCTTCATTCCTCTGATGGAGCACATGAGCCAACATGCTCTCAGCATTCCTGTGGGCGGTGGTCAGTTGCCCAAGCTGCTCTCTTAGGGCACGTACATCTCCCTCAAAAATCACAGTCCTCTGAGTGGCCTGATCTCTTTGACGAGTCAACTGGGCCATCTCAGCAGTGAGCCTCTCAATCTCGGTGTCGTGATCTCTCTGAAGCTAGCGGCGGTCATCACGAGCCTGACCAAGAGCACTAGAAACACGTCTCAGACTACCTTCCACTCCATCAAAGGCCCTCATCACTGCGAACATGGCACTCATAGCGGGGTTGTCACTGTTCTGTGCCTCTGCTGCGCTAATCTCCAGAGATCTGCCCCTTGCTTGCTGCCACGAGTCAGTGGAGGGGTTGCCCCTCGGAAAGACTCCCACTATAGTTGCTGCCAACTCCTGAGGAAAGCGATCCATGATATCCCTCAGGATCCCAAAGGCTGCCCTCTCAGCGGCTTCTTCAGGGGTCCTGCCAGTTGACTCAAAACGCCAACCGGTCCACTCAGAACCATCACCTCGGGGACGAACTACCGCTTCCACAGTTACCAAAAGTCCTTCACCCAACCGCTCATTTGACCAAAAGTAGCGGGGCTCCATCCCATCATGATAGCCTACATAGCTGAGCACTCTCCACAAGAGTGTAGGCATCCCAAACTCTCCAAGAAAAGTGTGACGCTGGCGAGTGCGCGGAGCAAGCTGATGATGGGGAGCTCTGCCGGTGGACTTGCGATCGGTCTGCTTGGTACGTGCCATCTGTAGCAAAAATTTTTATTACCGTGGTGAGAACAGATTTTTAAGTTGACATTTTTATCGAAATGAGATAATCAACTTATAAGGGGAGGAACAGTGCCATGAATGAAATGCACAACATGATGCATGCACGTTCAGTACGTCCTCACAAACTTAGAAAACTAATGACTACTAACGGAATAAACGGTGGCATACAACGATCTCTTGTAACGTAACTAACACGTACTACTCGAAAGCGTTGTTATGTACCTGCAGAAAAAATCACTTCAGCCCAAACCTCACAGTATGAAAACATGCAGAAAATAGTAAAGTAAGTTACTCGCTCTACACGCATCCCTAGATACGAGTATAACGGTAACAACTACCCGAATCGTCGTCCTATTGACGGCATCGTCACTGCATGACGGAATTCCCCACAATTTGGATACCCTCATACGAACATGCGCAGGGCACGTAAGTATTTCGGTATCACATAAGCACTCCCCTAGATCGGCAGTGTATCCGACCATGCACTCACAACTCTCACTTACCAAGGCATAGAGGTAAATGATCCATACATTACCACTCAAGTGAATGGCACTCATACCATAGCACGCCGTATGAGCGATGAAATTTAAAATATGATGCAAACCCCCAAGTTAGTACTTAATTAAGCCACCTAGAGTCCTTATCGGGCATAAAGGATATGACCACTGGCACACTTTTAAGTTCAAAAGCTTATTTGAAAACACAGTTTTTAAATACTCATGTGAACAGTAACATGCTAAACCATGCTCCGATGCCAGCTGTAACGGATCAACGTAATTATACGAAATTAAGTAAGAAAATCTTCCACCGAGGCGGTTAATTTAACAAACTTAAGCCCGTATAACTCGAGATTCCGTGAAATCACGAAGGATTTCCAAACCACTAACATACAACCAAGATCGTACTGATTTAGCAGCCGCAGTTCACACGATACATAAATCTGATCATAAAGGTAGGATACATCGGAGTTCGGAAATAAAAGTTATTACAACATAGTTCAACATAAAGTAGCGGAAGCAAATAGTTTTACGCACACACACTTAGTTCAGTTACAGTGCCAGTCGATAGTCATGGTCCACAAAAGCAGTAGATAAGACAAACAGAAAGACCCTTGCCCAAGGTCCTAGTTGTCACCCATCGCCGGATACAGACAGTTGGAGCAGTACCCGTAGTACATCTGACCATCTGCAATAACAATGGGAACAATGCCCTGAGTACGAGAATGTACTCAGCTAGACTTACCCGTCATAAACCAGAAATAACATGACACCAAGGAGCATGCAAGGCTTTACATAGTGGATTGGCTTGACTCCTTTGCGAAAAGCACAAGTTATTATGAATGACTAGGGATAAGTATCTTTAGCATCATTTTTAGGATAACCTATTCCTGCTAAATAAGCACCTATGACTAAAACAAACACTTGATTAACCATTAACATCAAAGATTACCATCTCAGCTTTAGCCTTTCCAACATTATCCACATAACCATCCGTGTTCCATCATTAAAACTACGATGCCATAGCTCGAGTCAAGTGCTCACTAACCGGGAGCGACGGCGATTCGAATCGAATTCCTATCCAGCTGGAGATTTATTCCTCACACAAACCATGCTTCCCCCATCAGGGTCGCGTAGATCACCAATAACACTTTCCGAGAAGCCGCGGGATAACAATCATGGATCGCACTACCCAGGGACCGCCCGACTGCCAGGACGCACCTTGGGCTCACTCTTCGCGTCCCCGTTACCCCCTTCCACACCAGTCTGCCAACCCGAGTTTATCCCGGCTCAAAAAGTGTCACTAGCTTCGCGGTCGAAAGGTACTTTATTCGGCCAGCTAAATGTGAGGCATGCGTTCAACATGACAAGAGGGACGAGCAACGATCGGTCCTTAACTGACACAGACAGAATCACTATAGTCCAAAACCCTATAAGACTCCGCCCGGTCTCCGTTTATCCATCAACACTTGGTTACTTTTCATGATCACAATTACAGCTAACCATAACCCGGTATCCACCTATAACTCGCAGGTGACAGGAAATCACCCGACTTCTACCGGTCTAAGCATGGCTAAGCAATTTACTCGATCCTGACCTAACAGGGTAAAAGATAATCCGGTGGCCAAGGTAATAATGCAACAACGGTTTCACTCAACTCCTATAACTTAATGCAACAATATATAACTATAACTCATGTAATAAGGAATAACTTTTTATAATTTAGGAGACTTAAAATGCTCCGGGGCTTGCCTCTTTCGAACGAACTAGGGTGGTGATCGACGCACTCTGGCAGTTCCTCGCCTGACTCTTCCTCCTCGGGCACCTCCTGTGCCTGGGGTTCCTGCTGATTCGTCCAAGCCTGCTCCTCCGGCACTGCTGCCTGCGACTCCTCCTGCGATCCTGTATGATGCAGTTGCATAAGTAAATATGCGAATAATGCATAGGACTATGGTGAAGTGATGGGATGACGCGAGATGCAGATGAGTCCATGGAATGAGCAGTTAAGATAAAACTTCATCCTCTATCAGGTAGTCCACGTCATCCAAGAACATGTACCCTAAAGTATGCACATTGCGGTTCCACTAATAATCATACACCTTACACAAGCAAGTGACCCTAAATGACCAAACCTTACCAACCTAACTCATCCACAACATCAGCAAGGCATAATGATGCTTCAAAGATACACCAAACATATTTTATTCCTCTCAATTTCTCATAAAGAATAATCTTTTATTCCCTATTTAGCTAGGGTTACACAGCAACACCTATCTCTGGTGTAGATAAAAATCTACAAAAATTACAGTAGACTACTCTTACCCTAACTAACCTACCACTAAATTTTCATGAGAATTGCATAAGTAAAACTGCCTGTACAAAATAAACAAGTTATAGCCTAATTGTGAGCATGAAATTATTTTATACTAGAAAAAGTATCAAACAACAGATTTCACAATTTTCTTAGGTTACTAACAGTAAACCAACATACTACAAAAATTATCAGATGTATGTTGTATACAAATTTTGCTCTCTACTAAAAATAACAAATATTACCAATTAAAAGAATTTGAACTACACTTCAAAAATTTCCCACAGAACATGCTTCACTGGCATTTTTCCTAGAAAGTACATCACTAATAAAGACTAATGTAACAAGAATCATATTTTTCCCTTTATTATTTTATTTACTACACTTTTTCTAAGATAACAACATATATAACAATTAAATAAAATTGCACAGTAGAGTGTCACAAAAATAACATGAGATATTTTTAAACTGTAGATCTATTCAAAAGAAACATTTCAAAATTTGTTTCATGATTTTTGGAGCTATGAATCTTGAGATACAATTTTTGGAAGCCTTTTTCAGATTTTCTAGAAATCAATTTCTTTAAAACCGAAAATCAAAACCGGCCTTAAACGCTACGTGCACCCCGCTGTGACACCCGAAACCGAAACGCTGAGACAGACAGGCGGGACCCATGGGTCAGACGGGCCCACCCATCAGCCGTAGTCGGCCAGAGGCGGTGTGGACCGCCGTGATCTCACCGCCGGCGAGTCCTCCGACGACGGGGAGGGCACCATCGTGCTCCTCTCATCGACGCGAACCCAGTGGTGCCTAGTGGGTGGCCAGACGAGCTCGGCATCGAGCTCGTCGATGAGCATGGCGGCTCGGCGGCGCGGGACGCCGTCGGCCGGCCAGCTCCGACCGAGAGGAGCTGCGCGGTGAGGTCAGCAAGCTTCGCGGTGCAAGTGCGGTGCTCGTGCGCTCGAGAAGTGGGCGAGAAGTGGTGTGGAGGGGTGCGGCCCACGGAGCGGGTCACTCCGGTGAGCTCGGCCGAAACTCCGGCGAGCCATTACCGCGGGTGGAGGCCGAATCCTAGCGGGCTGTGGCGAGCACCGGATGCACCATGGAAGGCGCAGCGAGGGCGAAGACGGAGGCGGAGGCGGTGAGCCGGAGCGGCGGCTAAGGCGGTTGCGGAGCTCGGGAGCCGGCGATGGCGAGGCGGAGCTCTGCTGCTGCTGCTGCGGGCGGGCGAGGGAGAATGGAGGGAGCAACCGAGGAGGACGAGCGCGCGGAGGGGGGGGTAAGCAGGCGCGGACGCTGTGGGGGCCACAGGGCGCGTGTCGCGCGGCTCCGATGGCGTGCAGCCACGCGGCGGCCGAACGCTGCCGCGGCGCCACGACGCCACGCGCGGGCGCGCGCGCGGGAGCGGGAGGGAGAAGACGCAGGCGCGGGCCGGGCCGCCAGCGACGCTGGGCCGAAAGGGAAGCCGAAGCCCACTAAGGCGAAAATCTGATTTTTCTTTTTCAAAATATTTTCCAGATTTAATTCTCTGTTTGAAATTCAAATTTGGAGATAAAAAAAAGGGTTTTCAGAAATTTGGCCCAAAATAAAAGTTGTTCAAAATTTTATTCTCTACAACTTTCATATAGAGCACTTTTCAAAATTCTCAATAGATTTTGAATTTGAGATTTAAAGCTAATTTAAAATCAAAAACTCATTTATTTAGAATATTTTTAAAACAGAATTTGAGGAAAACTTGAATTCAAAATTTGCTCCAATAATCAAGTTGATTTATTCTAGATTATTTAAAATTGCTACTTCTCAAAAGTTCACCAACTTTTTAACACTTATATCAAACTTAGGGTTCCCATTTATTTGTTTTTCAAATTAAATTTGAAAGAGCTACAATTCAAATAATGCTAATCATGCAATGATGTTGAATGCTTATGCTTTGAATGATAATGCATGCTTAACACCCAGGGGTGTTACACACACTAGGTAGCATAGTGTGGGAGAGTCATCACACATACATACCTTGGCCTGGGCGTAGATGCATAAATGAAAAACCCCCAAGTTAGTACTTATATAAGACACCTAATAATCCTTATATGGGCATCAGGAAATTGACCACTGGCATACTTAGGTTTAAAATTCAGATTTGACAAACCTATATATATAGCTATAAGTAGATAAAACTAATTTTATAAAATAAAACCTTTGTGTTAAATACACATATGACATGTTTAATGTTGAATCTTGCTCCGATGCCAGCTGTCATGGAACCGTCCAAATTATAAGAGCACAAGTACAAAAACAATCACCGGAGTGATCAAATTTTCGCACTTGAGCCCATATAACTCCGGTAGTCCAACGAAATCACGAGGGATTTCAAATCAACCGACATACAAGCCAAGATCGTAGTGATTCAACATAATAAGTCACATGTTACATCCATTTCACAAGTAATTCAATATACATCAGAGTTCAACAAAGTTGTTACAACTTAAGTTCAAAAGTAACGGAAGCAAAGTAATTTGAAACTAACAACACCTTTATTTCAAATACAAGCCAGTATCAAGGCCAACTTCTACAAAAGCACTAGAGACAAGATAACTTAGAAGGATCATGCCCATGATCACCCTCCGCCTCTATGGCAGGAGTCAGCTAATTCTTACAGTAGCCATGATACTTCACAACCTACAACAAGTGGGGATAGAGCCCTGAGTATGAGAAGGTACTCAGCTAGACTTACCCATCATAAACCAGAAATAAAGTGACACCAAGGATCATGCAAGGCTGATATAGAGTGGGCTAGCTTGACAACATTTTGCATAAAGCTTAATATAGATAAGTAATCATTAATGCTTAAGCATCAAGTTAATAATCATTAACCTGTCATCTATATTAGCACCTGTACTAGAGCACCCACTTAATTTGGAGCAAACAATAGTAACCATAGTAGATATAAATTTAGGCAACATTTAAATCATCATCCAATTAACCATCCATTCAATTAAGTGAATCTACATTGCCGCTGCTCAAGTCAAGTGCTCACTAACCGGGAGCGATGGCGATTTGAATCAAATTCCTATCCAGCTAGAGGGGTATTTCTAACACTCACCGCGCAGGCCCTTGCCAGGGTCGCACAAGTCACCTTTGGTACAATTCAGGAGTCACGGGTTCAACTAATGCTGCATCCCCAAGGGCAACACTCTGCCAGGTGGTAGGGACTCTAACCCCCCTTGATCATACGCCAATGTCCCCAAGCACATCCTTACTTCCTCCAAGATGTGACCTACCCTTCGATTCCCGGCCCGAATAGTATTACTCGGCTTCACGGTTGGAACGGCTTATCCAACCAACTAAGTGTTAGACTGCGTTCAACATGACTTAAGGACGTACTTCGAATCTATCCTTAAATGACTCAGACGGGGATAGTGATGAGTACAGGCCCGATCTTCCGAGAGGTAGCTGGTAAGTTCGATTTGTGGAGATCTCGACGTTGGCGATCCGGCTTCAAATTAGACACGATTCGAACCCTGCAATCGTTACACCACTGCTCCATTGGTTATCAACCAAGCACAACTTGATTGACCTCACCAAGAAGGCTTTTCCTGCAAGCGAATCGAAGAGCACAAGCAAGAAGGTAAAACACGCAATCTAAAATTACAAATATGAATGACATGAATATCAGTAGAGCGTTCGAGAACTTAGTTCCAAAGGACTAATCGACACAGTGGAGGAGATCAAGAACAGGGGCCCTAGATCACTGTAAAAGGATTTGTCACCATAGTTACAATGAACAATTCAGTTTCTTGATGGAAAACTAAACTCTAAACAAAACACAATTGTCTAACAGTGGTGGCAGCTGTGTTTATAGTCTAAGACTCGACCTAGGGTTGGGAACGGCCAGGGGTTGGGCGCCCACAACTTGGGCTTAAGGACCGACATGATACATGGCCAAGTTGGCCCAAATAGGTGATGCAGCACCTTGCCGTGGTCACATAGAATGATCCACGGATCTTCTGGAGATAGGATGGGATCCAAAATGACGGCGTCATCATCCCCTTTCCAACGCATCCAAGAACGCCCCGTTTCGATGTCGTATGAGAGAGTTATGACCAAAACAGTGACGACATGTCTGTTGAATCCGAGGGTGACGTGGCAGCTGAGTTGGGGATGAATTGCAACTTGGGGAAGACCACAACGTCGGTGTGTCCAGCGTGGCGATGTCCTCATCATCCTCCCCTTCTTGAATTGGAGTCATCCTCGACTCCATCTTGGCGATGTCCTCATCATCCCCTCCTTCTAGAATTGGAGTCGTCCTCGACTTCATCCCATCATCAGCGAACTCCTGCAAAAGGTTAGTGACAACGGGCAATGCACTAGACATAATAGGTTGACAAAACATAGTATAACATGGCATATCAGGATTATCACATAACTCAGTAGTAGCAGAAGTTGTAGCAAGAAAAGTACCTCCTTTTAACTTAATCCCATTATTTTTAGCAATGTCAGTTGGAGGTTTATTTTTAATCTCATTAGCATGTTTAATAATATCCGTAGGAGACAAAGGTAGCAATGTAATTTTCTTGTCCTTATGTATGATAGTGTATGTATTAGTTCTACCATGGTGTAAAGCATCATTATCAAATTCCCATGGGTGACCTAACAAAATGGAACAAGTTTGCATAGGGACAACATCAAAATCAGCAGTATCATGTTAAGAGCCTATGAAAAAGCTAATGTGTGCTGATTTAGTTACCTTAGTCTTACCACTATTATTGAAACATTGAAGTTTATATGGATACGAATGTTATCGTGTGGTCAAGCCAAGCTTCTCAACCAAATCTGAACTCACCAAGTTATTGCAACTCCCGCTATCAATGATAGTGAGAACACGACAACCCTGCATAATGAAATACATGTGGAACAAATTGTTGCATTGGATCGTCATCTCTTCTTCATGTCCCACACGTGTACTCAACACACGATGCACAAGAAGGCTAGGGTAGTCTACAGCAGCAGCCACAGAGTCAATGATGATGGCCTCCTTGTCTTGATCGCCTTGGTGGAATCTGCATCAATGTTAGCAGCAAGGGCTAAATCATCTTCAACATCACTAGCACTTGCATATCTATCCTCGGTAGCAATGAAAGCATGATGACTGGGACAATCCTTCATGACATGTCCCATGCTTTTGCATCGGTGGCAAATGATTTTAGAGCTGGACGAGGAGGAGCTAGTAGAAGCACTCGGAGTGGCACCTTTCTTCTGCACATTAGACAATTTACTTACCCCGGAAGAAAATGGAGGTGTAGATGGTTGTGGTGCAATAGAAAGCTTGGGCGTCTCTGGCTCAGAACGCTACTGAAAATTCCTCCCATTGTTAGACCTGAAAGATCGGTGTTGTTTGCGTCCCTGTACTTCTCGTTCTGCCTTAATAGCAAGATGATACAATTGGGAAAAATTGCGCCATTCTTTGTAATCAAGTATGTTCTGTATATCATGGTTTAAACCACCAAAAATCTAGCACTAGCATCATTATCATCTTCATTTATATCACAATGAGCTAAACTAATAAGCAATTCTTGATAGTATGCTTCTACTCCTTTATCACCTTATTTTAAAGTTTGTAGTTTTAAACATAAATCACGTTGGTAATAAGGAGGAACAAAACGAGATTTCATACGTTGCTTTAAAGCATTCCAAGTTTGAGGCACAGCAGCAACATTATTAGCATTGTAAAGATCACTCCACCAGAACAAAGCAAAATTAGTAAACTCACTAGTAGCAAGTCTAACTCTATGCTCAACAGGAACATTATGAGAATCAAATTTTTGTTCATGAAGACAACACCAACGTATTATCCCTATCAACTAAAAGAAAACATGTGGTGGTGATGGTGGTGGTGGAGAAAGTGGAATGCAAAATCACAAGCGGCTTACCACCGTCTTGCCTGTATTCTTACCAACGCCAAACAGGAGCAAAACCAAAGTAGCGAAGTAATCTGTTGTTGAGCGTGGGTAACAATTGCAAGATGAACCTGTGCTGACAGAAGAATATGTGGAGCTATAGGTAGGCACACAATATGACAACAATGATTAGCAATTAACGAATGCAGATTAGCGATTGTTCAATCTAGATCCAAAGTACAAATCATAGGTGCTGGCTAAGACGTGTCGAGACGTAGTGCAACCAGGTGAAAACAAAGGACAATGGACAAAACAAGCAAAGAACCTAGATTTTTCCTTTTTCCTGAATTTTTCCCAAAATTTTCCAAAAGGTACTAGTAGGAATCAAACTTTTTTATTTTTCCACTATTTTTTTTATATTTTTCTCTAAACAAGGATAAACAAAAGATGCAACCACAAAAATTGGCACCTACAACTGAGGTGGTATGTGGTCTACAGAAATACAGCACTTTCTCTGAAAAACATGCAAAAACTTTGACAAATTTTTTTCTTTATTTTCCCGAAATTTTTTGGCAATTTTGATGAAACCAAATAGGGCGAAGCCAAGTTTGGGTCGGCTCCAAATGTTGTCAAGAAGCTACTATAAAAATTTCAGATTTTTCTAATAAACGAGCGAAAAGTTATGCCTGTTTTACCGAAGGTATCTCAAGTTATGTTTTTCGGAAGGCACAACATGGCAGCGACAGTTAGGGCAAAGCGTCCCTAAACTCCAACACCAATCACAAGATCATCCCTGTAACTAACAGCAGTAGGTATTCGCCTGATGATCTAAGGAGGGCTGCGATGCAGGCAAAATAAGAGCGGTTGGCAACCTATCGAGGGTTTGCGTGGCGGCGAGAAGTTACACAAGGCGGCTAGCGGGGCAAGTCGAGTAATGTGGTGGCTTCGACTTGTTGTTTGGAAACGGTGGATGGGATAGCGGTGGAAAACAAAAATCACAGCAACGGGCGATTGAACTACGACTACGAACACAATCCTAAACCAGCAACAAGACTCGACCACGGACACAAACTCAACAACGCGAATCTAAAACAAAATTGCAAAGGCACAAAGGGTGATAGGACAACGGAAATTGTAATATTTTGGGGCTTTTTATGGACTCTAGGTAATGAACAAATATGAATATAAGGCAAATGAGAATATACCTCGCGGTAAACCTGAAATATCTGATACCACTTGATGAGTACAGGCCTGATCTTCCGAGAGGTAGCTGGTAAGTTCGATTTGTGTAGATCTTGACGTTGGCGATCCGGCTTCAAATCAGACACGATTTGAACCCTGCAACCGTTACACCACTGCTCCGTTGGTTATCAACCAAGCACAACTTGATTGACCTCGCCAAGAAGGCTTTTCCTGCAAGCGAATCGAAGAGCACAAGCAAGAAGGTAAAACACGCAATCTGAAATTGCAAATATGAATGACGTGAATACCAGTAGAGGGTTTGAGAACTCGGTTCCAAAGGACTAATCGACACAGTAGAGGAGATCGAGAACAGGGGCCCTGGATCACTGTAAAAGGATTTTTCACCACAATTACAATGAACGATGTAGTTTCTCGATGGAAAACTAAACTCTAAACAAAATCCAATTGTCTAACAGCGATGGCGGCTGTGTTTACAGTCTAAGACTTGACCTAGGGTTGGGAACGACCAGGGGTTGGGCTCCCACAACTTGGGCTTAAGGCCCGACACGATACATGGCCAAGTTGGCCCAAATAGGTGATGCATCACCTTGCCATGGTTACACAGAATGATCCACAGACCTTCTAGAGCTGGGACTAGATCCAAAATTACGGCGTCGTCGTCCCCTTTCCAACGCATCCAAGAACGCCCCGTTTTGATATCGTATGAGAGAGTTATGACCGAAACAGTGACGACCTGTCTGCTGAATCTAAGGGTGACGTGACAGCTGAGTTGGGGACGAATTACAAATTGGAAAAGATCATAACGTCGGTGTGTCCAGTGTGGCGATGTCCTCATCAGATAGATCTACACCCAAGACCTCCATGCCTTATTACTTCACTATCGTCATCCCGTCTGGTCTCCTTTCACATTATTACCACATGGTTTTTTCCACGATAGCAAATATAGTCAACCGGGCCATATATGAATATCCCTACATCTCGCAGGTGACAGAAAATCACCTGACTTCTACCGCTTAAAGCAGGGCTAAGCATCTACTCGATCCTGAGCTAATAGGATTCAGGTTCATATATCTAGACAAGGAGTGATAACGATGCAGCAAGGTTTTCACCCAACTCCTATACGTAATGCAACAATACATATAACACATATATAGTATTTGCTTTGAAAAGTAGGGAGTCTTATAATGCTTCGGGTCTTGCCTGGGATCCAACTCAAATCAGTCAAGTTAGTTTGCACAGTCTTGCGGAGCATCTCCCCTCCACGTATGCACTTGAGGGTTCTTCCATCTTCGGGATGGATCCACCAACACCATCTTCGGGTTTAGCTCCACATCATGTCCTTCACGTGTTTCAGCTAGCGTACCTAAATGAAGTGCAATAATGCATATGTGTGAATGCATAGAAGTGCAATACACAAAGTAATCATGCAAGCATACCAAGGTTCACATAAGCACCTAGAGCTAATTAACTTAATCCTCAGTAAGGCATAACATAGAAGACGGCAAGCACATCAATCAAGATACAAGTCTCATAAGATCATAGGGTACCAATCCAAGTACCATCAAAGATATGAGTCACACTTCAACACACAAGCATGGCAAAGTGAATCAAAGCACTAAAACTAGAATCTGCCATATTCTGGACATCAATACAGCTGCGGAGTAATTTCATCATAACTGGAGATCTACAACTCCAAATGATGTGCAACAAGACATTCTACAAAAACTATAAAATTTTCTACAATTCATTTAATATCTACTAAGCTTGATTCCTAAGTTTAAAAGGTTGAAAAGATGAAACTATAGAATCTGGTCTGCTCCAAACAGAGAGCAACCAAATCTAGGACCAGACTTTAAACATCTATAACTCAAAAACTACTTGGCCAAATACCACAAATTTTTAACACAAGCTAGATACCTGAATTATATACAACTTTTCTATAGAAAAGGTGCTCAGAAAACATCATTAACATGGGGTAATCTATATTGCCTCCAGAACTGTCCAGAAACTAATAATCGCAAGAAATAATTATTAACATATGTCGCAAACATATAATTGGACAAAACCAACTTTACCAACATGTAACACATGACTAATGAACACCAGAAAACATAGTGTCCATTCCTAAATAAATTCTTTTAATGTATTTTCTTAATTTATTTAGATAATTAGGTAGAATTAGGAACACATATCGAAAGTGCACAATAACTTCTACCAAAATTATAGTGGCCTACATATGCTCGCAAAAGTCTATTATCCAAATTCAAGCCATTTGGACATGTATATCAATCTCTATAAAAAGGACAAATGGCTATTGCAATAAATCACGTGAGAGCAAGGTAAACCTATATCTCACACATCTAGCAACCAAAACTCATGAAATTTTAACTAAAGTTCGCTCATATCATCAGTAGACTACCATAAAAATTTCACATCAATTGGAGCAACAAACTCTAGATACAAAAATGATAAGAAACACAATGTAGATTTTCTCATTTATCGAGATTAAATCAAAACTCTACAAAAACCGTACACAACTAGTAGGTTTAATATTTTTATTAGTTACTACATGTTATGACAATATTAATAGAATAAGAATCACTATTTTTGGATATCTAAAACTCCAGATCTTGCTCTGGTCAAGTTTAAAGGCATTTTAGAGCTCTTTTACAACTTAAATCAAAACACCAGAAACTTATACAAACATGTAACATTTTATGATTCTACTGCATAGATATTTTATCAAGTTTTCCAAAAAGTCTACATTTGCTATTTTAGGATGTTCCTAGCATGAGATATGAATTTTACAAGATTCAGTAAAATTCTGGAAAGAAAAACAGGAAAAACAACTCAACCCTAGATCTGCTATGCACACCCGGTTGTGCACCCAAATCTGCCATCGTTTAACTGATGTGCAGGACCTGCTATACCTTTGTGCCTACATTTCATCCACACAAAGAGACAGAGGGAGAGGAGGTGCCGGTCTTCACTTCCGGTTGCCGGAAATAGGGGAGGCGGCGGTGGTTTCGCCGGCTGACCGGTGAGGTCCATGCTGGTGGTGGGGAAGAGCAGCGCGAGCTCCCGCGTGCCCACCCGCACCCGTGGGAGGTCGAATCACGACTGGAGGTGGACCGTGGCCTCCTGGCCACATGAGCAGGTAGCTCGGTGGCGGCCGTGCTGGCGGCGGCGGTGCTCCGATGGTGCTACAGAGGCTGGGAAAGGCGCGGGGGCTTCCTCTCGGGCCAGTGGATTTGCCGGTGCTAGTAGCTTGGCCCAAGGCGGCCCGTGGTGGCGCGGCCACCACAGCAGGCGGCAGCGACGGCACTGCCTCCGGCGACCGGGCAGCTCCGGCGGGCTCTGGCTCAACCGAGGTGCGCTAGTCGTAGAGGAGGATGAGGTGGAGGTGTCAGTGCATGCGGTCGAGCATAGGGGTGGATGGAGCGATGGGACAGCGGTGGCCGCGGAGCTTGGTCGGCGGTCATGGCGGCGGTATGCCAGAGGCAGTGCTCCGGTGATGCTTGGCCCGTGCAAGCGTGTGCATGAGGTGGGGAACGATGAAGCAAAGGTGGTAGTACACTTGGTCACGACTGTAGTGGCTTGGAGCATTGGGAGCGACAGCGGTAATTGGAGCTCTGCTCGGCCACGGAGGCGTTCGCGCTCTGCTGCGAGATAGAGGGCAGGGAGGCAGTGGGGAGCGGCAAGAGCAAGTGAGGGAGGCATGGAGAAGCTTGGCATCCACACCAGCATGAGGAAGAGGCAGGGCACACGGCAAGGAGGTGGGGGCGCTCGGCTCGCATGGCTGCCACGCCCTGGGCGCGTGTCACACGTTGGGGCATTCCACCGAACAGCTGGCGGGTGCCAGACTAGCTAGTTGGAACGTGTTTTTGGGCTGGTTGTAGGCCGATTTGGTCCTTGGGCCAATTAGCAAAATTGTTCATCTTAGTATGCTCTACAGTTTCTATTCAAGGTGTATAGTCATTAGGGCCACAGATTAGTGGATAATGAGGCTCCAAACCAGAATTGTCAATGCATTGACAAAAATTGGCGAACCTTCAAAATTGCTGGGCAAACTGGATTCCAACAAGTGCCATCTTCTTGCATGCTCTTCTCCAACATATCAGGTCCAACTTTTACATTTGGGTCAACTCAAGTTATTTAGTAAATTTTGGAGAACGTGCCATGCCAATGTCAAGGTCATTTAAGCGACAAAGTACCATCTTACTGTTTTGGGAACTATTGTTGAAGGTCCAACTAAGATCCAAATTGGGTGACACTTGATTCATTATTTTCACCATGAATGGTGATCAACTCATATTAAGGAATCTAATGGAGCTACCATATGAAATTGGAAGATAAAATGTTGTGAACATGTTGACTTGATGTTGCCGATTAGGGACTTAGAATATTTTTTGCTCTCCCAAAAATAGCAGCTGATCCAATTTTGTGAGCTCTATTTGACTAGGTTAGAGGCCAAACTAGCTCTTGACCATTAAACAAAGTTTGTTCTACACAAGATGAACTACAACTTTTATTCAAGGTCCAACCTCATAACTAGTATAGAATTCAAACTTTCAGTTTGGTCAAAGTTGCAACTCGATAAAGCCAAAACTAGGGTTTTAGGCCAATCGGGGCATTTTCTTGACATTTGCTCAACATGAACCCTTCATGACTTTTGTTGTAGAGTTAATATAGAGTCATTTGGGTAAGTTTGCATGGTTTGGTTAATGATCTATAATTTCATTCACTTAATGGTGCAAATTCCAATAGGAATGGAACTTATCATTTCATGTGACTTTTTGATTCCAAACTTCATGAAACATTTCCAGGGGTCACTATGGATAGAGAGTGATGTGAGACACCTAAAAGAAGTGACATCAACACTCACTTGCATTACCAAGCATGAGCATTAAACATACACACATTGAAACACAATAAAAAAGGTATGTTGCATATGTTTCAAAGAGATGTTGCAAGCACATCCCATATATACATGTTTCACATGTTGCACTAGTAGGTTCCATATGTTTCACTAGTGCATCACATATGTTCCATACTCATATATGAACAAATGATGCTTAGGCTCATGCAATGCAAGTGCCAAATGCAAGCCTAACACCTGTGGTGTTACACAAGGGGTGCCCCTAGCCTCTCTTTATATAGGGAGAGAAGGCTGAGGTGCAATTCTAGTCCTAGCCGGTTACAATTGAAGAGTTCTAGATATATTATAGAGTCTAACTTTCCTAATATCCCAACTAGGTCGGTCTTTACTGCTTGAAGTCCATGTCACCATGGTCTGTGTCCTTCGATCTTGACCGTGGGCCCAGGACGGGCTCCTAGATAAAAGTCATCCTAATACAGAACCCTATAGGTCCCGTATTGACAAGAGCCCAAGCAATTCATGGTTGAACTCGGAAACCTTCTTGTTCCTCCAGGTTCTTCCGGGTAGAAACAAGGTTGATCCGTGTAATTTCTGAAGACAAAGCTTGAAATGTTGTAAGAACTTCCGAGTGGAGTGCACTTTTTGCAAAAGTGCACCCACTGGGTGTAGCCCCTGAGCCTCTTGCTATTTGGAATTAAAAGTTGGAGGGTCTTTTCTGCAAACTTTCTAGGAAAAAATAAAAAACATTCCCTAAGGACAAGTATCCCGCAGCCCCCGAGCCTGAATCCAGGTACTTTCTTTGAATTGAAGTAGTTGGATGTAGGATCTAAAGTAAATAAACCCGAACGTGCAGGAGTAATCAATGCCCAGCTACTTGTTACAAAAGCAGTTGAGCATTAAAATCATTAAAGTCACAGACAGCATAGTAACAGGATATCCATCCGAATATGCCACTCAAGACACTGTAGCTTCTTGTGCGTACGTACTGTACCCATCTGATGCAGTCTGTACACTCTGACCACCCTGAGTGATCCTGACATAGTGATGTTGAAATAGACATAGTCCATGTAGACCATACTGGGCCTATAAATACCGTACTGGCGAGCATGAGCATAGCAGTTGAGTAGAAGTAGAAAATTAGCAAGTCATGACCATGAATACAATAGTGTGTTAATTAGATCAGCCCATGGGCATGTATGAAAAAGCTTACAAAGCTTGTAGTGAGTAGAAGTCTTGTGGAGACTAGAGGTAGACTAGTCCCGTAGCGGAATATCACCAAGTGGTTTGTGAAGGCAAGTAGAAGAAACCTTGTTATGAGGGACACATTCCATCATCCAGTAGTCCCATGTCAGTTCTTCTGTTTGGCTTGTTCATGTCTATTCACTGGTGATCAATTTCTGGTCTGAGTGATCATGGTGGAAGCGGCTTGGGTAGACAGATGCCTACATATGTCGCCCAAACCTAGCAGACCAGGAAGTATTGCACCGCTAACACCAACTTGGATGCATTGCATCCCCACAATGGAAACAGTGGTTCGAGTAGAGTGTGTTCTACCTTGTAGCAACTAGGACCCTTGCTGTAAATTACCCGGCGTAGAGGCCAAATTCCACTAGGTTCCTTGTTGCTAGTTGAATGGTTGCTTGTACCAAATTCGATGGTCTTGTAAGATATGTAATCTTGTATCCCTTGAACTACTGCTATAATAAAAAATTCTATTGCAAAGTGGAATTTATGCTTGTAGGAGCTAAAGCCAAGTAACATATAGATCATCTAGGTACTCCTCAAGGTTTTCGGGTAATATATAGACCATCCGGGTACCCCTGGACTCCCTAGATGAAAACTAAAAATTCTCCGGGTGCTTCTGGAGTAGCCGGGTGAAAAGCTAGAACTATCCAGGTAAATCTTCGTGAGGTCTATTATTATTGTTCTACCGATCTAGGGAGCCCTGCCCTCCTTTATGTAGTCTAAGAGATAAGAGTCCTAGCCGGTTATAATGTAGAAGTCCTAGTAGGATTACATGATAGCAATGTTACTAGAATTACATGGGGGGAATCCTAGTCAGACTAGATCTCCCTTCCTTACAGGGTATCCCGAGTATTATGTACCAACAAGCCTCCGAGCACTATGGTTGATCTTGGAAGCCTCTTCTTGTTCCTCCACGTCTTGCCGAGTAGAAACAAGCTTCGTTCGAGTGCTTTCTTGAGAGAAACCATGTAACACTTCTTGAGATCTTCAAGTGGTGTGCACTTTTTAGGAAAGTGCACTCACTGAGTGTAGCCCTCGAGCCTCTTGATATTTGGAACAAAGAGTTGGAGGGTCTTGTCTTCAATTTCTTGTTAAAATAATTTTGAAAGCATCCGCTGAGGATATGTATCCCGCTACCCCTGAGCCTATGTCCGAGTACTTGTAGTCGGTGCTAGGATTTGAAAAGAATATACTCAGAGATGCAGGAGTAGTGGAGTGCTTGAAAGATTGATCATCCATCCTTGAATCTGAGCCCCCAGGCATAGTTGGAGTGAAGCCAAAGAAGCCGAGGCAATGGGCGAGTAGAAGAATCGACGTGTTGTGGAGTCCAAGTAGATAGATGAGCATGTAATTGTACACCTATTGTAAAAGCGTGTACTTATGTACAATTAAAAATCTCCCAATAACTTGCTAGCTTGTCGTTCTCTTGCATGTTGCTATAGGCCATGGGCCTTGCTTGGTGTGGCTGTTGGACATGTTATAGTGCAGACACCTGAGGACCAGCTTCGTATTGAGTAGCTTGATGGTTAAGCGGTGATGACTGAGGACCAAGTATGCCCTTGCAGTGTTTCTATGTGGCGAGTAGTAGTATGAGCCAGTCGTCAGAGGCCACGTACATCGCGTTGAGTAGCAACCAGTGCTTGCTAGACTTAGAAGCTTGCATCGTTGGAGCGGCTGTACATAGATGACGGGTACCCGGCGTGGTCTAGCGACCTGAGCTTGGACCGAATGGGATCTTTTGAGTGCTTGCAGTCGGCGATGGTGGTAGAGTTGGAGGAGTAGTTGCTGCCAATGTACTCAGTCACCGCCGGCAGCTTGCATGTTGGTCTCATGTTAAGGAATGTCGTGCATCAGCAGTAGCATGGGAATTTATTCCCATATGTGCATATGCTTCCAATGAAGTCTTGCTTAGCTAACAGCTTGCTTGATGGCTGATAGAAACTAAACGTAAGTACGTGTGTGCCTTGGTCTCAGTAGCTTATTTGCTTGCACTCATCTTGCTGACGTAATAATAGAGCTTTGTTGCCGCGTCACATGTGGCTATAGTTGATGTGCGGAGCACCGATCATCATATTCGTGTGATCGTCCTCATCTTTATTGACTTAGGATGAGTCAAATTTTGGTGACGTGTCCTGATTGACTTAGGACGAGTCAAATTTTGGTGACTGTGTCCTGATTGACTTAGGACGAGTCAAATTTTGGCAACTGCATCCTAATTGACTTAGGACGAGCCGAATTTAGGTGACAGCATCTTCATTGACTTAGGATGAGGCAAATGTAGGTTATTAGTATAATTAAAACAGTAACCTATATTTATCGTATATTTGGATATCATCGCCTTGATTTACTTAAGACGGATTATCCGAGTAGTCGTGTGGCCATATTAATGACCACGTATGTGACCTTAAGTGCAAAAAAAGCACTTGAGAATAAGGTGACCTTGTGACTGTCTTCCTTAAGGCTCATGCGCCAGAAGAGCAAGTCGACCGCCTTCTTCCGAGGTAATCTATTATGGGTTTGGCATACATTTAGCATAAAAAGCTAAGTGTCGTACTATGTGACAAGATAGGACTATGTCGCACGATGTGAGCCAATTGATAGACATAGTTGGCGTATCCGGGTGCCTAGAGTTTTATACCAGCATGATCTAGCCGGTAGTTCTCTAGTCAATGACATTTAATTCGGGAGCGAGCATTGGCATAGATAGCTGGGTATCTCTCATCCAGGTAACATTAAAAATTATCCGGGTTAAACTTTAAGACAAAATGTCAGGTTGTCTTGTTTTATAGTTGGAACCTTTGGATGAGCCAAGATGTGATGCTCTGAGATTGTAGTAAAAGTTGGACTATATAGACTCAGGTTGTTCGATGGCTCGGAAGTTGGCTCGAAGAACTTGGTCAAGCCTGAGTTGATGACATGGGCTGCAGTATGTCGGCGACAATGGTCGTGTCGTGTTGATGACAATAGCCCATTGTGTGCTAACGACGAGAGGTGCCGCTTGCTAGCTCGCTTGATGGCTCAATGCAATAGTTGATTGACCACGTTACTTGATCGACGGGTGCTAATGAAGTAAACCAGTCAGCCGACTAGCTCGTCAAGCACTCAAAACGTGTCATCAAGTACCCAAAAGCCATCGTCGAGTACCTAGAAGCTATTGTTGAGCACCTAGAAGCCATCGTCATGCACCCGAAAGCCGTCGTCGAGCACCTGGAAGCCATCGTCGAGCACTCAGAAACCATTGTCGAGTAGCCAAAAGCCATTGTCGAGTACCTGGAACACATCGCCGAGCACCTAGAAGCCCTCGTCGAGCACCTAAAAGCCATCGTTGAGCACCTAGAAGCTATTGTCGAGTACCCAGAAGCCGTCATCGAGTACCTGGAACATGTCGTCGAGCACCCAGAAGCCATCACCAAGCACCCGAAAGCTGTCGTCGAGCACCCGGAAGCCATCGTCCAGCACCCAGGTCATCGAGCACCCAGAAGCCGTTGTTGAGTACCTAGAACACATCACCGAGCACCCAAAAGCCGTTACCGAGTACTTAGAACCCACCGTCGAGTACTCGGTCGAGTTTGAGTAGATGAAGTTGCCACTGAATTGTTTCCGTAGTCGTTGAACCTTGATGCAGTTGGACAGTAGTCGGAGATAACTTGCTTCCAGCTTGCAACTTGGATGGGGTTGATTCAAGTACTAGATGACCTTCCCGTACATTGGCATAGTAGCAGAACCAGATGTGACACGTGCATGCACGTTCCTGTACTCGAGCAAGGCATGCATGTACATGAGAGAAGCCAAGATCTATTTGGGTTGCATGTTTGCTATATCTTGTGTACGATTCGAATTTCACAGTGTCACGACATCTCCCGCTGTTGTAGAGTCCGTGGCCAGCTAGCAGCAGCTTCTAAAGCCGAGATGTGGTTGGTAGTCTACCGAGGGGTATGCCCACAGTGGTAGATTATCGGTAGAGGTGCGCAAGATAATGAACTAGATGGTGACGCAAGATGAACATAGGTTTTATCCAGGTTCAGGCCACGAACTGCGTAATACCCTACGTCCTGCGCCTCTATGGATTGTATTGATATGTGATGATGAGATGTTTTGAGGCCTTCCTTGCCTGTCTTATATAGTATGGGGGGTAAGGTTACAGATCTAAGGAATCTAATCCTAGCTGATTACAATTCCCGTATCCGTAGATGATATGATATCTATCCTAATCGACTAGGTTTCCTTGACCACCGAGTAGTCTTTGCTTGCTCCGCATGATTCACCGAGCAGTTCGGAGATCCGCGCGGCCCTTTCTGGCAAGTTGGGCCACCTCGTCTGGCGTGGCCCATGTATGTCCATGAGGGTATACGGGTCTATACCCCCGTAGCTAGTCCTCGAGTACTATGTATTTTAATGCAACATGTTGTTTTGATTCTTCGACCAGTGAGGCTTAAAGTCCTAGAACACCCGACCAGAAGGGTGGTCTGCCGAGGAATATTCCCACCCTTCCGACTAGTTCAGTTGATAACCGACCACCATACTAGTCGGAAAACACCTTGTCAAAAAAATGCATGGTGCTCCAAGAAAAAAGAAAAACCGTTCATCTTCGATGAAGTGTGCCCACATAAGTTTCATTGTGGAAAGTTAACAATGCGTGGCACCATTGGCTCTGCCATAATGTCAAGAGATATGATCCTCAGGATATAGCCATGTTTACGGTAGGGGTCGCACCTCTAGCAATATGCAGCAAACCATGTGTACAAGAAAGTTAAGCACATTCACCGCAAGGTGAAGTGTGCCCACTTAGTCTCCGAGCCTGATAGCAAGTGACTTGAGCACGTGGTGCCAAGGTCCAAAAGAAAAACAACTCACAACTAAATAAGCACATTCACCGCAAGGTGAAGTGTGCCCACTTAGTCCTCGAGCCTGATAGTAGGTGACTTGATCACGTGGTGCCAGGGTCCAAAGAGCAACATTCCCAACTCAACTGAGAAGTATGTACCGTGGCTCTATCACGGCACAGTCCCCAGCTCTGCTGTGGATCCAATCCCTAGCTCTGTTGTGGATAAAAACCCATGGCTCTGCCATGTGGCAACTCCTAGCTCTGCTACGAGACGTCCCCTAACTCAGTTGCAGAGCCTAAAATAAAAACAGCCTATGGCTCTGCCACACAACAACCCTAGCTCCACTGTGAAGCAACCCCCAACTTAGTTGCGGGCCCACTCTGCAGCTCTGCTGCATATTCAGTCCTTAGCTCGGCCGTGGATGACAAGGGCATCAATCTAATGCATACAGATGGCTCTGCCACGTAGCAGTCCCTAACTCTGCTGTGGGGCCATGAAATGCACTTGTGCGCTAGAGAAATGGCGGGAAAAGGCCCACTCTGGGGTGCGCCACCATAATCAAGGCCCACATAAAGACCTGCTCGGAGATAATCATTGAGGGAGCGGAAGCGGCGCATCGGGCGCGGTTACCCAAAAACCCTATGGCAGAACCACCTGAATTATATGGCCCACATGTGCCTACCATTATCTTCTAGACTTCTGATATAGCACATGCAAGCCAGACAACTCCAATAGTCCGTCGGGTGTCCTCGTGGAACCCCGAATCATCCACATTTTACAACTCATACAGGATCAAGAATGGAGTTATTACAACATTACAATATTTGATACAAAATAACTTACATCAGAGTGCGGAAGAATTATAACATTAGTTTACAAAGCATGTATAAGTCAAACTTTTATTTAAGCTCTAAAAGATGAGTAGAATTGCGGAAGCATCCAAGATGAAACATCTAAAGTAGGAGAGGTAGCTAGACCATGATGAGCCCACCAACATGACCTCACTAAGCTGCTCAAGTCAGATCCTGCAACAGGGGTTAACAAACCCTAAGTACTTGAGCGTACTCAACAAGTCTTGCCCGACCAAAGGAAAGACTCCAAGGATACATTGGTTTAAAGGTAAGGTAGAAGCAAGAAGTATCTTTCCAGAAAGCCTACTATGTGTGGATCCTTACTTTCAATATTTTAGCAGTGTATTAAGTTCCTCATTAGTATCTAGTTTGCACCTAATCTAAATCAATCACTTCTTTAATCATCAAAGCTCATGTTCAACTCGTATCATCTCTTATCCATCAGTATCCAAGTTTCATTGATTAACTACGATGCAGGGCAGAGGATCGAGTCTTCTTCACCGAGAAGCAGCAGCGATTCGAATCATTTTGGCCCAGCTGGGGTTTCCTTACCACATGACATATGCAGGTCCAGGTCTGAACCTGAACCTACATATATCAATCTTCACTCGGATCCTCCAAAATATGAATCGGTCCGATGCTACCAGAGAGCACAGTACACCACCTCCCTACGCCACTCTTGGTGGATTCACAGATGGGTATACGCTACTCTCACCATCTCCACACTCCCAATGCGTGGTTGTCGTTTCACATAATGGAATAGCCAAGGTATTAGGCTTACCAGAGTATGTGGCCAGTACTGCAAGGTCTCAAACACATAACAAGCCTACAACAGACGGTCCTTAATCAACACAGGAGGAACATGCACGATCAGGCGAACCTGTCTGCCCAACTTACCATAGCTAGTTCTGCCTGGTCTTCATTTATTAATATCATCATGATACTCCTGACCCATCAACAAAGTCAAGAAGAACAAGGTAGAGCCTATCTCCCGTGAACGGTGAAAACCATTTGACTTCTATCGAGGTCTAAGCATTACTAGGCATAAGAGATAATGACCTATCCATACTAGCAGGGTATAAGTGGGGATATCTGGATATCAAGGTAATCATGCAACAACGGTATAGATCAACTCCTAATTACTTAATGCACATCCCACAAGACTTAAAGTGTAATAAAGATTTGTAAAAGCTATAGAAGGGTGTAATGCACCGGGGCTTGCCTTCATTGTAGAGAAGTTAGTTTCCTCAGAGTGGTCCAATAGACACCAACACCTCTGGTGGATGGACCAACTCCGAGACTTGATCAACCCGAGTCGTCTCACTCTCATACAAACTACATGTAATAAATGATGCTCTGCTTAACATGATGAAATGCATGCCATGATGCATGATGTATGATGATAGACATGTATTGCATGGTAGAGCTCTAATAGAGTTAAGAAAGTTGAGTACAACTTTCCTTCCCAAACAACTAGGGTTATCATGAATAAACCATCTTAATTATTAATTACCAGTTAATGAGTTGTTAACATGAGAGCAACATTTATCTTATTACACTACCTAAGCAAGACAAAGTGTGTAACTAACATTACTCCAAGATTAGCAATGAGGATAAACCAAGATCATTAGATGACCTAAGCACCTGCATTTCTTAACTAGTTATTTAAGTATACTATTTTATTTATTACTTTAATAAGTTAATTTGTCATTATTATAGAGGTATTAACATAGCATGGACCAAGAAGATTACTCATAAGAAGCATCTACCAAACATAATTACTTATTCAACTCTAGCATACAAGAGATGTCAAGGTTTGATAAATACACATCTTCTAATTAAACATTTAACTAAACCATTTATTTATTAACTAATAAGTTTACCATGGGCATAACATGTAAATGATTAAGTTGCTAAGGAACAGCAAGGGTGGTTTGCTCCAAGGTCTTCAAGCAATCCAAAATCACATGTCACATTGTTAGTGATTCATAGAAAACATTTTTATAATTTTATTAATACATAAAAGCAATGCTAGTTAAGTGATCAAATCATTTTATCTCCAAACAGTACCAAACATTTTTTGGGTTCATAACAGTAGATTACTCATGCCTATAAATTTTCATGATTAAAGGATTTATATTTTTGCCTACAAAAATAATAGAACATGTATTTATTAATTAAAAGAGCTATTTTTATATCATGTCAAAAGTACTGATAGTGACCAGATCATATTTTTCTTATGTAAAACACATCATGAGAAGTCTATACAAAAATTTTCATGAATTTATCAGCTCTAGATATTTTTCTATGTAATAAAGAAGAAACTGCACTAATCTTATTTTTGGAAAAAAGAAAAATGTTTTTCTTCTCAGTCCAACACCCACTCTCACCCGGCCCACTCCTAGCCCAACCCGCAGACCCGAGGAGCCCGGGTTCATCCCAGCCCAAGCCGCACTGGCGGCGAGTTCGCCGGCTGTAAGCGACAGAGCTCACCGTCGGTGAGACCCCAGGCGACGCGGACCACTCTGACAAGCTCCTCACTCCTCCCCGCACACCGCCATGTGACCAGACGAACAGGTTAGGGAACGGGGTGAGTGCAGCCACAGCCACGGCGGACCGACGGCGTACGACGTGGCAGTCTTGCTGATGGTGAGATCACCCACGGCGGTGAGGCCACCCAAACACTCCCCAAACTCACGCGAACATCCTGCACCTACCGATTGTACGGGTTCAGGCTCCTACCGAGCTCGGCCACGACCGTGGTGGCAGGGCAGCACAGAGCTCGTCAGCACGGCGATGTTCCGGCCACTAGGGCACGATATAGACCTGGCTATGGCTCGGTATAGCTCAAGCGTGCTCACTGCAACGAAGTAGACGGGGTGGTTGGAGCCGAGGCGGAGCAGAGCGGGCTGCTGTCGGGAAGGACGATGAAGGTGGCTGCTACAGCGCGAGCATGGCGGCATCGTCGCGTTCCGCGCCATGAGCTGCATGGTAGATATAGAAAAGTAGGGCCTGAGAGCATCACGGGATTAAGGCGAAACTAAAACAAGGGATGGTATGGAGGGAGAAGTTCTAGAGTGGCCGGCCACGGAGATGGTAAGCTCGCGGCCATGGTAGTACCGCCACAGCGGGAACGGGGCGTGCGATGGCGTTAGTCGCTGAGAGGTGACGCGAGTGGGTTCAATAGATGTGCAATGATTATGCGAGCTTGGCTGTGGAAGGAATTGGATGGAGAGCGATCGAGCCAGGTGAATTTCGCCGTCGCGTTGAGATCACCAGCGTGAGCAAAGGAAGGGACGCCGATGGCTTGGTCAATTAAAGGCAAGGATGAGGCGTCCGCGGCTGCCAGCAGCTGCTTGCGCTTGGCCACACAAGCTGCTGCTTGCCGGGCGTGGAAGAAGCAGCGCGAAGACGGTGGCGGTGGCGGTGAGCAGCCGAGCATCCTGCTGCCGGTCCTACTATTCCTCGTCTGAAACCGTCCTCTCTCTCCCTCTTTCTCTCATTATTTTTCAAAAGAACATGAGGATCAACCTTAAGCAATCATGTTCACCCAACAGAGCTCTCCAACATTGCTTAAAGGATCAACATGAAAAACTAAATAGTTTTGGAGATTTTGAATTGGAAAAGGGGTCACCTTGAAACAGTTTTCACTGAACGAAACATTCAGTTTCAGAGCAGACTGAAACTCCTTCATTTCCCCTCTTTTTTCTCCCAAAAACACATAGCAACTTGATCAATGGCCTTAAGCAATGTTTTTCAATGAGTTGAGATCTACAACATTGGTTAAGGGACCAAACTCAGCAAGTGGCTAGTTTTGAAGATTGTTAGCTTTAAAAGAGACCACTTTGAAACTGAAAACAAGATTCAGTTAGAGTTTTCCAATAGCAGTTTTGATTAGCAAACTTTAGGAATTTGTTTAGGACTAAGCATAGGTCACACATTACTTCTAAAAGCATATTAATAAAGCTTAAGCATTACACCAATCAATGAAATAAAATTTGGGCAAATTTTATTATGAAATTTCATTTAATAAACACCCAAAAATTGAACTTAATAGCTGATTTTTAGGGACTTAGGCAAAATGACTAAGTATGAAAGTTAGTATCAAATCCAATATTTGGGCTAAAAATTAAACATGCTTGACTTATAAATATTACCAAACTTTGATGCCATAACATAGAACATGCTTTGAAATATAAAGTTTATATTTACCAAATTTTATTTGTTTAAGCAAATTTTCTTATATAAATTAACAAAGATCACTAAGCACTATTTGATACTTATACAACATTTCATGTATATGTGAAACATAACATTGAAGCATAGGAACAACATATATGAAACATGTGAGTTACTATTCATGCAACATCGACATGCAACACTTGAAACATAACAGAGTTGCTAATGAAACATTATTGTGCAACATAACATATTATGTGAAACTTTTCTAGGAAACATATGAACCCTTATAAATGCAACATGGTAAAGTAACACATGAAACATCGTAGGTGCAACATGAACATGCTCTTACTGAAACATTACCATGCAACCTATGCAACATATGAGTGCTTTTATGCAACAATGCTTGGTAATTATGCATAATGATGCTCATGACCAAGTTTTAGTTGCTTTTAACATTTGGGATGTTACAAACCATAGAAGTCAAAGGGTCATTCTGCTCTTATAAATACCCACGTGGCAGCGCCCCACTTCTCCCACTGCATCCACTTCACGTCAGTTCACCTTCCACACCGCTTGCTCTGCCTTCTTTGCCAGTTCCATCGCCACTGCGCCCGTAAACCTAGATCCGAGCGCCGCCAGATCTAGCCACTCCAGCACTACCCCACACACCGCAACTGCATTCCGTAGCTAGAGAAGAGGAGGATGGCACACGGAGGCCGTGGAGCAAGAGCACAGCTGATGGCAGCGGAGTGGATCAAATCGATGAGTACGGAGGCCACCCTCGCAAAGCTCATCACCGTCGACGTGATGGCTGAGGCCGCAATCGGTGGATGGAGGACATCAGATGGTGAGAACTATCCAGACCCCCATCCTAGTGAAATCGTTGTGTTTGAAGATTTTTATTGGCACGGATTTGGGAATCCTTGCCATCCCTTTCTACGAAAGCTATGTGACTACTATAGGGTTAGCATCTACAATCTCCACCCCTTCTCTATTCCTGTTGTATCTGTCTTTATTACCCTCTGCAAGTCGTATCTCAGCATCCAACCCCACTTCAATCTGTGGTGGCACTTTTTCTGCCTCAACAAGAAAGGAGGTACGGGAGGATCCAAGATAGCTGGAGGAGCGTAACTAAACTTACGGGACGGGATGAAAGCTGAATACCTAAATGTACCCCTAAGTTCATCCATAAGGGATTGGTACAAGAAATGGTTCTACGTGCAGCAAGAACAAGAGCCATTCATCGCCTGTGATGTCGCTCAGATCCTCGAGCAGCAGGAGAGCTAGTCGGTAAGGCTGTCTAGCGTCAAAATGGTACAGGTTGAAGAGCTGCTTAGGATGGTTGACAAGAGCCGACTCGACGGGCCAACGGTGGCACTAAACTTCATCTACAGGCGTGTGTAACCGTGCAAGGAGCAGGTGCATCCACTGTACGAGTACTCGGGGTCAGGTGACCCCACCAGGGAGTCTGCAAGGAACCTCTCACGCTAGGAGGTGAACTAGTGGTTGGCGCAACTGGTCGACCTATCAAGATACCGCCTACCGTCGAACATGATGAAGGCATACAAATTGACAGCGCCGCCACCATAGGTATGCCTAAAGTCACCTATAGTGTCAATTTGAAATCTGATTGCTGCCAACCTGCAACCATAACATTTAATCTAATGCTTGCAAGATCCATGGCCAAGACCAAGTAGTAGTGTACATCTTTGACGTGCCCAGCAATGATTGGCCGACTGGCATGGATGCGCGGGAACCCCGTGTTAGAGAAAAGCAGCTAGGAAGCGCCTTACCTCAGAGGGCCATCCTAGAAGAGGAAGTCGACTGACCCCTAAGCATGGGGGGTCCTTTGATTATTGATGACAAGGAGGGCAGCCAAAAACGATGTAAAGTCATGGCCGGCTTGACCGACGATGAAGAAGAAGAGGAAGATGAGACGCCACTGGCACGTCAGCTGAGGGCGTGCAATGCACCTTGTGTGCCGACGCCACCAAAGGCGCTCACGCCTCCTCGAGCAGCAACACCTCCAAGGGCGCCCACACCACCCCAAGCAGTGACGCCTTCTCGAGTATCCATGCCTCCTCGAGCAGCGATACCAACCCAAACTGCCATACCAAGTACCGAGTGAACTGGCTTAGCAGTCCCTATGGGTGTTCAAACTAGGATGGAGTAGGGGGAGCAGCAGCCAGGTGGCTGGGACCCGCACTACAGGGAGCGAGAGCCAGAGCAGTCAGTCGTTCAGGGCTACATTCAGGCGCTTGGAACTATAAGTAGTTTCATAACCCCTTTTTAATATCCAAAGGTAGTAGCTTATTAGGCTGGTGTAGGCCAGAGTCCACAAAAGATGTGGAGCAGCCTAGTGGCACCCAACCGCCATCAGTTGGGGAGAGCAATCATGCTGCCGAGGAGCGTGCCAGGTCCAGCGGCACCGCCAACCAGCACACCATAGAGTAGCAGCGTGAAGAGCCTACACCCACTACAGAAGAGCCTAGTGCCACCTCAGGCGATATAATAGGCGTTGTAGTGGTCGAGAAGAGCGGCACCGGGAGGCCTGCTACAGAGGCTCTAGCAGTCAAAACCACTGTAGTTGAGGAAGAGGCGGAGATTGAGGAAATCGTCTGCCCAGAAGAAGAAAACGTGGCGCCTCAATGCGTCCGCGTTGCAAGGAAGCGGGGCAATGAGTGGGTATTCTATGAAGAAGACCATTTAGACTGGGCTATCCACAAACTGCAGTGAACAGTAGATGCCCTGATGGGCCAAATAAAGGCAAGAGCACTGGAAGGTCGTTGTAACCCTATTAGGCTTTTGTAGAAATTGCTATTGCTGATTCTTCATTGTGTTGCAGAGCATTGAGAAGACATCGGAATACCGGAAACTGTGCTTTGACACTATTACCCCAACCATGGAAGAAACACAGGGCCCTAAAGGAGGACGTAGTGCATTTGCAAGAGATGCTACAGCAGGCCTACAATGAACGAGACACGCTGCGGACCAACGTAGATGAACAACACCACTGCCTCGACTAGGAAAGGAAAGGTATATGACAAAACCTTCATGCATTGTTCTCCTTATGACTTGTTGACAAACCACACTCTGCTCAGCAGGCATGGAGGTAGAGAAGACAGTTCTTGTTGACAAGCTAGCTTGGCTAGCAAAAATCAACAAGGAGCTCGTGGAGAAGAACGACCAACTCGACAAGGAGCACAAAGATGAGGTTGCTCACCTGACCAGCAAGAACACCAAGCTAAAGGAGCGGGTGAGCAAGCTGGACAAGAACTTCTCAAGTAAGTTGTCGAGCACTTAGTTGTTGATACCCTTCAGTATTATTCATCATGCACAGATGGTCTTACGCTTGAGTGCAATCGTACGCCAAAATGCCAAGACACACCTAGAGGCGCTGATAAAGGAGAGAGACCACTTGGCGTCGAAGTGCAAGGCAATGGAAGAAGGAATCAAGCCCATGTTGGAACTGATCAGCATGGAACTTGTAGAGGGACCAACCGACAGACCAGCCCAACCAGAAGCCATCGTCAAGAAGTGCCAGAGCTTCTAGACCTTCTTCAAACAATTCATCCATGATGCTAGTGAGTATGTGGCCACCCACATGTTATGCATCGTGCGGTCACACTACCCTGGAGTAGACCTAAAGAGGCTAGAGACCGGTGTGTCCAACAATACCGATCAAGGGAAGGCCGAGGAGCTCAGGATTACTTCGATGGAAACGGTGTTAAAGATGATAGCTGATGTGGACCTGTGTGGTGAGGCTGGACAAAGCAGTTAGTAGGTTAGAGGTAGAAAAAACTTTTGTTTGCAGTTTAAGTGGTGATGGAGCACTCAATGCTTTTCTAAAAACATTAAGTAAGTTAAAGTGGAGCACTCGGTGCCCATGTGAACTAGATATTATATCTCTGTATAATACATAGTTGTGATTTTAGTTGTGAAAACTCTATTTTTTTTATCATGTTTTATGGTAAGCACAAATAGTTATTCTGTCCTAGAGTCACTCTAGCCCTTGTCTGACCAGTAGTCCAGAGTGTGAGGCATGGAGCCTAGGCACGCGTAAGACTGCTAACTGTGGTAGGGAGCTACTGTCGATCACCCGAAACATAGTGAACAGGTCTCATGCACGTGTGGGGAGAAGTCAGAGACAGTGCCGACTCTAGAAAACTCAAGTAGAAGAAAAAACTGGTCGACAAACCACTTACCAAAAATTTAGGAGATATTGCGATGCACAGAAAAGATGGCAACAAAAACATGATGAAACATTTATGGAATACTTCAGGTACAAAAAGAGTACATATCTTTTTTAGTAGCGGATCAAGCGTAGAAGCGCCTAAGGTGGTCGATATGCCATGAATTCAGGACGTCGACTCCATCGAGATCACGTAGCCTATAAGAAGTAGGCCTAGTGACTGCCCTAACCATGCAAGGGCCCTCCCAATGCGATGCTAATTTATACAGTCCTTCTATCTTCTGCTTCCTTCACAGAACCAAATCACCGACTACAAAGAATCTGTCCTTGACATTGCGTTTATAGTACCTGTGCAAGACTTCCAAGTATTTAGCCGTGCGTGCACAGGTGTCAAGGCGTTGTTCCTCGATGCAATTAACCTTGAGCTCTCTGGCTTCATTCAACCTCTCCTCATCATGGTTCTCGACCCTAGGTGACTAGAAAGCAATGTCAGCTAGCAGCACAGCCTCAGAGCCGAAAACCATGAAGTATGGGAAAACGCCGGTATTGCGACTAGGTTGGGTCCTCAGTCCCTAGACCACTGTTGGTAGCTCCTTTAACCATCTCCTAGGATGCTTATCATTTGCCCTATATAATCTTTTCTTCATTGCATCAAGGATCATACCGTTCGCTCGCTTAGCCTGCTCGTTAGCCCTTGGGTGTGCCACCGAAACGTACTTGACAACTTTGCCTCTGCCATCGCAGAAGTTCCAAAAATTGTTACTAGTGAACGTGGACACCAGGTTGGTGATGATGCTATTAGGCAGGCCAAAACGGTGGATAATTTCATCGAGCAGCTCAGTTGCCTTCTTCACAGTCCCCGAGACTAAGGGCTTGTACTCGATCTATTTTGAAAATTTGTTGATAATGACATAAACCCAACGGAAACCTCCCAGAGCCAGCTTGAAAAGGCACAATCATATCCATTCCCTAGCATGCAAAAGGCCAGGATGCTAGAATGGTCTAGTGTTTGTGGGCTGGAACGTGAGTCTGCTTGGCGAAGAATTGGCACCCATCACAATGATGGACCAGCTTCTAGGCATCGGCAACGGCTGAGGGCCAATAGAAACCTACCCGGAAAGCCTTGTCAACTAGTGTGCACGAAGCAGCATGGTTGCCACAAGTGCCAGCATGGATCTCTTACAAAATCTTCACTCCGTGTTCCTGGGACATGTATTTCTGCAACAATTCTTCCTTTGTATTCTTGCGCATAAGCTTCCCCTCAACCAGCACATATGCTTGCTCTGTCGTATGAGGCATTCCATCTTGGTCTTGTCCTAGGGAACCTCTACAGAGGTGAGATACCTGATGAATGACTCTCTCTAGTTGGTGCCGGTGGTTAGAATCATGGCAACCAGCTGGTTTGAAGACAGCTGTTCAGCCACAGGCTTCTCTTCTTCCTCAATGGATGGCTTAATAAGGTCATGAATGAAAACTCCATGGAGATCACTGCCCAGGTTGATCCTAGCTTTGACAGCTTATCCGCTGCCTCATTGTCAGCCCGAACCACGTGATGGAACTTCAGACCATAGAATTTGTTCTTCAACTCTCTGATCTAGGCACAGTAAGCATCCATCCTTTCGCTGGTATAGTCCCAGTCCTTGTTTACTTGGTTTATGATAAGAGCGGAATCATCGAACACCACGAACCTTTTTATGCCGAGCTCAACGGCGATGCAAAGGCCATGTAGAGCTGCCTCATACTCAGTGACATTATTGCAGGCCTTGAAGTGGATTCAGAGGACATAGCTTAGCCTGTCCCTCGATGGTGAGATAAAGTACACCCCTGCCCTAGCATTGTCGAATTGACTGAGCCATCAAAATACATATTCTAGTGCTCGGGGGAGCTGTCAGAAACAGGCGTATTCATATATATCCATTCAATAATGAAGTCAACCAGCGTCTGTAACTTGATAGTCATGTGGCTTCGAAATTCTAGTGAATATGGGCTAAGCTCCAACACCCACTTGATAATGCACCTGTTGGCGTCTTTATTGCACAAGATGTCCCCCAGCAAAAACTCAGTGACCACTTCAATGGGGTAAGTATCAAAATAATGGCATAGTTTGTGAGTGGTAATTAGGATGACATAGAGTAGCTTTTGGACCTAGGAATAATGGGTCTTAGACTCATTGAGTACCTCGCTGATGAAGTATACTAGTTGCTGGACTTTGTACACATGGTCGACCTCCTCGCGCTCAATGACGATGGCAGTGCTGACTACCCGATTGGTTGTGGCTATGTAGAGCAGCAAAGTCTTGCCTTCCCTGGGCACCGTCAGGGCCAGAGGAGATGTGAGAAACTGCTTGAGCTTTGCAAAAGCAGTGTCAGCTTCTTCCAATCACTCGAACTTCTCCTTTGCCTTGAGGAGTTTGAAGAATGGCAACCCTTTTCATCGAGCCACGATATGAATCGACTCAGAGCGGCCATGCACCCAGTTGGCTTCTAGATGTCTTTGATGCACTTGGGCGGTTTCATCTTCATGATAGCTTCAACTTTTTCTAGGTTAGGTTGTATGCCATCATAGCTAACTATGTTGCCGAGCAGTATACTAGATGGCACGCCAAATATGCACTTCTTGGGATTCAGCTTCCATTGAAACTTATTGAGTGCCCTAAATGTCTAGTCAAGGCCGTCAACTAGGGTAAAGGCCATTTGGTCTTCACCACTACATCATCAACATATGCATCAACGAGCTGATCTTTGATCTAGACCTTGAGGCACTACTGGATGGCTCGTTGATAGGTTGCACCAGCGTTTTTGAGCCCAAACAACATGGTCATGTAGCAGTAAGCATTGAAGGGTGTGATGAATGACGTCTTGATTTGGTCCTTCTCTCTTAGAGAGATCTGATGGTATCTAGAGTAACAATCTAGGAAAGATAAGAGCTCGTAGCCAGCGATAGAGTATATGACCTCGTCTATATGAGGCAAGCCAAAAGGGTCCGTAGGGCAGTTTTTGTTGAGATCGGTGTAATTAAAGCACATCCTCCATTCATTATTTTTTTTTCTTACAAGAACCGGGTTGGCAAGCCACTCCGGGTGACACACCTCTTTAATAAAGCTGGCAGCTAAGAGCTAGTTTACTTCTACCCTAGTTGCCTCCTTTTTGTTCCATGCAAACCATCATAGCTTTTGCTTGATTGGCTTGGTGGTGTTTGAAACATCCAAGGAGTGCTCGATCAACTCCCAACGTACACTGAGCATGTCTACAGGCTTCCATGCAAACACGTTGATGTTCTCCCTTAGGAAGCTGACGAGTGCGTCTTCCTATTTGGGGTCTAGGGGCGGCCTCGATGCGAGCTGTCTTGGTCTTGTCACCCGGGACTAGTTCCACCTCCTTGGTCTCCTTGGACTTTGCAGCAGCACAGGTGGCTTCCTTGCTTGAAATCTCTAGATTGGCGGGAGGGATCTTCTGGGCGTTGGCGATGGGCTACGGCATACGGATGGAGAGCTCGAGGGCTTTAGCAGTTGCGTAACCCTCCTTCTCATAGTTGTAAGCGATGAGTACATTGCCCCTGAGAGAGAGTATGCCCTTCTCAGCTGGCATCATTAGGAGTAGGTAGACATAGTGTGGTATTGCCATAAACTTGGCTAGAGCTGGTCGGCCAAGTATGGCATGGTATGTTCCTTTGAAATCCATGACGATGAAGTTAACGTAATCGATACGAAAGTGGTCGGCGGTGTCGAACTAGACTGCTAGCGTGATCTGACCCAAGGGCTGAGAGGTCTACCCTAGGATACTCCCCAAAAAGGTGCATCATAAGGTTTGAGGTCTTCCGGCTTAATGTCTAACTCAGTTAGAGCATTGCGAAAGAGGATGTTGAGGTCGTTGCCACCGTCGATGAGCACCTTATCGAACTGTACATTCCTGATGACGGGGTCCAAAACAAGGGGGAAGCACCCTGGCTCCGGAATATTGGCCCACTGGTCAGCTCTGCTAAACGTAATGGGCTGGTGCGACCAGTTTTGATACTTAGGGTCAGCAACCTTTCCGTCGGAGTTGTTGAGGGCCATAACAGCTCGGGCGGTAAGCTTCCTCTGTCGCCCGTTTTTAGGGCAACTTTCCCACCAAAGATGTTGCGGATGCTTCTATCGGGGTCCTTGTAGGCGTGATGAGGTTCCTTGTCATGTTCTTCTTTGGTCTTGTCCACCTCATCAGGTCTCTTGTCATCCTGATGGTCGTCTTTGCCGCTGTCTTTGTCATTGCCACGCTGCCTTTTGCGGGCGTCCGAGTGGTAGATGGACCTCAGACTCCTGCAATCCCCCATTGTATGGCCGGAGTCCAGATGAGCTAGGAAGGGACCCTGAAGGAAATTGGAGTAGGCATCCTCATAGTTGCACTTGGGCGCTGGCTTGACGGTGTTGACGGCGTTGTCAACTGGTCAGTTGCGGCTCTGCCGCCCCCTAAAGTCGTCCTGCCGACATCGATCGTGATTGTCATTGCGGCGGTCACGGTTGTAGTTGCGCCGATCATCGTAGCAGTTGTCATGATGCCGATCATCATGCCGATCGTTGGGGTGGAGATTTTGCTAGTCGGGGCGAGGAGCCCGGCCAACATCTTCCTTGGTGGTTGGCCTCATCAGCATCTGCCCACTTCTTTGCCACTGTGAGAAGGTCCTGGACTAAGTCGGGCCTCTTGCGGAGAAGCTTGGTCCTGAGAGCATCATGGTGGCGGAGGCCTCTGATGAATGCAGAGATAGCTTCATCGTTGTTGATGTTAGGGATGGATATCCGCGTTTCTGAGAAACGGCGGATGTAGTCATGCAACAGTTCATTTGGATAGTCTCAGACTTTCTTCAAATCATACTTATTGCCAGGGTACTAACAAGTGGCCATGTAATTGTCGATGAAAGCCCTCCTGAGCTAAGCCCAGGTGTCGATGGAGCCTTCCCTTAGGCTGAAGAGCCACTAGTTTGTAGATTGGTTGATGACCATAGGCAAGTAATTTGCCATCACGTATTCATCGCCGTGCGCTGCTCGGACAACGATTTCGTACAATGTTATCCACTGTTCGGGATTGGCCTTCCCGTCGTAGGTGTCCAGATCATGGAGCTTGAAATTTCTTGGTTAGATGATGGCACAGAGCCGATCAGTGAATGGGAGGCTGGGGATATGGTCAGCACATGGTGCGTAGCCACGGCCGGGTGCGCCATGTGCTTCATCATATTCTTGCCTACGCTGCATCTCAGATGCATGTCGCTCCTCTCGATTGTTCTCGATGCGATCTCTAAGATTTAGGTTGGTGCTGAGATGGTCACGGAGGTTGCCTCTAGGATGCTCCACTTCCTGGTCGGCACCGCATTGTCGACCATGACCGCCACCATGGTTTGCAGCAAGCTCTCCTCCATGACGTGCGCCACGCTCGCCTTGCTGGTTGCGCTCACCCCCTTGATCAGCATAATGCTCGCCTTGCTAGTCGGCATTGCATCTTTTGGCTTGATCTCAGGGGTGGTGCGCCTCATAGTTCCTGTCATGGCCCTGGTAAAGATAGGGACCACCCTGTTGCCAGGAACCTTGTTGGCGATGACTTCGGGTGGTGGAAGCTGACGGAGCAGATGTACGCCTCTCGTTAACCCAGACCGTGGCCGCCTTCAGATAAGCCTTGACAGTGTTGAGTGCTAGGGATTCGGGAGTTTATTTAGTTCGTTCATGGCAACGGCAATGTTGGCACTCGGTGTCTTGAAAACTTGCTGGTTTTTGCACATGTCGAATGCATCGATCAGATCACGGTGGATATTGTGTTGGCCACCCGCGCCTACGTCAGCCGATCCTCTTTGGCATTCTCTAGGTTGACTCTCTGAGCCCTACGATCGGTGGTTCTCTCCTCCCGAGCGACCCTCTCTTGTTTGGTCTCCCCGTCGCGAGGGGGCTCATCGTTGCTAACGGCGAAGATGGAGCCTCTAAAACAGGGTGGAAAAGCTAGGAACTCCTGCCCATATGGATCAATGAGGGTGCGGGTATAGTTAGTCCCGTGGGATTCAGTAGACCAGGTACTTTCTTTCAGGATTGTAGAGAGGGAAGCCTCTCTGATCTGCCTGATCTCTACCACATTAACAGTAGGTGATGGGTGGTCTAGTTCAAGCAGGTCTATCAGATAGAGATCTAAAACATGGTCGCACTCAGCGGGATCCAAGAACAGATGTGGTATGCGGGAAGTGTACTTAGACGCCACATTCACCAGCCTGTATGGGCAGGTGTTGGGTGAGTGCTCCATTAGGGCTTTGTAATCCCTTGACCTCAGGTCGGTCATAGGTCATGGTCAGTAACAAACCATTCGCCCCTCTGGAGTCACCATAATCATGAGATCAGGGTCAATACGCCTCTGGTGGCTAGCCCGAGCAGGTTGAGAATGGCAAGTGGGTCTATAGCCATCCTCAACAGATCAATCTCTGATCAAATCTACTAGGGTTAAAGTTTTAGCCAGACCCGTGGTGACCTGATCGATAGACTCGATCAGATCGGTGTTGTTGAGACGCTTCCCTTGATAGCAGGGGAAGTGGACGATGAGTGGTCAAAGGAAGCAACCCTAAGAGTGGTCCCGAGATTGAATCCATCATTGTCGATGTAGATCCGGTTGGCGCAGGAGCCTGCACCGCCTTCCTGACTTTAGCGGGGCCGTTAGTGTCGGTGGTCCAGGTGAACATCCCGATCATGAACATCAGTCCTGCCAGATGGACCATGGAAGCAGGGAAGTTGACCATCTAGCTCGCCATGGATTCTGCACGCACACCCCCTACCTGGCGCGTCACTGTCGATGAGATGTGGTCGGGAGTCTACCGAGGGTATGCCCACGGTAGTATATTATTGGTGGAGGTATGCAAGACAACGAACTAGATGGTGATGCAAGATGAACACAATGTTTATCCAGGTTCGGGCCATGAACTGCGTAATACTCGACGTCCTGCATCTCTGTGTATTGTATTGATACGTGATGATGAGATGTTTTGAGGGGGTCCTTGCCTACCTTATATAGTACAAGGGGACAAGGTTACAGATCTAAGAAATCTAATCCTAGCTGATTACAATTCTTGTATCCGTAGAGGATACGATATCTATCCTAACCGACTAGGTTTCCTTGACTAGCAAGTAGTCTTTGCTTGCTCTGCATGGTTCGCCGAGCTGTTCGGAGATCCGAGCGGCCCTTTTCTGGCAAGTTGGGCCATCTCGTCCGGCATGGCCCATATATGGCCATGAGGGTATATGGGTCTATACCCCCACACAAACTCCCGTGCAGGCACTGGGTTTGACGTGAAGGCGTTGACCCGTCACGATTCGACGGGTGAACGTGATGAAGTTCCCAAGTAGCATCTCAAGATTGAATGTCACGATGAGCTTGCTGGTGCACATGCACCTCCCCAATGGCAGCCTGTACGGGCATTGAGTGCCCAAGGCCGTCACCGATAACGTGTGGTTGATGTTGAGGTCCATCGAAACTCTTGAATGCAATAACGCTGAGGCCCCTACCTAATGCGCCAGCTGTCGGTGTTTGATGATAGGCAAGTCATCATGGGGTTACCTGGGAAAATTATTCGAGGGGCCGGTGAACCTAGGAACTCGGCTGTAACGCAAGGGACAAGCGATTTATACTAGTTTGGCCCCTCATGATCAAGTAAAAGCCTTACGTCTAGTTGACGTTAGCCTTTGCGTTGGATTGATTATATGATTGTGTGTACAAGGGGTGCCCCTAGCCTCTCTTTATATTGGGAGAGAAGGATGAGGTGCAATACTAGTCCTTGCCGGATACAATTGAAGAGTTCTAGATCTATTACAGAGTCTAACTTTCCTAATATCCCAACTAGGTCAGTCTTTACACCTTGAAGTTCATGCCACCTTGGTCTGTGTCCTTCGATCTTGACCGTGGGCCCGAGACGGCCCCTTGGATAAAAGTTGTCCTGATACAGAACCCTATAGGTCCCGTATCGACATGGGAGGAGCTTGGCGCGGGCATAGGGAGGCGGTGGGGCACAGCGCGCGAAGAGGAGCTCGCTGGGGAGGGAGGGATGGAGAGGCAGGGAGGGGAGGTGGAAGACGCGGCATGGGGAGGGAGTGGTTGTGCGGGGTGACAAAAAAAATAGATTGTCATAACTAACTCATTAATCTAAAATAAAACTATGGAAATGCTTCTTTCTGATGGCATATGCATGGCTTAAACATCTGGCATGCATGGTCTCACATTGATCCTGTTTGGTAGGCTTGTCGAATTAGTACCAAACAACCATGGCAACAAAACTAGCTTGAGTGAAGAAGCTGAGAGGAGCCAAATGAGACCTCTTAATCAACTCGTGAATGTTAGGAACAGTAGCAACATAGGATTTTTCTACTTCCTCCATGTGTTCTTCTCCTCCTTCCTCACTCTTTGTCTTCCACCTGCCCTGCCGCCACCAGACTTCACTAGCACCTAGACCATTGACACTCTCACTAGTGTCCTCACCGGTCATCTACAATTGTCGCCACTATAGTCCCACACCTTCCCCTTCATTAAGGTGTTGAGCGGGACTTGGATGTATTGGGATGCCATCCCATCCTGTAGCACCAGGTAACAGCTACCGACCACCTTGGGCAACCCCGATCCGAAGAAGGGTTTGAGGCAGAAGAAGTGGCGGAACAGATTGAAATGGGGATCAATGCCAAGGAAGGCTTCGCATAAATCGATGAAGATGGAAATGTGGCAGATGCTATTGGGATTAAGATGGCAGAGGCTAATGCCATAGTATAGCAAAAGTTTATGAAGGAAAGGATGAACAAGAACCCCAAATCCCCAAACGTGGAAGCCCTCGAATACAACCATCTCATGGGTGTGGGGGGTTGGGAACAACTCATCAGTTGCAGGATGCTATTTGCCCCACTCCCTGTTGATGAGGACATGACACCTTGGGATATGACCATTGATTATAAGGTGAGCTTATTCCTACATTTACATAGTGATTTTTGGTACAATTCACTTGGTTCCACTTGTACATGTCATTATTTGATTGTAGGTACAAATGTGTCTCAAAGTGCAAGTCCATCAATGTTGAACATTCAGGTCATTGGCAGCCCAATAATACTCCAATGGGAAGGCCATAACTCTTTCATCCAGAGTGAGTTTGAGGTTCATGAGCACTTGATGGAAAGCTTTCAAATAGATCTGGTCCCACCTCAATATCACGTCAGCAAGGCCTCCAAATCATTAAGATATTCTATCGCTATTTTTCTAGGAGCTACGACGTCGTCATGGGCTTGTTATTCACACTTAGACTCAGGACCAAGTTGGAGCACACCCTAAGAAGTTGTAGAACACCTAAGAGATGCCCAAGGATGTCCTCCTCCATGGACACCACCTTAGGAGCCAAGCAAGGGCGTCCAAGCCAAGTTGGGGGCCCAATCCAAGTCAAGTTCGAGTCTATCTTGGGCTCCAGGAGTAGCGTATACTAAAACGGACGCCCAGGTCACATACGGACTCTGTTTTTTATGATCCACATATGGATGGAAATATAATTTGATAAGATAACTAATGGAAGTGGTCCCACATAAAAATTCCATTAGAATCAATAGGAATCGTTGAAACAAGTTGACGTCCAGAATCTATCAGGGCGCTGCGTCACCGTCTGTTGGGCCTTGTAACATGTTGGGACACCTTATGGACGTGAAGAGGGGTCCTTGAACGCCCCTTAGGCTATATAATCAGTAGCCACCGCCTACATTAGGGTTTGGGGGTTTTGCTTTAGATCAATCTATCATTGAACAGTCACTGTTATTGGTTTACAAGACTCCAACTTCGAGTGCTTAATCATTCATCTGCAATTGTCACTTCAGTTGTGTTGCATTTTATCTTGTTCTTTCTTATGTTCTTTGATTCACAACAGGGATTATTCTTGGCGAGGTCAACCGGATTGTGACACAGTTCATAACCAGAGGAGATATGATGCTAAGGTTGCAGGGTTCAGGTCTTTGTGATTTGAAGCCGAATCGTTGTGTCACTCTCCATCAAATCGATAGTTATTAGAACCTGACGAAAGATCAGGAACACATCCCCATCACCTATCGGGGATGATACCTTCTATCACCATGCCATTGATATCCTCTTCAGTGAGGGTTGATTTCACCCACTCCACATCATGGGAAGTTTCGGTGCGGGTGCGCTTCTTTGGGGCCATGGCTCAGATCTGGTAGCACTATGGGGATGTGGACGCGATTCGGTGGGGAAGAGCACTAATGGCAGAGTGGATGTGCGGCGTGCGAGGAAGATGAAGCGGTTGCGGGATGTGAAGGAAGGAGCGTGGGGAAGAAGAAGAAGCAGCTAAAAATGGAAGCGATTGTGCGAAAAGATGAAGCAACTGCTATGGCGTAGTGTGGGGGGCGTGCGTTGTGGGCGGCAATGTTTATATCGGTCTGTCCATGCCTCTTCACATTCTAGGTAGGGTTTTTGGGAAACCGAGCCGCACCGCACCATGCCCACAACTTCGAAACCTCCGCAGGCGGGATAATGGGCCGTTAAATTGGCTTTTGGTTATTCCAATTCATAGGCTTTTGTGGCGGTTTGGTGCTAAGCACAATTATTTTATTCGGTCTAGCAAAGTTTTTTCACTTAATTTCTTTGACCCTGCTATAAGATGTTTTTTCTATCTTCTAGCAGGCTCGGGGACTAAGTGTGCACACTTCACCTAGCGGTGAGTGTACTGTTTTTTCCTGTTATTGGTTTTTAGCTAAGCTGGAGTCTTGTTACTAGAGTTTTTTCTTTTTTTGACCCTAGCACTAGGTGTATTCTTCTCCTACCATCAGGCTTGGGGACTCCGTGTGTATACTGCACCTTATGGTGCATGTACTGGCTTTGTTAGGTGCTGAGCACTCATTTCTGACTAAGTCATCGATGCTTCTTATCTACCTCTGCTTTTTCTCGGATGGCTAAGTCATAGATGATAATCATGTGGCACCGCAAATGGCACCTAAGTGTGTACACTTCATCTAAGATGAAGAATTTTCAAATTTTAATTTTGAGCTACTTGCATCCTTCTGGCAAGCCTTACTCGACTAAGTCTGAGGCTAGTTGACCAGTTAAAATGCTCGGCGACCACTTAAGTTGGTCGGATTCCCAGTTAAACTGGTCGAAAGACAGTTAAACTGATCAAATTACCAGTTAAACTAGTTCGCCACCAGTTAAGCTAGTCAGATTACCAGTTGAACTGGTCCCTTTCAAGTTAAACTGCTCGGTCATGATCAAGATGGTGTTGCTCAGCGGATACAAGGTGCTAGGGGACTAGCTGTGGGTGGTATAACCCCAGGTACCCACGGCGCAGGACTTGGAAATTCTAGGAAATACTCAACTAGTTCTCTATACAAGATAATGACATCAGGGGGTCATAGAGATAGCCATACGATGACTGTGTGGAAATGCAATATTCATTTAAAGGTTAAAATTTTCATTTGGATGGCAGTTCATGACAGAATCCAATCTGGGGTGCAGTGGAAGAAAAAGCAATGGTTTAGTCTGGAGGAATGTGCCACTTGTGACAAACTTGAAACTTCTAGACCATATACTTTTCCAATGCCCCATGGCTATCTTCTTGTGGGCCTTTCTTAGGAACACTTTAGTATGGCGAAGCTCATGAACTAATTGTGCTGAGTTTCTTGTAGAGTTTGTTGACAATTGTCGAGGAAAAAAAATAACAGGTATTAAACTTCATATGCATAGGTGCACTCAGATGATTTGGAAGACTCAGAACGACATGGCGTTCAACAAGAAGGTATTGTCGTCTCCGTTGGTGATTATCTACAAGACCCTGATACTGATCAAGACATGGCGCCCTCCTCTGAAGACAAAGCTGCGACCCATTGAGGATGAGATGATCAACTTGATGGCATCGAATGCTCAATGAGAAGCTGTTTTGTCGATGTTGGTTGCTATTGAACTCCTTTTGTTCTTCTGATCGAGATGTAACCTGGTTGTGTTCGTATGTGTGGAAGTCGAGTTTTTCTTTTGGTAAGAGAGAAAGTCCATGGATGTTAAGTTTCTCCTTTCTGTGGTGCTTAATCTGTAAAATTGGTAATCCCAGTGCAGGATTTTTGGCATTCCATGCACTTTCTAATAAAGCTCGACGAATGTCTTTGATCTAAAAAAACTCAAGGAAATAGGGGCATGAGTGCCTGTAGTTTTCAGATTAAGTGAGACCATAGATGTTCATTTTCACTTGGCCAGTGCATTTGTGGAGATATTCAGTGTTGTTACATAGCGTAAATTCAGTGGAGCTGATTGTTACAACAGTAACTTGTCAGCCCTAAGCAAGGTTATCATATATTTAGAAGCAACAACTTAAGTTCTACTGAAGATCAACTAGTTCATTGTGTAGACCTAACATTGACTGAGGTGAGTTACAATACAGAAGTACAAAAATGTATTGCTGATCTCTTTGAGTTCTACTACTTTTGTTGAGGACGTTTCTCGATGTCATTAGAAATTTTTTTTAAAAAAATCAATATTAAATTAAAAAACTTACAACATGTTTTTAGGCCTTAAATGATTTTAAATGAAAAAAAATTGTTAACTACAAAGTTGAGATCTGTTTGCGTACTACAATTTTGATACAAAGTTTTTCTTCATTCAACTCGACTTTAAAAAAATTATGAATTTTACTGTGTTGCACCTATTTTTAGAGGTAAACCAAATTGCCAGCCACCTCCATAAACCTATTTTTACTGTGCTGCACCTATTTATGAAATCTCTTTTGCATTATTGGTAGTAGCATTGGTGACATAAGTATTTGTATTAACTATGATCAGTATTTGTTTGGATTATTTTTTGTTACCTTTCTCCTGTACAATATTCGGCGAATTTTTTTTTAATTTCCACTCTTCTCTATCTCGTTTTACTGAAAAAATGAATGAATTTACAAGGGCATCTATGTTTCATATCCCCCAAAAAATGGGAATGAAATTGGACCCTGTATCAATCTACAACCCCATGGCTTGTACTAACTCACCAACTTGGATTGCAGCCATTTGCCACCACCAAGTATCAAAACTCTGTTGAAGCACAAACTTCATTGCCTTGCTTAAAAGATGCTCTCCGTGCCTTTTCACCTTTGCAATCTTAGGGCACTTGAGCAACCCTATATAGGCCTCTAGGTCATGCACACAAGCAGGATCTCTCGCTTTGAAGAAATCCAGGGCAAGCTCGACACCGACATGCGTGTAACACGCACAGCTCCATGGAAGCTCCAACTTGGCCCACAAAAAGTTCTCGTTCAAGAAGATACCGGGCAACTTGGTGATAGGGTCATTGACATTTACAACCCTTAGCACCTTCACCCCGAGCTTGTCACAACGATTCTTGAACCCAGCGTTGCCAACCCTTGGTCCAGCAAAAGAGTAGACGGTGATCGGCAAGGTATTGCCGCAACCATCGCGGTTGAGACCGAGCTCGGCAAGGTCGTACCCCAAGAGGAGGGCGAGGGAGCTGCCCATGCTGTGGCCGGCCAGCGTGATGCTGATGTCCTCTTGTTTGTACTTGTTGATGAGGCGAGTCACCTCAGAAAGGAGCTGGTTTCGGCAGCTGCCGCAGGTGAACCGGCAGGTGGCGTCGTCGGAGGTGTAGACGGAGAGAAAGCCCGACTCGACCTTCACGTCCGGGCGTGGGTCCGCCGGATCGAACCTCGCCTGCTCGAGGGAGCTCATCATGTTGGCCACCCACTCCGAGCCGGTGACTGTGCCACGGAAGGACACGACGATGTCGCGGCGCCCGAGGCGGCGCGCCGTCTCATCGGACGCGACCGCCACGTACCCGATCCACCTGCTCGGGTACGGCCCCGTCGCTCCAGGAAGCGCGATGTCCGGTGCAGCATAGATGTACCTCGTCACGTCGTACCCGGCGCTGGCCATGCCGACAGCCTCAAGCATCCGTGCCTTGCCGTACTTGCAGTTGAGGTAACGCTTGGAGCTTGTCTCGAGGTCGAACGCCTTGTACGTGGCCGCTACGAGCTCGCCGTACCGGACGATCTCGGCGCGGAGGAGCGGGTGCAGCGGCTCCACCATGCCGGCCCAGTCGCCAGCTCCCTGAATCTCCCGCCACATGCTCGCCAGCGTCTCGTCATTCTTCTTCATCACTCTTTCGGTCATGACGACCGGTGCTGCTGGCGTTGTGTGTCTGATGTTCACCGCGATGGACGGAGCAGAGAGCCTTGTCATCTGCGGAGCGAACGTGGAGGGCGGCGCGGCCACCGCCGCCATTGCAGCGGCAGTGGAGGCATTGCCCCGCTGCTGGTGGGGTTTCACGCATAGGCCGGAAGAAGGCAGAGATACCGGGAGGTGTACCGCCATTGTTGCTGATCGATGCGGCGGTGCAGCTCCTCGTTCAGCAGTTGCACACGGTTAATTTGTTGTGAGCTTAGGGAGAGATCCAGATGGGGAGAGACGACAGAGAGAGCGAGCTCGGAGGTTGGCAGTTAGAGATGGAGGTGAGGTTCACGAGCCTTTATATGGGGAGAGGAGGACCGACGCGGGGTGTGTCCGTGTGTGTGCGTCCGTTTTCTTGCGAGACGTGTTGGCTAGTTGGAAAGCGAGAGAACAGAGCACATCATGCACGTTGCGCGCGGGGATTTGACTGGAGCGGGAGCAGCGTGGAACTAATGGCTCCTTTCCTTTTCACTCAACTTTTTCCTTCAAATTTGCATTTAGGTCCATGAACTCTGACCATTTAAAACTCAAGCTTTAATTTGTTTTGTTTTTCCAAAAAAATTTACATGGCCTCGTACATTTTTTCCGTAAGAAATGAAACTTTAGTCATTGAAATGAACATTTAATTTCCATATTTGCTAACGGGTACAAAAGTATTCTACATACCTAGAGCTTCATTTTATTCAAGTCACATGTGCTCCTACTTACTCCTTCCATTCTAAATTATAAGACATTTTGTCTTCTCTAGATACGAAGGTTTCGCTATACTCTAGATATATAGCGAAAACTATATATGTAGAAAAGCCAAAAACGTCTTATACTTTAGAATGGAGAAAGTAGATGTTATGTGTTGGCCCATACAATAAAAGCCCCAATCTTTCTTTTTACCATGTGTTTGCTTCTGGTTTAAATGTAAATCGTCGTCTTGAACAACATTAATAAAATTAAATAATTAAATTTTGTACATTTTGTTTGAATTATAACTTCTAAAAATTTTAACAATTGTATATGAGCTGACGTTTGGAACATATTAAATATGAAAAAGAGATACATGTTTCATATTTGCTTTCTATAAGCGAAAGGAATTTCATTTACAACACACATATAAGAATAAAGTGGATGCCGTACCCTCTCACTCTCTCACAATGCAATATCGTCATCTCCATAGAATAAAGTGTTTAGTGTCATTCCCCTCTGCCACCACTTTTGGCTGCTCTTGAATGCTGTCTATCGAATCTACATGAAACCGTGTGCCAATGGTATTTCTTATTTTCTTAAGAACTATGGATGGCGAGCTCCAACAGCTTACGCCTATCCATTCAGCAAACTCACTTTCAGAAAGAACAAAAAATGTGATCAGAATGTTCTGTAAACTTCTCCAACCAAACCACTTCGAATCGAAGACATAAAAGTGAAAGCGTACAAGATGCTGGCCCAGGTTCAAACACTATTAAAATTAGTTCGCAAAAAAAAAGGTTCAAACACTATTAAAATTGCAGATACGCCAGGGACCCATGTGATAATTGCGGGTGGTCGGTAGGGGCCTTTCCATGGCTCCACGTTGCGGTTGTGCCGGCCGGCGCCGTGCGCTAGCCCGACGATGGCGTGAGGCGTGGGCCCACGCGACGACGAAAGCAAGCGACGTCGCCTCAGCACTATTATACCACCGCTCGTGCTGCAGGCCGCGCAGCTGCTACTCGTTACGCGGCACGACACGGAGCGCGCGAGGACGGCGCGAGGATGTGCCGTACGCGACCGCCGAAATTGTGGCCGCCGAAGTGCACTGGCGCGGGCGTGTTCCTACTTTCGAGACCCTTTCTTGCTGTCATGATAGTGTGTTTGACCGGACGGGCCCAATAACAACATCCTCGCTCTGAGAGATGGGATTATTAGACGATCAAGATATATACCAATATAAGTTGTTATTATATAATGTACTTCCTCCGTTTTTAATAGATGTCGTATCAGTTTTTTTTTAAAAAAACATCGGTATAAGACTCGTGTGTTTACAGCAGTAAGCCAACTATTTTGATCGGATCCCATGACTAAGGACCTTTAAAGAATAAGCTATTGGTAAACCGAGAAGCGTAATATATAACCTTCTCTAAGAGAAAATGCAATACCCTCAAAGCTATAAGGCAGGTTGGCTAGTACCTTAGTGTGTTCCATTGGCTCTAACAAGCAAAGATGTTGTCTAAGAGAACATTCTTCAAAGGACATATTTTTACAAGCCTGACTGTAAAATGTGTTGCAGTCTATGAGACTTGGAGACCTCTAGTAAGCCCGCGAAGAAATCCACGGGGAAGGCTACCGGTAGCCATGTACTAGTTTGACTTTGAGTGAAATTTGTTTGTATAAAATTTGCAATTCAAGCCATAGTGCATTGTTCAAAGTTTTGGACAGGTCTAGCTTGAAGTTCGAGGCAGAAGTTTAACTTAACAGGTCCGTTGAACACACTAGTATATTAAATAGTAGTGGGAACAAGTAAATCTCTAAATGAGCATTTGAGATCTGGTGGGGGATTGTTGAAATATATGGGCTTGGCCTAATAAGAATTTCTAAAATTTTCAGAAAAATCTCAAAGACTCATTCATGTGTGCAAAGAGGAGAGTGGCAAACCATTTAGTCCCACCTTACTTGTAGAAGTAGATGTAATCATACTTAAATATGAAAGTCCTCTCCACTTCCTCTAGTTTAGTGTGAGGAGGAGAATGGAAGCCCACATACGCACGCCCGCTCGCCTTGCCTCATCGGGCTGGGGCTGACGAATGGCATCGAAGTGTGGCACATGTGTGAATGTTTACCAAAGTAGATTTAATTGTTGGTTACTTTGCATTTAAATTTGTGGATACGAGTCCTAATGATTTAAATCATGATCGCAATGCAAGAACATGTTGGAGAGGCCTATATAAATAGCCTCTTGATCAACGCCACAACGCATCTAATCGAGTTAGGGTTTTTACATCTTTCCACTATCATGCTGACGACGTAGCTTGCGATCCTACATAGGGAGAGGACCAATAAGATTTTTGGGAAGTGCTCGTCGCGTGACTGTTCACAACCTCTACAACAGGTCGTCTTCATCCATGTCAAGCGACGCTACATTCTGTGATTTTCGTCGTGAGCTGCTCCGAGCTCCTCCTCCACCACTCATCGACGACTTCATACCATCACCGGCAACGATATCTCCTTCTACAAACGAAATGTACATGTGCCATGATTCAATCTATTATTATGCCTGCAATTTTGATCACGATGTTGTTCATCATGTCACTACTAATGTTGTCCCATTTAACTACTATGTTAGGGATTCACATGCATATGAGATCGTCATATGATTTATGTTCATGTTTTAATCTCGAAATTGCCTACTTTCTCAACATTTTCAACGTATGGGTGCTGAAAACTGGAACATAAAACGGCTACTGAAACTGGCCTAAGGGCAGTCCCAATAGGCGGTTTCCATAGCATTAATTAATGTGTCAAATAGGCAAATTACTGATGTGGCACTAGAGTTAAAGAGGAGAAAGAAAATGAATATTTTTTATATAAGAAACCATGTCTCTACGGGAATTAACATAGTAATAGTTCTGATAGGTACTCCCTCCGTCCTAAATTATAAGTCATTTCAAGAATTTTAGAGAGTCAAAGCATCTCAAGTTTGACCAAAGTGATAGGTATTCCCTTCACTTTTTATGGTTGGGACCACTCTAAGTACGTGACGCGTGGGTGTAATTTTTTTTATGGCGGCGTGGGTGTAATTAAGACGCAGTTAGAAGTGAAGAGAAGAGTAAAGATATATATATGGATTAAAATTATTCAGTGTCATTGTCTGTTACCGACATACTACCGCAAAATTTTGGCTGCATCACTAGTTTGAGCGAAAGCAAAAGTGACGCCACTCCGGCTAGCTCGAGACGTCACCATCGACTTCTAGGGTCGAGTGTGGTCAAAGTAATATTTTCCCTGAAAATTTTGTCCAAGTTTTAGAGGATCTCCCATATTAGTACACACCTTCGTGTTGACTTGCGAGCTGAATTATAATTTAAATTAATTTCATTAACAATATCCGCAACTCCGACCAGATTAATCAACGAATTTTTGGGTTTCTTCCTCTGTTGGGGCACAGCTGCAAAATTCGACGCGGGACCGAAGAAACCAGCTCCATATGCGGCTGCAGCTGAGGCACGAGGCGCTGGCTCTAAAGTGATGTGAGATGCGTACTTGAATTATTATACAATAATTGGCTGAGGCTGAAACGGCCAATATATGCGATTGTGCATATATATAGTCTGTTGTATGTGCTAGATGTCCCCAAAATAGCGACACTAAATCCAATGCATTAGTGGTGCAAACGTTACCACATATAAGCATCTTCAACCGTCTTTCTTAAATTCACTCTCCAAATCATTTGAATAAAAACCGTTCTCTATATTTTTTTCACCCTTCAAGAACTTTTGTATACCTTGTGCACATTCTAGAGAGCCAATTTCACTCTCCATCTTTAGATAGCAAAAAATCCGTAATAGAAGATAGCTATATTTCAAGAACAAATTAAAAAAAGCTCTTGTAAGGCATTTTATATCAAAATCTCTATTCCTATCGGTAAGCAAGGATGTACACTATGCCAGAACACGCAATAAACTTTGAAGCATCACTGCTGGGTGTGCTAGAGCCATCAGTGACTACTAAGGCGAGGATCTAGAAAATTGTTAGGAAGCTAATCACCTAGCAATGATAACACCTATCACTGTAGGTTAAACCCAACACTCAGCAGTGATATGTACCATATCGTTGCCGGCTTATGCTACGACATGTAGTGATATATCCATGTCGGGTCAAGCTACAACCCGGTAGCGACATTTTGCATATCACTGTCTGTCGGTGTTTTGTAAATCGGCTAGTAAATTTATATGAATGTCGCGCTGCTCCAGGAAGACGATTGTAGCATCCAAAATACACAAGGAGTTATATTGGTTTAAGCCAGAGCCCTACGTCCAGTCTCAGAGATGATCGAGTGTGTGCTCCTCGCTTGAATGCTCTGAAGTTCTTATAATGGGGGTGCAAGAATGATGGAAGAGGTAGGAGAGCTAGAGTTAGGAGACGGGCTACCCGAAGGAAAGAGTGTATCCCTTGAGATGGGTGCCTTGGCTGCCCTTATATAGTCCGGGGCTAGACCACATACAAAGAAGAAGGTTCTCCTAACCGAGCGGTCATGAGCCTGAGGGAGGGGGCTTAGCTAACTTGGCTTGCAAGTCACGCCGTCTTGTGGTGCACGTCCCGGCATGACTGTCATCATGGTCTTGTGCCCACGTCACGGCATGGTGTGACGTGGTGCTACAGTGCCGGTCATGGTGGCACTGTGGCACGGTGGTGTTGCACCAGCTGTCCTGCGCGATGTAGTCTCACCGTGGCCTTCGTCATCGCCTCCTGATCATTCAGGGGCGTCGTACAGGAGTTGGTGGCCACCCTCAGGTCGCCGTCTGTCTTGTCATCCTCAGAGTTGGTGGCCACGATCCCGAGCTGAGGGGGTCATGGTCCTCATTGGCTTGGGTAACTGTTGACACATGTGGTGGCACACAGAGATAAAATCCGCAAGCGCATGGGTATCGAAGTAGTTTTCACCCAGAGTATTATCGAGTATCGTATCCACAGGGAAATGTGTGTATGTTGTCTAAACACTAGTTCATCCAAAGGATAGCAATCAAGGTATAAGTATGATTAGAGAGGATTCATATGGTTATGACCCTATGCAAAGCAAGGCTTATGATTCTAGTGTTCACTTCGGGACGCCGCTTAGATGGTAAATCACCGCTAATAGATAACTCTACCGACGTGACTACGGTCCTACTAATTTAAGAACCTGCTCAATTCGGAGTGGGCTATAGAGGATAGATGAGCCTGTCACCACCCACTACTACCATGCAACCAGGGAGCAGGGAGCAAACTCAGGTAACTAATAACCTAAGCACTATGCTTATGCTATCGATTAGTACTCTAATCCAGAGATCTAGCAAGGATTAAAGCATTCAAAGAACTGAGAACCCATGAACAAGAGAACACAATACTTACTTTAAACAGAAATCAATTACCAGAAGTATCTCAGATGTAGACTTGAAGAAGCCTAGATCCATCAAAGTACAAGCCATAGAGGTAGCACTGACGGATCGGTACTTCCTCCAAACTCTTCCCTCACTCTCTAACTCACTATTTTCTAGGTACAATAAGAGTAGAGCCTACTAGAGGACTAATCTCTCTTGAATGCGATCATCTAATCCTAAGATGAGGAAGCCCATGGAGCGGGAGTATAGGGGGCCTTATATGAGGGGCGTCGGGCACCCTCCCCCTCTTAGTAGTAGATGTGGTATTAAACTTTACACCATATCTCGTCCCTCTAGTTGAACCGACATTGAGCAACGACGTAGATTGGATCTTAAAGGCGGTGGGAAACCGATGTAGAAAGGAGACGCTGACTAGAGGTCCCACTGGGCCAGCCAGCCTACAGGTGGGGCCGACCGGCCCCACATACTGATATTTGGGGTCGAGCTTCGGTGGTTTGCCTTCTAGATGATTCTAGAGTCTTCTTAAGTCGGTTTCGTCATGGATGAACATGATTTGATCTAACAATTGGGTCCACCTTGCTCGTTTTCTAAATAAATCCTCCTGCAAAAATAGATTCATCAAAACTTGTGGAATTTATTACTTTAAACCCATAGACCTATGTTTGGTGATGGAATTAAGTATATATGCAAGATATGTTGCCAGTTTATGATTGATGTTAACGACCATCAACAAGCTCCCCCACACTTAACCATTGCTCATCCCTGAGCAATGCTAAACTCAGCAATGGATCAGGAGTTGCTACAATGTTTTCACTCCTCAAAAGTACACATACATTCAATCAAAAATTCTCCTCTGGATTAGAATAAACCTGTCTGACTTTCAAACTTACCAATATTATCTTCAATCATAGGGCTTCTTAGCCTTCACTTGGGTCTTAAGCAATTGAAAGACAGAACGATCGAGTCAAACACTATGTCTCAAGTTCTTTATTCCACTATTGTTCTGGAGTTTTTATAAGTTTTCAAAATAAAACTCAGAGATTTCATTGTATGACACTCTCAAGTCTCTCAATATATGTGGTATTTGTGGATCCTCACCAAAGCAATAATGATGTTATGCCTTTTCTTTCCTACAACTAAAGCTTATGTGGAGTTCATAGGTAGGGAGAAAGCTAGAGCATACTTGCAATGCATATATTATAAAGTCAAACCTCGAATTCAAAGAAAAATGAGTCATACAATCAAATCAAGATGTGCATGTGTGTGGATGTATGTGGTGGATATATGGTGGAATCCTAATTCTACTCTGCTCCTTGAAAACATATCTCTCTCTTGAAACCTGGAAATATTTTTGCAAGAGAACATGAGCTATTTTATTCATCTCTCTTTTTTTAGGTGGGCATCTGAGTACCCATTGTTTGCAATATCTCGGACACTTGTCCATTTTTTAGTTCTCTTTTTTTATGAATAAATTTTGCATAGCCATATGTCTCTTTTCTGCAACAAAACTTTGAGAGATAGCTTACAAGAACTTGGAGCATTGATTTGGTGGATGGAAACCTAACAAACATGTTTTTGTGTTCACTCCTAGTGTAGGAGTAAAACATTTTAGGGTGAATCTAAATGGAATGACATGTTTTTGCGCCTACCCCTAGTGTAGGAGTAGTGCTTATGTGGGTGGTGTGTACGTGATCTTGATTTTAAGAGCATGACAAATCTCTCATAAGGGTCAACAAAGCTTGAGAAAACTCAATGCAAAAACAAGTAGCATATATATGGAAGTTTTCCTAGCCTAAATAATATATATGGATCTGGTAGGAATTCAACCTTTGTCATACAAGGACTCATCATATAGCATTTGAGTTTTTTTCAAAAGATAAATCTCCAGAATTTTAGTGTCACTCGGAAAAAGATAAACAACAGCTCAGACCTTCTCGTATCATATCCGTCAATTATTTGGACTTAGATCAAGCATATGCTACCCACGAGTTTCTAGTTCAAAGTAAATTCTTATATAAAAACAATTTTATCCAAAACTCAAGAAAATTCAAGGTTGAAAACTAGGTACTTGAAAGGAATTACAACAGAGCAACTATTCATCATTTCCATTTTAAGAGATTATCTTTAGAGTCCTTTTTTATTTATTTAGCTCTTAAAAGAAATTAGAGCAAACTAGACACACTTTTTTTATTTTGTTTTCATTTTTACTATTATAGGAATAACTATTTATTGCATTTTTTATAAAAGCAGACTAAATATAATAAAACAAAGGAAAAGGAATACTTAGTTGGATACACGGGGGTGCCTCTCCCCCAAGCTGGTTGATGGTAACCTGGGCAAGGATGAAGTGCAAGGCTAGCAGACCCAAGACAGGTCGGCCTATCTTTCTCGTGGTTCTTTCATCGTTTGTCGATGTTGTGCTTTGCTTGGGAGGTTTGCCTCCCCCACACTTGAATTCTGTTACCTTGCATAAACAACATGTGGAGACAAGCGCCAATAAAAGACTACAGAGATCTTGGCAATCCTTTATTCCAATGTATAGATAGCTTAGCAGTTAAACATGTTTTTTCACAGAGTAAAGAAGAAGAGCTGAATTGAAAATGTTATTTAAATTCTATAAAGTTAATTATATTCAATTCTTCTTCTGGCAATTGTGTGTCATGGAAAACTTTTAAATGATGACCATTTACCTTGAAAAGCATATGTTGGTATATATTAACGCACACAGAATAATCCACAAGCGCACGGATACCGATGTAGCACTTCACCGAAAAGTATTCCAGAATATCAAACTCAAGGAAACGTGTGTGAGAATAACTAAGTCTAACTTAACCTAGAGTAGCAACAAGACTTAAGATAATAAGAGTATAAAGGAGATCACTAAGGTCTTCTAGTTCTAACTTTGGTAACCTATGTCTTCTATTATTCAGTTATGGGGATATTACTAAGGAAAACACAGGCAGAGTATGTTTCCTATAGTAAACATGTCCTGTGTTGGCGGTCTTTAACGATCAAATCTGACCGCCAACTAAGGTACAAAAAGAGGAGAAATTGATAATCTTAAACCTATATGCATTTACTATTAACCAAGTTCTACATGTATTCAGAGAATATTGTTTTGCAGGTCACAAACACATGGAATAATTCACTGAAAGGCGCTTTTCGACACTCATTTGTGCAAAGAAACAAGAGAGATGCCCATTAACTTGACTCAACCGGACAAAGCACCCACCGAGGATTGATCCATGTCTAGCCCACTGCCCACCACGCAAAGGCAGTGGCAAGGTCAGGGGTGGCCGACCCCTAGGGGCGCATGACCACCTGTCGACTCCTCTTGTCCATCCCTTTGACAGGCAGTGGCATGTGGACATGCTGAGGCGGTGCAGCTCGGTCCTCACGCCAAGAATAGCCCCACCACCGCCTAGCTCCTTGTATAAATAGAGGGGTACCCCCCTCTACAACACACACTCAACTTGAGCATTACCTCACTCCCCTCTCTAGTATTTGTAGCTTTACCCTTTTAGTAGCTTTAGAACAAGGCAAAGCTACCTTGGAGGGCTTGGCTCCTTTGAAGAAGAGACCTTTGGGTATGAATAGAAATATGAGTTCTTCCAAAGTTATGCTCTCATCTTACATTTATAGTCATACTTATGAACTAGAGTATAGTTATTATGTTATAATCTGGATATATGAACTAGTCTATAGTTCATGTGTCATGAGAGTAGTATACATAACTTTATGCTTAACTACTCATATAACTTATATAATCGGGTTTAGAGCTAAGTTGAGGTGGCAGTTCATCGTGCTTTCAGGTGTGCCCAAGTCCTTTACTTGTCGAGCCGTAGGATCGAGGACCCGAGGGATTTGGGTAGTTTCTATATACGCAAGTGTGGTGCTTGGGTATGGAGAGATAGGTGAACGCATTGTCCCTCTCCACGGTTGAGGTGGTAGACGGCAGGTGGTGATAGCCCTGTCTGTTCCTTGTAACCCCCCATGTTCGTTTGGGGTGCAGGAGTCTAACTTGTCACATGAGGTTGTTGGAAGACCAATACTCGGTGGCCTCCCGACCTACTTCACACTTAGCCCTAAAACTAATTATTTAACTTGTATGAACATTAACTAATATTTGTATGACTATACTAGATCAATGCCTACTCGACTAAGGATTATTCTTTTATTCTTTCTCTTTATTTTATCCTTTGAGGAATGCTTAGTGTGTGTCCACTATCTTGAAATCACCATTTTTACCCCTGCTACAAACACTGGTGTACTTGCAAGCATTATTATTTACGATCATATCCATACTAGACTCTTAATCAAATGCCTTCCTTTGGAAAAATATAAATAACGATACCCTGAATACTTTCGGGTGAAATGCTACAATGATGGCTCCGTGCGCTTGCGGATAGATATCTAAAATTGTTAAGGAGCTATCAAGGCTATTACTTAGTGGCATTGCTAATCACTAGTGATGTTGCTAAGTAATACCAACAAGCACGTTTGGCACCGTTGCTGGGGATACAAACCTAGTAACCTTGCTAAGAAGTGTCAACAAACATTCCTGGCGCCTTTGCTGAGGAAGGCATAATTGATTAAAGAATCTAGTAGGACATGTTCATAATAATATGCATGTAAGGTGGCCATTGTTTATGCAGGCTAATTTTGCTTGTTTTCTCCTGTTGTGGATAAAAATAGGATAGTGTATGACCGGTTATGATCTGCTGAACAACTACATCAAAAATTTGGAGGCACTGCTAAGGAAAAAACGGTCCCGTGCCACTTCTTCTTCTGCCACTCCACCGATAGACGAACTAGTCACCCCTGTACCATCCGCTACTCCAATCATGTCTAAGACGCTCCACGACTACTCCATCCTCGTTGTTGCCAACGTGCCCGTTGGGCCGGCTATCAACACCGACAATGGGAACTTCGAGCTCTACACCAGCCTCATCACGATGGTGTAGGGCAATCCAGGAGATGGATATGCTTGCCGCAAAGATAGATCTTTTGATGAAAAGACTAGAGGAACGGGCCCAAGATAAGGAAGCAATGAAGGGCACTGTCTAGGCCTTGGATTCACACATGATGTGTTAGGTCTATGGAAACATTGTCCATTCAGGGAATGACTGCCCCAAAACCCATGAAGAAGTTGCCTTCATCAACAACGAGTTTCGCCAACAACAAGGTAATAACGGGTGGAATAACTAATCCCACCCGCAAGGTAATTCGAATTTCAATTCCAATTATAATTCAAATCAACCTTCCTTCAAAGGCTTGGTTTTAGGCCAAGTTAAAATTAATGAAAATATCACTAAGAAGTTGATGTATAATGATAAACTGCTAGAGAACATCAACTCTAAATATAAATTTTATCCTCCTTAGTGAAAAATCAATTAAGTTTTAACAAATGATAGAAACTCAAATTTCACAAATAGTTGCCGCTATTCCTATCGATCATTCTAGGAAAACCCCGGGCCAACCCGAGAATCCCCTCAAAAATGTTAATGCGGTTGTAGATCAATGAAAGAGGAGAGGTCTTGTCTGACATACAAAAAATGTCGAACCCTTAGCGAAGGTAAATCGGTAGTTATCTTTAAATTCAAAAAAATATTTCTATGATTAAAAATTTGAATTTTTATGTCAAAATAAAAATCTCAGAAAAATTGTATAAAAATCATTTTCTGATTTAGAATAATTTGTTATTACTAGTTATCATTTTTGCAATAATTAGAAAAACTAAAAATTTAATAAAATTTTATTGGAAAATCATTTTCGAGCAGACCGTTGGGGATCTGACCGAAGCACGAACGGTCATGAGTTTGAAGTGGCCGTTGGCCACTCCCTACCAAAGGACAGGCCGAGCGAGCCCATTAGGGAGGCAGGCGACCCTAGCGGTCGGTCGACCCCTACAGGTGGCCGTAGGCACTGCCCTTTGGACAGGAGGTGCGTGACCATTGCCCCATCTCCCTGTTGTTGTTTTTTTGTGCCTATAAATACGAGGGTGGCCAGGAGAGCCCCTCAGCCCCCTCACACTCTCACATTTTCACTCCCTCACTCACTCACTTGCTCTCAAGTTTCTTTAAGGCATTTTCCAACAAGTTCTAGTGCAAGAAAACTTTGCAAAAATTCCAAGCTCAAGCTAGTCTTTCGGTTCTCATTTTATATTTTGTGCTAACCCTAACCCGTGGCCAAGTTTTCGCTTATTTTTGTATTATTTTTCGCCATGGGCAAGCTTGGGAGGAAGCTCTCCAATGCCTTCATGGAGATGATGGGGTCGAGCTTGAGTCACTCCCATGGAAGCTCGATCACGCGCCACACCGAGCACGAAGAAAGCCCGATGCATAAAGATGAAGATATCGTGCCGACGAAAGAGCAAGAACAAGAGCAAGAGCAAGGACAACTGATGGAGGAGGATGACGCACCCCACCTCGACTTGGAAAGAGGCCGGGAGATGGAAGCATACAACCTCATCAAGAACCGCGAGTTTGTCCACACGCCGTTGTATGACCCCGCGCTTCTCCAAGCAATAGGTATGGTGTCGAATTCACCTCTATTAGGAAAGCCATTGGTTGGGAGGAAGTCGATCCCCTTTGGGAACAAGGTTCTCGTCTCTTAACCATTCAATTTTTATGCTCACTAAAAGAAGTTGACAATGGGATCACTTTCCGCTTGTTTGAAGTATAACATTTTTGCACTTGGAAAGATCTTGCTCAACACATAGGTTTCCAAAGAAGATACTTAATTGACTTAGATCATGCTCTTAGAGGTTTAAAACGCCATAAATTTTGGAAAGAAATTTTGGGTCAAGTATTCCCCAAAATTTAAGTTTGTTGGCTAAAATGTCTCATCCTAAAACTTAAAAGTTATGGGTTGCAAAAGCATGATCCTTTTCTAAATTATTGCAAGTTATGATATGGTAAATAGAATATGCTATGACTTTATTCTAAGAGAAACTTGACATTCAGAGTTTTTATTTTTAAAATGCTAAAATCAAAAGTTCCTCAATGGTTATGCATTCCTACCACTACCATATGACATGATTCAAATCAAAACCGTAGTCATATGCTACTTATATTCACATTGAGTTTTGTCAAATTGTTGTGACCCTTGTAGAGATACTTAGTCATGCACCCTTGATCAAGATTCACATACACCCACAAATAAAATGCTAACTCTTATACTAAGAGTTACGCAAAAACAAGTTTCCCATCCACCTAAGATAAAAACTCCATTCATTTGTCATGAGTCTTTCTCTCCAAAGTTTTTCATATGCCAAAAAGAAGTATGTGGCTATGCTAAAAAAAGAGAGACACATGAAGCTCTCAAAATAGCAAAAGAAAAGAAGAAAAAAAATGGAACACATGAAGGTTCCAAGTGTTGAAAAGAGAAAAAATAAAGATAGCCCATACTTCCAAGGCAATTATCAAAAAGAGAGAAAGTCATGATCAAAGGAGTACCAAAATTATTAGGATTAGGAAAATATTCCACACACTTGCACATCTTGATCAAAGTGTATGCCTTGCATCTCCTTGATCTTGTTTTTTAAACTTAGCAATATATGTGATGTAAGTATGCCTCTCATTCATACCTATCTAAAACTCCACTCAAAGCCTTTTAGAGATAGGATGAAAAGAAGGCAAAACAATCAAATGCCTTGGTGAGGATCGTACACATTGAGCGATAGAGTGAATCATTTGAGGAACTTACATTTTATTTTGCAAAACTCATAAAACCTCCGGATATAAGGTTGATCAAAGAATGAATGATTGGTAATTCTATTTAAACTGTTCTATCTTGCAACCACCTAAGACTTAGAAAAGCAATAAGCCCCACAGGGATTAAGTTAAAAGGGTGGATAGAAAGCCAAACTTATTTAAATTGAGGAAGAATACTTTGTGATAGGCATGGCACTTGTGAATTATATTTGGCATAGTAGCAACTCCTGATCAACAACCAATAACTTAGCTATTTGCTTGGGACGAGCAAAGGTTAAGCTTGGGGGATCTTGTTGGTGGTCTTTAACAATTGAATCCGACCGCCAACTAAGGTACAAAAAGAGGAGAAATTGAAAATCTTAAACACATATGCATTTACTATTAACCAAGTTCCACATGTATTTGGAGAATATTGTTTTGCATGTCACAAACACATGGAATAATTCACTAAAAGACGCTTTCCGATGCTGATTTACACAAAGGAACAAGGGAGATGCCCGTCAACTCGACTCAACCGGGCAAAGCTCCCACCTAGGAGTGATCCATGTCTAGCCTATAGCCCACCACACGAAGGCAGTGGCGAGGTCGCTCAGTCAGGGGCAGCCGACCCATAGGGGCGCCCGACCCCCTACCGGCTGCTCTCATCCACCCCTTTGACAGGTGGTGCAGCTCAGTTCTCATGCAAAGAATAGCCCCCAACACCGCCTAGCTACTTGTATAAATAGAGGGGTACCCACCTCTACAACACGCACTCAACTTGAGCATTACCTCACTCCCCTCTCTAGTATTTGTAGCTTTACCTTTTCAGTAGCTTTAGAGCAAGGCAAAGCTACCTTGGAGAGCTTGGCTCCTTGGAACAAGAGACGTTTGGGTATGAATAGAAATATGAGTTCCTCCAAAGTTATGCTCTCATCTTACATTTATAGTCATACTTATGAACTAGAGTATAGTTGTTATGTTATAATCTTGATATATGAACTAGTCTATTGTTTGTGTGTCATGAGAATAGCATACATAACTTTATGCTTAACTACTCATATAACTTATATAATCGGGTTTAGAGCTAAGTTGAGGTGGCGGTTCATTGTGGTTTTGGTTGTGCCCAAGTGCTTTACCTATCGATCCATAGGGTTGGGCACCCAGGGGGATTTGGTTAGTTTCTGTACATGCAAGCATGGTGCTTGGGTATGGAGAGACAGGTGAATGCATTGTCCCTCTCCACGGCTGAGGTGGTAGGCGACAGGTGGTGACTGCCCTGTCCGTCCCTTGTAATCCCCCACGTTCATATGGGGTGTAGGAGTCTAAATTGTCACATGTGGCTGCTGGCAGACTAGTACTCGATGGCCTCCCGACCTGCTTCACCCTTAGCCCTAAAACTAATTATGTAACTTGTATGAACATTAACTAATATTTGTATGACTATACTAGATCAATGCCTACTCGACTAAGGATTATTCTTTTATTCTTTCTCTTTATTTTATCCTTTGAGGAATGCTTAGTGTGTGTCCACTATCTTGAAATCACCATTTTTACCCCTGCTATAAACATTGGTGTACTTGCAAGCATTATTATTCACGATCATATCCATACTAGACTCTTAATCAAATGCCTTCCTTTGGGTAAATATAAATAACGATACCCTGAATACTTCCGAGTGAAATGCTACAATGATAACTCCGTGCGCTTGCGGATAAATATCTAAAATTGTAAGGAACTATCAAGGCTATTACTTAGTGGCATTGCTAATCTCTAGTGATGTTGCTAAGTAATACCAACAAACACTTCTGGCGCCGTTGCAGAGGATACAAACCTAGTAGCTACGCTAAGAAGTGTCAACATCCTGCTCAGCCTACAAACGAGAGGTGGACTACAAAGGATTCAACGAGGCTATAAGAGTCACCCTCGCGAGCTACCACCAATCCGGAATAGACGGTACATCCACGAGTAACCGAGTCTAAGCACCACGCTTACATTATGCATACTACTTTAACCCAGGAGCTACAAGGATTAAAGTACTCAAAAGAGTCACAAACCTAAAGAACAATATAAACAAGATTGTTTACTTGAATTCGAATTTGATTACAGAGAAATCTCAGAAGCAAGCTCAAGAAGAACTTGATTCTGCCAGGGTACAAGCTATGGAAAGAGAACTGATAGGCCAGCACTTCCTCAAAACTCTTCCCTCACACTCTATCTCTCTATTTCTAACAAGACTCAATCCTAACTTTGTGGACTAATCTTCTCTAGATTGCTAGCTCTAATCCTTGTGAAGATATGAATTAGGTTTTTGGCTCTCAGAACTCAGGATCATTATGCCTAAGAGGGGGTTGTAGGCAGGTATAAATAAGGGGGTGAATCAATCCTAGACCCTTGGATCAAATCGACTTAAAAGAATGGCATAGATGTGATCCTTGAGGCGGTGGAGAACTGACGAAGCGAGGAGGGGCTAACATGTGGGGCCCGCTGGCCAATCGGCCCCACATGTCAGTGACACATGGCCTACTTCAGTGGAGTGTCCTATGGAGTCTTCTAGATTCTTCCCATGTTTGTACCATCGTGGAATAACCTGATTTCCTTTGATGAATAAGTCCTCCTTGATGGTTTCTAATTAACTCCTGCTGCAAACATAGATTCACCAAAACTTATGGAATTTGTCAGTTAAAATCTTTAAGTCTATGTTGGTGATCCATTTTAGTCATTTATGCAAGGTATATTGACGGTTTATGATTAACATTAACTACCATCAACAAACTCCCTCACACTTAGGCTTTTACTCGTCCTCGATAAAAGGATAGATTGCTTAAGACATAACCTTGGGACAAGACATCAACATAAAACTATTCCCAGTCATGCATGCACTGCGAGATTCAAAGTGTCTACCATGAAACTTTGGGTGGTTGAGGAATAGAACAACTTGAAACAGATCACCATCTTCCTTCAGTCAAGTCAATTGGAGAAACATTTTAAGATTTTTGAAAACAAAACATAGCTTACCTTCTCCTTTTGGTGGCACTCTCAAATCACTCAGTATATGTGGTATTTTTGGATCTTTACCAAGGCATTTATGCCTTTGCCTTCTTTGTACCTACTTCTAAAGGCTTATGTGGAGCTCAGGTAGGGATGAATATGAAAACATACTTGCATTGCATATATTGTAAAGTCAAAACAAGGATGCAAAGAGAAAAATGTCATACTCTTAGATCAAGATGTGCATGTGCGTGGATATATATATGGTGGCTAACCTAATTCTACTATGCTCCTTGAAACATATCTCTCTGGTTTGAAACTTGAAACACTTTGCAAGAAAACATAGGCTATCTTATTCTTTCTCTTTCTTTTTTAGGTGGGCATCTAAGTACCCATTGTTTTAGATATCTCAGACACTTGTCTATTTTTCAATACTTTTCTTTTATGAATAACTCTTGCATGGCCCATGCCTCTTTTTCTGCAATTGAAACTTTTCAAGAGAAACATTTACAAGAACTTAGAGCATTTATTCTAACAAACTTATTTTTGTGTCTATTCCCAGTGTAGGAGTAGAACATTTTTGGGTGGATGGAAAACATGTTTTTGTGTACCCCCATTGTAGGAGCAGCAGATATATGTGGAGTGTACGTGATCTTGATCTTGAGAGCATGACAAGTTTCTCAACAAGGGTCACATGGTTTGACCAAACTCAATACAATGACAAGTAGTATATGTAGAAGGTTTTCCTAATCTATCATATTTGGCTCTAGGTAGGACAATACTTTACCACAAAGGAGAGGTATAGCTATTCTTTTAACTTTTTGAAACAAAATTCTCCAATGACGAGAAATCAAGAATCAAGTTCTCATTATTCTACTATATCTCATTCCACAACAACTTAAGTAACATAGGGTCCCTAATAGTAAGTTCCCAACAGTAGTAAGACTTCCAGGAAAAGTATTATGTGAATCTATCCTTTAGTCATTACTGAAATAGATCATACGAGAATCAAACCTGATCGTGGACGAAGCACGAGGTGAGGCGGTGTGGGCTGGGCCGGTCAGCCCATAGGGTAGACCAGGCAACCTGCCACGAAGCTCATTTGGGTCCAACTTTGGCAAGCGTGGTTTTTGTTCTGTTGCTTTCTAAATTTCATGATTTTCATGTTCAGATCTTGTTTTGTTGTCACGGTGTGCTTCCCTCACACTTGTTTCCTGTTTACCTTTATGCACAACATGTGGAGAGAAACACATATACACAAGAATAGAGAGTATAAAATAGCAACATAATTCCATTGATATCGTGAGACACTTTATTACACCCAACCTAGACAAACTAGCTATCACAATCTTTAACCAATCTAAATAATCGATCTAAGCAAAACAACCTAAATATTTGACCTAAACGTGCCTCATTGATCAATGACCTAACTCTCAATCTTGGTACTTGTCCTTATTGACAACATAGCGACGGAGGATAGTAAGCTCGTATTCCTGATCTAAGCGATGGATGTGCTCTTTATCTATCCTATGTTGCAAAGCATGGGTAAACTAGGTAAGGTTCTTGATCTTGTCATTCAGCAATGCAACGGTCATCCGTTGGCGCTTCTCATCATTCTCTAGGGCGGAAGGTGGTGCCCTCTTCTTCTTATCCTTTGGTGGCACAACCTTGACTTGCTCTAATGTAGCCCGGACACCATCAATGGACACACGAGGCGTGACCATCTTGTATTTAATACAAGTGACATCCCCAAACTTGTTGGTCTTCACCCCCATCAGTGTTTCATTCGTCTTGGGTGGAAGGAGGTTGATCTCCTTAGGCACCTTGATTGGCTTCGGCACCTCTGGCTAGCGTGGCTTGTCTTAAAGGAGCAGACGCGGCGATAGCAGAGCGATCTCCAGATGACGGATGGCTTGGGTGAAGTAGGGCTAGTTGGAGGGAACGGGAGCTACTTCTCATGGTAGAACGATGCTCAATGCTAGGGCATCTGGCTTCTTGCTAAGGTCAGCTCCGTAGGGAATGATCTCTCTATCGGCCATTGAAACTTGAGAGGAGGAAAGCTTTGTTGCTGCTGGAGATGGAAGGCTTATTGGGATGGCTATGGAGGCAGTGTAGACGGTAGTTATCATCCATTATAAACCACCAACATAACTTGAATCATGCATGAAAATGATCACCAAAATAGACTTAGGGGTTTAAACTGATAATTTCCATGAGTTTTGGTGAATCTATGTTTTCAGCAGGGTTTATCTAGAAAACCATTAAGGGGGATCAACACGTCAAATAAAATCATGCTTATCTGCAGCGAAAACAACTCCAGAAGGTTCCTGAGGACACCAGAAGCCACGCCACTGAAGCAGACCTAGGTGACATGTGGGGCTAGCCGGCCCCACCTGCAGGCCGATCAGCCTCCTGTCCCCACCTGGCAGCCTCCGCTTCGACGTCGATCCTCCACCGCCTCCTAGATTGCATCTACGCCATTTATTCAAGTCGGTTTGATCCGAGGGCTCAGGATTGATGCTCCGGCCTATATAAACCAGCCCCTGCCCCCTCCCTCTAGAATTTGTAATTCCATAAGTCAAGAGCAGATTAGAAATTAGGGTTTCCAAAGAGAAGAGAATAGAGCTCCAATTCTTCAAAGTTCTAGTATAGGCTAGCTAGCAAGGTTCAAGTAGAGTTTGGGCTATTGCTCAGGATTCCGGATTTCACCGTCTGGAGGCCGTATATCCATTGTATCCCTCTACATTTTATAACTTTGTGCTACTTCAATATTATGTCGCTATCTGTTATGTTCCTAGTTTGCTCTAGTTGTATGCTTGATATAATTATGATTGATTATGAATATATGCATATGTTTGCAAAGCGCTTAGCTCAATACTCGAGTGAGTTAAGTGGTCAACATTATGTAAGCATGGTGCTTAAATATTGTTTACCTACGAATGCATTCTACACTCTAGATCATGTGGTAGATCACGGATGTGACACTCCCATTGAGTCCTTTGTAGTTCACTCCCCATTTGTAGAGCAAGTAGAACCTAGTTGCAATGGGAGTCAAGCTCTGTTCTTGATCTTCCTTAGTAATGTTCCTTATGCATAGATCCAAAATTAATTATGCTATAGATGACAGTGTATATACTTAGGTGTATAAAAGACTTAGTAAATAAGGAATGATATAGGAATCTTTTTCTGTTACCGAATCTCATGCCTAGCCATACTACATTTTATGAGTATCTATTTCTGTCTCTGGATTACTATTAATGCCTATATTCACCATTTATTTATCATTTGACTTACCCCTGCTATAGCATGAGAGTGATCTCATCATAAGTATACATATTTGTCAATATCTCTGTGCTAACTCATAGCTCCTCCTTGTGGATAAAATATAAATAACGATACCTGGTATACTCCTGGGTGAAATGCTACAATGGTATATATATATATATATATATATATATATATATATATATATATATATATATATATATATATATATATATATATATATATATATATATATATATATTACAAGTGTTCTTAATCATTACAAACAACGCATTTCTGGCATCATTGTTAGGGATGACAACTTAGTAAAGAAGTGATGCTAAGAAGTGCCAACAAGCATTTCTGGCGCCATTGCCAGGGAGGGGCACATGGCTATAGAGAATTGATCAAATAAATACTTAATGATGAAATCATAACACCTTTGCTTTAGCAGGCTTACCCTTCTTTGTCTTTGTTCATATTTTATGCAGGATATTGTAGGATTGGTTCTGTTTCATCAACAAATTCCATCAATCACAATCAAACCAATCAAAAGGAAGCTCAACACCAGTTTCTGAAGCTATGGCTGATAAGACTCTACGTGAGTTCTCTGCTCTAAGCACCAAGAACATTCGCACTGGAGATGGTGCAAGCTACCCTATTCAGCGAAAAGGCATATGAAGATGCTACTGCTCATCTTCAGAATTTCATGGACATTAACAGCACAATCACCATCAAGGACGTTGCTTAAGACATCATACTACTTTGCTTATTTCCATTATCATTAGTGGGAAGAGCGAAGCAGTGGTTCTACACCAATAAAGATAACATCAACACATGGGCAAAGTGTTCAAAGGTCTTTCTAGCAAAATTCTTCCCTATAGGCAAGACCAATGCCTTAAGAGGAAAGATTTCCAATTTCCAACAACAGAAAAGAGAGACCATTCCAGAAGCATAGGAACGTTTCCAAGAATACATTTCAGATTGTCCTCATCATGGGATGGAAGATTGCTTGCTCATGCAAAGCTTTTAACATGGATTAACTCAGAAAGCTCATGAACAACTCGATGCTACTACTGGAGGGTCATTTATGTCACTCACCCTTGGAAAAGCTAAAACTCTTATGGAGAAGATAGCCTCTAATCAAGGCTGGTCTCAATGCAATATTCAAACATGCAATAGGAGCGAAGAAGTACCAGAAGAGGTGTCTGGTCAACCAAGGTGGACGTCTTGTTGAATTGGCTTGAACAGCGAGCGAATTACAAGAAAGATCGTTAGGCCATACAAGATGCTTTTAATTCCCAAAACATGTGTGGAGAATATTTGGGGGTTAATTTCCCCGAATCTCAAGAAGATGCAAACATCGTCGTCAACAATTTTGCTCCACAACAACAGAGACAAGGATGGGGTCAACAACAACAACTGTCAAATTAACAAGGTAAGTACCCAGGTAATAATTCTTCTAATCCTAAGCAATCATCCTTGAGAGACTTGATCTTAGAACAAGGTAGGATTAATGAGAATATTTCTAAGAAGCTTGCTTTTAATGATAAGGTTCTAGCAAACATAAACACTAAAATGAATAGTTTTTCTTCTGCTATAAAAGACCAACTTAGCTATAATAAAAAGATAGAATCTAGAGTAACTAGTTGGCCGCTGCTCTACCATTTGCCACTAACCTTGAAAAGGTCAACGCCATAACCACAAAAGGAGGCAAGTCTACTCGTGATCCGCCATATTCGACGAGGACAGGTAAGGCACCGACAGTAGCACAAGAGGAGAAGAAGGACGATGAAGTTGAAGAAGTTGAACCACAAGCACAAGAAATATTGCAAGATTTTCACGATACCAAGCTCCTACCATTTCCACATAGAAATCAAAAAGCTAAAATTGATGAGTAGTTTGGTAAGTTCAGAGGTAATTCAAAAGTTATATATCAATATTCCTCTGCTGAATGCTATACAGGTACCCATCTATGCGAAGTATCTCAGAGACATTCTGAACAACAAGAGACCACTGCCCACCACTAAAGTAATCAAGTTAACGGAGGAGTGTAGTGTGGCCATCCTGAACACTGTCAAGAAAAAGGATCTAGGATGTCCCACTATAGATTGTTCGATCAAAAACCAGAATTTTGAGAATGCGCTATGCGATCTTGGAGCAAGCGTCAGTGTCATGCCCAAGAAGGTTTTTGATAAGCTCAACTATTCAACACTCACGCCAACATCGATGTGCCTGCAACTAGCCGACCAATCATTTCGCTACCCTGTAGGAATCACAGAGAATACTCCTATAGAAATAAGAAACTTCTTTGTTCTAGCGGATTTTGTAGTACTTGACATGTAGGAAGACATGAAGACACCCCTCATTCTTGGGAGGCCCTTCCTGAGTACTACAAATGCACACATTAATGTCAGAGCTAGAGAAATTAATTTCCATATCAATGGCAAGGAAGAGTGCTTCGCCTTCAAGCCAAGACCGGAACAATGCTCTAATTTGGAGTGGCAAGAGAAGCCAGTAGGGTCTCCATCTCTAAGACCGACTAATGCACCTGAGGAATAAAAACAACTAGAGAAGTCCAGTTCGACGGACATAAAATCCTGAACCCTCGCCAGGAGGTAAAATCGGTAGTTATCCATACTTACTTTTACATTGCATTAATCATTTGATCTTAGCATATTTACTTTTCAACACCTATAGTATAAAATAAAAATCCTCATCATGGCATTATAAAATTCAAGCCCCATGTGAATATTTTTTACGGAGCATAAAACCCCATAATAAATATTTACCGTGGAGGCGTAATTTTTTTTAAAAAATACCATTCATTCATCTTTTTGTATTTCATAGTATCATAAAATATTTTCATTACATATATATTCATGAGTATATGGTAGAAATACGAGCACCGGGACCCACAAACACCTGGGACCCACCACCATCACCTCCATTCGCACTCATCTCCACTCTGCACCATCCAGAGCACATTTCCACCAAAAAGAGCACCAACGCTTGCTTAAGCATGAAGCAAAGAAGGATTAGGAGGAAGGGGAGGCCATTTGGCCACTATGTGGGGCCGGCTGGCCCCACCACTTGCCTCACTGGCCTATGCCAACGCCATCTACAAATGCCACCCCTCCTGGCTGGTCTCTGCATCAACCACAACTGCAAACAAGCCTCCCAAGTTCGAAACCCCAAAATCCAATTTTGTAGTTTGAAAATTCACTTAGTAGAAGTAATTTTAGAATTAGGAAAGAAGAGGAAGTTTTAGAGTGGAAGTGTTGCAAAAATTTGAGCAAGCGTGAGAGAAATTAAGAGTAGAAGTGAGAAGGTTTATGAGTGGAAGTGCTGTTACAATTGAGAGGAAAAATCAATAGAATTATGGGGAAAGTTTTGCCAAAATCTTGATTAGAAAAATTCATTAGGCAACCTCGGACAACTGACCCTCGAATGACTAACTCTTGGATGACTGACTCCTGGACGGCTAACCACTGACTTTCTATTTTCCTAATTCGTTCCACGGGTAGTGTTGTTTGTCTATTTTGCAGGAAGATGAGCAAGTTAGTAGGCAAGCTCAAGCGGGCAGCATCATTCTATTTGACAAGAAGCTCTTCATCCTGGGCAAGCACCAACATGCAGATCGATACTCCATCTTTCGCTGTCGGAGCACCATCCCAGTCTTCCCCTGCTGAAAGGAACATTCTTTTGGAAGAGAAGCAGCTCAAGCTCTAAAACTAGACGGAGAAGGACACCTACAAAAAACTGAAGACCCGGAGGTTCATTCTCACTCCTGCTTATGATCTAGCCCTCCTGTAGTCAATAGGTATGAATGCTGAGTTTGAAATCATTTTTAAAACTGTTGGGTGGGAGAATGTTTGGGAAATTGATGAGCCGGGGTCGAAGCTTTTAACCACTGAATTTCTATGCACCTTGCAAACCACTGATTCTGAAGTCACATTTAGACTTTTTGGGAAAGACTTTTCTATTCCCTAGAAGAATTTTAGTGAGCTTCTAGGATTCCAAGCTCAGTGTGTAGTTGATGTAGACACCGTTATACAAGATTTCGATAGGACAAAATTTTGGAGAGAAATATCTAAAGAACTTACTTGTTACCGTCCTCGTACAAATGAAATTCATCACCCTACCCTATGCTTTATGCATAAATGGCTAGGATTTTCTTTATTTGCTAGAAATGATTTTCACACTATAAGGAATGATGAACTTAAGCTGCTCTATGCCATGGTTAAGAGAAGAAAGGTTTCACCGGTCAAATTTATGATGAAACAACGGAAAGAAATTCTTGAACTTAAGGGAGATGTTGGGTGTACTTCTCTGGTCACCCGTATAGCCAAAAATTTGGGTCTTTTGGAAAATGCTTCTGTTGATTACTTGATGATATTCCCCGTTGGTATTTGACTATGAATATTTTGTCCAAGCACACATGTTAAAAAAGAATAACGATGGGAAACTTGTCATGATGTACATGGATTATACTACCGAGATTCCATTACCAGACCGAAATCTTGGTTTGTATGCGGTGGATTCTTTTGTCTTTGATTTACAGGTTAAGGAGGCAGCACCTCGTAGAAGTGCTTCTACGAGAATCACCCACAACCCGCAGCCCCGGTACCATGGTGATGACCCAATTCCAAAAGGACCGGCTTTCACCAGCTATGTAGGCTAGGACCAATCAGGTTCCTCTCGCATGCACCAGCCCGAGCATGCCAGTTGGGAGCAGCCCTCGCCGCATCAGTCTTAGAGCTCATGGCAGCAGTGCTCAAGTAAGCAATGGCAGTATGGCAACTTCGACTACTATCAACAACAACCCTATGAAGAAGTTTCAAGTGGCCACTAGGGAGGACGTATGTCCTTGTCTGCTCATGGCTATCATGATCAGCCCATGGGCTATCATGAGCAGCAGATGGAGCACCCTCGCCTCGACACCAGGTTGACAACCATAGAAGAGATGCAACAAGACATCCAGAACATGCTTCACCAACACTCCTAGTGGCAAGTAGAAGTGAGAAACCACCTCAATAGCATCCGGCAGCACCAGGGGCAGGAGAACGAGAATTGGCACTACTTATTCCATGGTCTCAACATCGACCCGCCATTCTAATCGACCGACCACAGCAACACCCAGCTTGGGGGAGGAGCCCCCATTTACCCCAGGTAAGTTTTCTTTTCTTTTCTAGTATTTTATTTCTTTATTTTGAAGCTTTTTATATATTATTATTAAAAAAAGATGCATAACTAGGAAAACAAAATAAAAATTTTTCTTTATCTTCTATATATATGTTTAGAGTATGATCTAAAAATAAGGAAAATCAAATAAAAAGAGTGTGTACATATTTTGCTTTAAGTTTGATAAATTTGCTTAAGGTATGCTATAGTTTCTTGTTTTTAAGAGTTGAAAAAAACTTGAAGATGATCTCTCATGATGGAAATGATGAATGGTTGTTCTGTTATAATTCCTTTTTAAGTACCTAGTTTTCAGCCTTGAATTCTCCCGAGTTTTGGATAAAATTGTTTTGACACAAGAATTTTCTCTGAACTTGAAACTCGTGGGTAGCATATGCTTGAATTAAGTCTAGGTAATTGACGAATATGATATGAGAAGGACTGAGCTGTTATTTATCTTGTTCCAAGTGATACTAAATTCTAGAGATTTCTTTTGAAAAACATTAAAATTCCACATGATGAGATCCTATATGACAAAGTTTGAAATTTCTACCAGAGCCAACATGTTTATTTAGGCTAGGTAGATTTTTCACAAATATGCTACTTTTTTTTTTTGCATTGAGTTTAGTCAAGCTTTGTTGATCCTTATGAGAGGTTTGTCATGCTCTTAAAATCTAGATCACGTACACACCACCCGCATATGCACCAGTCCTACACTAGGGGTAGATCCACCAAATAAATGCTCCAAGTTCTTGTTGCTATCTCTCAAATATTTTAATGCATAAAAGAGGCATGAGCTATGCAAGAGTTATTCATAAAAAAGGAAGAAGAAAAAAAGAGTTGAGAAAAAATGGACAAGTATCCAAATTATCAAAACAATGGGTACTTAGATGCCCGTCTAAAAAAAGAGAAAGAGATGAATAAAATAGCCCATGTTTTTTTGCAAATGTTTCTAAGTTTCAAAAGAGAGATATGTTTTCAAGGAGCATAGTAGAATTAGGCTAGCCACTATAAATATCCACCATATTCCAAACACATGCACATCTTGATTTGATTGTATGACTCAACTCTCTTTGGATCTAAGGTTTGACTTTACAATATATGTATTGCAAGTATGCTCTTTCATGTTATCTGTCACACCCGGTTTTAAGGACAAAACCAAACATACACTATATGTGAAATAAAGAAGTCAAATCTCACATATAGCCATAGATAAATGTAATATCAAGAGACAAATGCTTAATAAACATAATGCAATAGTTTAAGATATAACCTTAGAGAATAACACAGCGGAAAGATAACTCCAAACATCGGGTGTAACATTCACTCCAGGATCAAACTGACTGGTTGATCACAAGCCTAACAATTCAAGAATCTAGCAGTCTGGTACCCTTCCTGAGATGTGGGAAATAGCAAGAGTGAGTCCATGTCGAACTCAGCAAATATATCATAGGGTTCATGAGGCTCAAAAGGTTTAACACAGGTTTACTACAATAGCTTTTATCGAGTCATCTTTTAGCAATTGAGTAGCAACAAGTTTACCATAAGCCCAAATAACCTCATGATCATGTAAACGAGAATAATGTATAGCAAGAAATAATAATCTTTAGGGAGCATCAACATCATCAGTATTAAGATTATCATCAGTGTTCATCATTTATTCTGTAAGGGTCCAAGGCCATTCGTGACCGTGAGCACGGTTGATATACCAGTTTTACACTCTGCAGAGGTTGTACACTTTCACTGTGAGTCATGATTTACCCTTTCGCCCGAGGTAGCTAATCTCTTGACCCACTTCCAAGGAAGGTCGGCAGGGTTCACTATGAAGTCTTTTAAAGGTTCGTCTAACAAGTTAGGTCCATTAGATTTCACTCGGCAAATAGATGTAGAGCCCCCCTTCCAAATGGCACAATAATACACAGCCTATACTCATACAGACAGAGGCCGCACTATATCCGATTCGTCAAGCCATTCTTACGCCAAAAAGGAATACCACTAACAGCTAGAAAAGGTCCTCATACTTGACTAAAGCCAGAGCCATTATAGCCTTCACAGTTGTACTGTAAGTCCTGAATGTTCGCTTACAGATGAGTCCTTATGGAGAGAAACTAGAGCACCATAAAAACAACCCAATATGCTCTAGCCCTCTTGAGCCATGTTGCTTTAAAATATCTTTTAAATGTTTATTGCATATACCATTAGTCAAGTTACAGATCATGGTTATTTATCTTGAGCACTAGCATAAATACTACCCAATGCAATGTTCCACCGGTGTCAAGGTATAAGATACAAAAGCTAGGATATCCTTAGTAGTAACAAGGTAGACACATGCACATGAATTAAGTATATTAAAGGTGAATAGGAAACAAGGATGATCCTATGATATACTTGCCTTAACTTGCTTTTTCCCCAAAGCATACGCTCGAAAGCCTTTAGTATTCAACTTTCAGTCTTTTGCTTCTAATTCTCAGCTTCTAGTCTTCAGAGAATAACTTCTTAATCACCACGTAAACCTCACCGATTGACTGAACCATATAGCACCACACAAGCATCCATACAATCATACATGAAGCAAACAATAGATCTTTATTAGAACAGTACACCAATCATACAAAAATAAGTAAAAGAGTTTGAAACACGATTCTACGCATTGCTACGAACACAAAGTCACGAAAAGTACGCTAGTCAGAGCTACGGTTGAAAAGATACAACTACCGATAGATTTACCCATAAAACTATTAGCTTCATGTATCTTAATGGTATAAAAACATATATAAGATATTTTATAGAGATTATAATTTAAGTCAAATTTAGATTCAAATTATAAAACTAAAGTAAAACAAATCATATTTTATTTACAAAACCCAGTTGAATAATTGTTATTTAAGATATGATTCAAACTATGAAATTCCAATATTAGTGACATGATAAACACTATTACAAATGCGTAGATCTCGTTGCTATGAATCTAACGCAACTTGAATGGCTCAAAACGGAGTTGAAACGTAGAAGATATGAAATAAACAAGATTTCCTCTATTAAAATAATAGATTAAATCTAATCATGAATTTTAAAAGTTGAAAACCTAGTTAATAGTAGTATTAACATGTAGATTATGAAATTACGGACCTAACGCAAGTTGAACGGATCAAATCAGAGTTAAAACAGAGAAGTTATGGCTAAAACAAAATCAGTGGCAATTCTGTAAATAGCTGAAAACGTAATTTATTCTTAACCGAAACAAATACGCTTTCAAATGAAGAAAACAAAATTTGTAAATATGTTTTGGACTGTGGGTTTATTTTCCAAGAATACAGGGATGGCGGTGGACTTACTTGTTGCCGAGGAGAGTATGGCCGGGCTAGGCAGCGCGGCGGCGACAGCGACGGTGAGAGAAAGATGAGAAAAATATAATTTACTACACGAGAGATTTCCCAAACTAGGGGCTTCTCTTACGGTAGTTTTGGTGTGCTTTGCCCAAGGGGTAGCTACGTATATATAGGGAGGAAAACTCTCCACCTCTATGTCAACTAGCGATATGGTGCTAATTGACGTTGCACCATCCACCTCACTAATAAGCCTAAGTAATCGTTTAAGCCCATTAGTAAATAAATATATGGACCTTTGAGATTTATTAAGATTATTACATATGAGCTTTGAGCTTTGGGGAAAATGAGAGATTTATTATTTTCGGAATTAATTATTTTCATGGATAAATAATTCTAGAAAAGTCCAGAATTATTATTTAAGCCGCGAAAAATACTCCGAAAGCTCTAAAAATTCAGAAAAAATTCCTAGAGACATTATGGAACATGAGGAACCCAAATAAAGTATTTGGATCTCATGATAAGATATTTTAAAGCATCTAAAATTAGATTATGCTCACAGATAAGTGGAAACAAGCTACATAAAAAGCCGGAAAAATTCCTAAGAAGTTTGTAGAGGTTGATTGACAGATGAGAAACAAGGAATTTGATTGTAGAAAAATGATATATGTATTTCGGGAAAGGAAAATCGACCTAAACGTATTTTGAAAGAACAACTTGAATTCATTTTGATCTTTAGTCAAAATCAAGCAATACAAAAATACAAATACATCAGTATGTATGCACAACAATGTTGCTACATCCTAAGATGAATTTTAATTCAATGAAAATTTGGTTTTACTATATTTCATGAGCACAAAACATTCATAATTAAATCATTTTAGCTCTATTTCCAAAGAAGCAAATTTTAGGGTGTTATAATTCTACCCCCTTAAGATGAATCTCGTCCCGAGATTCGGAAGATAGTGGTCAAAGAGATAGGGATACTTCACTGTAGAATCTTCTTCTCTTCCTCGAGTAGTTACCTCCTCTTGGTAGGGATTTTGCTTTACTTTGTACGTTGTTACAACCTTGATCCGAATGGCTTATTCAACTCTTAAACATTATTCCTTAGTCCTTTCTGTCGTTACTTCCAATTAACCTTCATAATTATTCCTCTTGTTCAAAGGTGAGCTCCATTAATTACCGCCTTTGTAGTATTCGTGACATCATTCAAGTTCCACATGCCACTTCTCAAACCTAGGTGTAGTCTGAATCCTTATTAGCATAGCTCTCCTTTGCTAAGGGCATCGACAACGACTCTTACTTTGCTTCTCCAAGTGATAGCACCTTCCATGTCATAATCAACTCAACCAATGATAATGTCACTAACTCAACCCCAACTTAGTAATGATGTCCTTTATATTCTTACAATCCATGTAGGTGTCACTCTTATAAACCGTGTAAATACCACACTTGTGTCCAATAGGATAATATCTCCAAAACCTTCAGAGCATAAACTGATATCTCCACTTCCTTGTGTCAGGTAGTTCAACTCATATTTCCCATGCTTCTCTAATGCTCAAGCCATCACATTTTCCTTCTTGCATAAGGACACATCCCTCACCTTGACATGGTGCATCACGATAGATGGGACACTCTTGTCTTGATCTGACAGATCTAACTCGTAAGTTTTACTTCTTCTTCAATGCCTTTATAATTTTCCTAAGGTTTACGAGTCCAAAGATACTTAATATCTTCTCTAGTAGCAATATCTTGAGAGTCTTGAATAAACCTTCCTTCAACTTCTAACTAAATGTCATCATTTTTAAAAGAAACTCTGAGTCACTCTTACATCCCTAGGTGAATTCCCTGTCACCAACTTTCTTGAGCTCTTCTTCACCACTAGAGATAACTATCCAAATAGAGGACTTCCTTCCCTCATAGCTCACTTGCTAAACTAGTCATAATGTCGACATCTTCTGAACCTTCGTGGAATCAATTGTAGATGTCCAATATCGATACAAACTTATCTTGAGTAAGATTGGACTCCCAACTAATGATAGATCAGAGCGAAGATCAAGACCCGTCTTGATGATTACCCGAGCTCCTTGTAGACAATCCAACTAGTCATCAATCCTGAGAAAAGATGTCTGCACTCGATAATGACTTCTCCACCGTGGGGATAACCGATTCTTCCAAGTTAAGCGCTGGAATGTTTGAACAACTTGCAACTTCTTTAACTCGGCTACCCCCCTTAAGAAAAGATCAACTAGGGGAACGAATGAGTAGCCTAAACCTTCTTCTAAGTAAGTTTACTATCATGATGACCTTCTGATATCCAATAAAAACTCGTGTGCATAAACAAGAACAAGTAATCTGAAATTCCTTGCGAGAAGAAAAAACAGCAGTATAGAAAAACAGCTATAACTCGAGTTCCGTTAATCCAATTAAGTTGCACCTTATACCGTTGGAAAGCTTATCAAATTCTATACAACTTACTTATAGAACACCTTTCCAAATTCTGCAGTTAAGTTAGTCAAAACAGTGCACCACCGAACCTGTCCCAGTTTTCTGACAGTACAGATACATTGTCTTGCGAATTTCATAATTTCCAATCCAAAATAGCTATGATGGTGATTCTTGTGGTCTGAGAAAGATATCAAAGTCAACTATTGTCCAAAATTTTTCCATCATTTTTGGTCGTCCAAGAAAAGAGATATAATCCAAGGAGGATAGGCTGCTCTAAAAAGATAGGATAGAGAAAACATGAGAAACCAAAACCCGGCTATCTATTCATTAATCCCTATGCCCTACAATTACATCTAAATGAAATTATGGGAAATCCCATGAGATCATTGCAATCATTACAAAGATCCAAATCAAGCATAAACATAATGAGAATCCAACTAACACATTGGTTCACACATCACGCATTGACTCAACTTGTGGTGCTATCATTTCCTTCATATTAAAGGCAAAGATCCTAATGCTCCTCTTCTGATAACGCAAGAAGATGGTAAGATGAGGTTCTAAAAGCATATAAAAGCAAGGAATAGGATGATCACAAGACTTTGTAAAATAAGCAACAAGGTGGAGATGAATAAGAAGGTAAGGATATAGTATAGAAGAAAATACCAAGGTTTTATAGAACAAGGATTGTTATAACAGTTTCAAAACCTTAACACGACCAATTTCTAACTAGGCTTGCATCCTACAGCAAGCATTGCTTTGATACCACTCTATCACACCCGGTTTTAAGGACAAAACCAGACATACACTATATGTAAAATAAAGAAGTCAAATCTCATATATAGCCGCAGATAAGTGTAATATCAAGAGATAAATGCTTAATAAATATAATGCAATAGTTTAAGATATAACCTTAGAGAATAACACAATGGAAAGACAACTCCGAACACCGGGTGTAACCTTCACTCCAGGATCAAACTGACTGGTTGATCACAAGCCTAACAATTCCAGAATCTAGCAGTCTGGTACCCTTCCTGAGATGTGGGAAATAGCAAGAGTGAGTCCATGTCGAACTCAGCAAATATATCATAGGGTTCATGAGGCTCAAAAGGTTTGACATAGGTTTACTACGATAGCTTTTATTGAGTCATCTTTTAGCAATTGAGTAGTAACAAGTTTACCATAAAGCCCAAATAACCTCATGATCATGTAAACGAGAATAATGTATAACAAGAAACAATAATCATTAGTGAGCATCAACATCATCAGTATTAACATTATCATCAGTGTTCATCATTTATTCTGTAAGGGTCCAAGACCACTTGTGACCGTGAGCACGACTGATATACCAGTTTTACACTCTGCAGAGGTTGTACACTTTCACTGTGAGTCGTGATTTACCCTTTCGCCCGAGATAGCTAATCTCTTGACCCACTTCCAAGGATGGTCAGCAGGGTTCACTATGAAGTCTTTCAAAGGTTCGTCTAACAAGTTAGGGCCATTTGATTTCACTAAGCAAATAGATGTAGAGCCCCCCTTCCAAATGGCACAATAACACGCAGCCTATACTCATACGGACAGAGGCCGCACTATATCCGATTCGTCAAGCCATTCTTACGCCAAAAAGGAATACCACTAACAAGCTAGAAAATGTCCTCATACTTGACTAAAGCTAGAGCCATTATAGCCCTCATAGTTGTACTATAAGTCCCAGATATTCGCTTACAGATGAGTCCTTATAGAGAGAAACTAGAGCACCATAAAAACAACCCAATATGCTCTAGCCCTCTTGAGTCATGTTGCTTTAAAACATCTTTTAAATGTTTATTGCATATACCATTAGTCAAGTTACAGATCATGGTTATTTATCTTGAGCACTAGCATAAATACTACCCAATGCAATGTTCCACCGGTGTCAAGGTACAAGATACAAAAGCTAGGATATCCTTAGTAGTAACAAGGTAGACACATGCATATGAATTAAGTATATTGAAGGTGAATAGGAAACAAGGATGATCCCATGCTATACTTGCCTTAACGTGCTTTTCCCCCAAAGCAATACGCTCGAAAGCCTTTTCAATCTTTTGCTTCTAATTCTCAGCTTCTAGTCTTCAGAGAATAGCTTCTTAATCACCACGTAAACCTCACTGATTGACAGAACCATATAGCACCACACAAGCATCCATACAATCATACACGAAGTAAACAATAGATCTATATTAGAATAGTACACCAATCATACAAAAATAAGTAAAAGAGTTTGAAACATGATTCTACGCATCGCTACGAACACAAAGTCGCGAAAAGCATGCTAGTCAGAGCTACGGTTCAGAAGATACAACTACCGATAGATTTACCCATAAAACTATTAGCTTCATGTATCTTAATGGTATAAAAACATATATAAGATATTTTATAGAGATTATAATTTAAGTCAAATTTAGATTCAAATTATAAAACTAAAGTAAAACAAATCATATTTTATTTACAAAACCCAGTTGCATAATTGTTATTTAAGATATGATTCAAACCATGAAATTCCAATATTAGTGACATGATAAACACTGTTACAAATGCGTACATCTCGTTGCTATGAATCTAACACAACTTGAATGACTCAAAACGGAGTTGAAACGTAGAAGATATGAAATAAACAAGATTTCCTCTATTAAAATAATAGATTAAATCTAATCACGAATTTTAAAAGTTGAAAACCTAGTTAACAGTAGTATTAACATGTAGATTATGAAATTACGGACCTAACGCAAGTTGAACGGATCAAATCGGAGTTAAAATAGAGAAGTTATGGCTAAAACAAAATCAGTGGCAATTCTGTAAATAGCTAAAAACGTAATTTATTCTTAACCGAAACAAAATACGCTTTCAAATGAAGAAAACAAAATCTATAAACATGTTTTGGACTGCGGGTTTATTTTCCGAGAATACAGGGATGGCGGCGGACTTACTTGTTGCCGAGGAGAGTATGACCGGGATAGGCAGCGCGGCGGCGACGGCGACGACAAGAGAAAGAGGAGAAAAATATAATTTCCTACACGACAGATTTCCCAAACTAGAGGCTCCTCTTACGGTAGTTTTGGTGTGCTTTGCCCAAGGGGTAGCTACGTATATATAGGGAGGAAAACTCTCCGCCTCCATGTCAACTTGCGATATGGTGCTAATTGACGTTGCACCATCCACCTCCGCTAATAGGCCTAAGTAATCATTTAAGCCCATTAGTAAATAAATGTATGGGCCTTTGAGATTTATTAAGATTATTGCACATGGGCTTTGAGCGTTGGGGAAAATGAGAGATTTATTATTTTCGGAATTAATTATTTTTGTGGATAAATAATTCTAGAAAAGTCCAGAATTATTATTTAAGCCGTGAAAAATACTCCGAAAGCTCTGAAAATTCAGAAAAAATTTCCCAGAGATATTATGAAATATGAGGAACCCAAATAAAGTATTTGGATCTCATGATAAGATATTTTAGAGCATCTAAAAATTAGATTATGCTCACAGATAAGTGAAAACAAGCTACATAAAAAGCCAGAAAAATTCCTGAGAAGTTTGTAGAGGTTGATTGACAGATGAGAAACAAGAAATTTGATTGTAGAAAAATGATATATGTATATCGGGATAGGAAAATCGACCTAAACGTATTTTGAAAGAACAACTTGAATTCATTTTGATCTTTGGTCAAAATCAAGCAATACAAAAACACAAATGCATCAGCATATATGCACAACAATGTTAGCACAGAATGGGAAGGACCTTACAAGGTAATTAGCACGTTGTCTCATGGAGCTATCATGCTTCAAAATAACAAAGGTACACTTTTCAAGGTAAATGGTCAGTATTAAAAGTTTTCCATGACACACAATTGGTAGAAGAAGAATTAGATATAATTAACTTTATAGAATTTAAATAACATTTTCAATTCAACCCTTCTTCTTTACTGTGTGAAAAAGCCTTAAAAGTATGTTTACCTGCTAAAGTATTGCCAGGATCTCCCTAGTCTTTTGTTGGTGCTTGTCTCCACATGTTGTTTATGCAAGGTAACATAATTCAAGTGTGGGGGAGGCAAACCTCCAGAGCATAGCATCAACAAATGATGAAAGAACCACGACAACAACCAGCTTGGGGGAGAAGGCATCTTTCGTGTATCCAGGTAAGTATCTTTTCCCTATTTGTTTTATTGTTTATAAGTTTGTTTTTTATATGTTTAAAAAAAACTAAAAATAAAATAAATAGTTATAGTTATTTATAGTAATAATATGTAGAGTGTGTCTAGTTTACTTTAATTTCTTTTAAGAGCTAAATAAATAATAAGGACTCTAAGGACAATCTCCTAAAATGGAAATGATGAATAGTTCCTCTATTGTAATTCCTTTCAAGTACCTAGTTTTTATTTTTGAATTCTCTCGAGTTTTGGATAAGATTGATTTGATATAAGGAGTTACTCTGAACTTGAAACTCGTGGGTAGCATATGCTTGATCTAAGTCTAGGTAATTGACGGATATGATATGAGAAGGTCTGAGCTACTGTTTATCTTGTTCCAAGTGACACTAAAGTTCTAGAGATTTCTTTTGAAAAACAAAAAAATGCTACATGATGAGTTCCTATATGACAAAGCTTGAATTGCTACTAGAGCCATACATGTTATTTAGACTAGAAAAACTTCCACATATATGCTACTTGCATTGCGTTGAGTTTTATCAAGCTTTGTTGACCCTTATGAGAGATTTGTCATGGTCTTAAAATCAAGATCACGTACACACCACCCACATGCACTACTCCTACACTAGGGGTTGGCACAAAAACATGGTTTCCATTTAGATCCATCCAAAAATGTTCTACTCCTACACTTAGGGTGAACACAAAAACATGCATGATAGATTTTCCATCCACCAAATAAATGCTCCAAGTTCTTGTTGCTATCTCTCAAAAGTTTTGTTACAAAAAAGTGGTATGGGGCTATGCAAAAGTTATTCATGAAAAACAAAAAAAGAGTTGAGAAAAAATGGACAAGTGTCAGAGATATCTAAAACAATGGGTACTCAGATGCTCACCTGAAAAAAAGAAAAAAAGAGAGATGAATAAGATAGCCCCTGTTCTCTAGCAAATGCTTCCAAGTTTCAAGAGAGAGATATGTTTTCAAGGAGCATAGTAGAATTAGGTTAGCCACCATATATATCCACCTCATACATCCACACATAGCACATCTTGATTTGATTGTATGACTCAACTCTCTTTGGATCCATTGTTTGACTTTACAATATATGCATTGCAAGTATGCTCTTTCATGCTTTCTCCCTACCTATGAACTCCACATAAGCTTTAGTTGTAGGAAGAGAAAGGCATAACATCATTATTGCCTTGGTGAGGATCCACAAATACCACATATATTGAGAGACTTAAGAGTGTCATACAATAGAATCTCTGAGTCTTATTTTCAAAACTTATAAAAACTCCAGAACAATGGTTGAACAAAGAACTTGAGACATAGTGCTTGACTTAATCGTTCTATCTTTCAATTGTTCAAGACCCAAGTGAAGGCTAAGAAGCCCCATGGTTGAAGGTAATATGGGTAAGATTGAAAATCAGATCGATTTATTCTAATCCAGAGGAGAATTCTTGATTGAACGCATGTGTACTTTTGAGGAGTGAAAGCATTGTAGCAACTCCTGATCTATTGCTAAGTTTGGCTTTGCTTAGGGACTAGCAAAGGTTAAGTGTGAGGGACCTTGTTGACGGTTGTTAGTATCAATTATAAACCATCAATATAACCTGCATATATGCTTAATTCCATCACCAATCATAGGTATAGTGGTTTAAACTAATAAATTCCATGAGTTTTGGTGAATAATTGTTTTCAGCAGGGTTTAATCAGAAAACAGCAAGGGGGGCCTATTCGTCAAAGCAAATTATGTTTATTCATAGTGAAACCGATGTGGGAAGACTCTAGAAGATTCCAGAAGGCAAACCACCAAAGCGGAGGGTAGGTGGCTACCATGTGGGGCCGGCCAACCCCACCTATAGGCCACCCGGCCCCCTAGGCCCACCTGTTAGCCCCTTGTTCCTATGTCGGTTCTCCACCGCCTCCTAGATTGCATCTTCACTGTTCTTTCAAGTCGGTTTGATCTGAGGGTCCAGAATTGATGCTCCAGCCTATATATACCAGCCCCTGTCCCCCTCCTTGGAGTCATCCAAAAACCCTAATTCATATCATCCTCATCAGGATCAGAGCCAGCTCTCAAGAGAAGATTAGTCCACTATAGGATCTAGTCTTGCAATAGAAATAGAGAGAGTAAGGGAAGAGTTTGGGGGAAGTACCGACCTGTCAGTGCTACCTCTATGACTTGTACTTTGGTGGATCTAGGCTTCTCCAAGTCTACATCTGAGATAGCTCTGGTAATCAATTTCTGTTGAAAGTAAGTTTTATGCTCTTTTGTTTACGGGTTCACAGTTCTTTTGAGTGCTCTAGTTCTAACTAGTGGGATTAGAGTAGTAATCATTAGCATAAGTGTGGTGATTAGGCTATTGGCTACCTGTGTTTGCTCCTTGCTCTCTGGTTGTGTGGTAGCAGTGGGAGGTGATAGCCCCATCTATCATTTGTAGTCCACACCGAATTGAGTAGGTTCTTAAATTAGTAGGACCATAGTCGCATCGGTAGAGTTATCTATTAGTGGTGCTTTACCATCTAAGTGGCATCCCAAAGTGAACATTAGAATCATAAGACTTGCTTTGCATAGGGTCATAACCATAGGAATTCTCTCTACTCATTCCTTAAACCTTGATTGCTATCCCTGGACAAACTTGTTAGACAACACACACATGTTTCTCCGTGGATACGATACTCAATAATACTCTGGGTGAAAACTACTTCGATACCCATGCGCTTGCGGATTTTTGTCTCTGTGTGCCTCCACAGGTGTCAATAGATACCGATGTAGCACTTCACCGGAAAGTATTCCAGAATATCGAACTCAAGGAAACATGTGTGAGAATAACTAAGTCTAACTTAACCCGGAGTAGCAACAAGACTTAAGATAACAAGAGTATAAAGGAGATCGCTAAGGTCTTCTAGTTCTAACTTTAGTAAGCTATGTCTTCTATTGTTTAGTTTTGGGGATGTTACTAAGGAAAACACAGGCAAAGTATGTTTCCTATAGTAATTAGGTTCTGCTCAGCCTATAAACGGGAGGTGGACTACAAAGGATTCAACAAAGCTATAAGAGTCACCCTCGTGAGCTACCACCGATCCAAAATATAGGGTACATCAATGAATAACCGAGTCTAAGCACCATGCTTATACTATGCTTACTACTTTAACCAAGGAGCAACAATGATTAAAGTACTCAAAAGAGTCGCAAACCTGAAGAACAATATAAACAAGATTGCTTACTTGAATTAGAAGTTGATTACTAGAGAAATCTCAAAAGCAAGCTCAAGAAGAACTTGATTTTGACAGGGTACAAGCCGTAGAGAGAGCACTGACAGGCCGACACTTTCTCCAAACTCTTCCCTCACACTCTATCTCTCTATTTCTAACAAGACTAGATCCTAACTTTGTGGACTAATCTTCTCTTGATTGCTAGCTCTGATCCTAGCGAAGATATGAATTAGGGTTTCTGGCTCTCAGAACTCAGAACCATTATGCCTCAAGAGCGGGTTGCATGTAGGTATATATAGGAGTTGCATCAATCCTAGACCCTTGGATCAAACCGACTTAAAAGAACAGCGTAGATGTGATCTTTGAGGCGGTGGAGAACCGACGTAGCGAGGATGGGCTGACATGTGGGGCCCACTAGCCAGCCGGCCTGCAGGTGGGGCTAGCCAGCCCCACATGTTAGTGACACGTGGCCTGCTTTAGTGGAGTGTCCTCTAGAGTCTTCTAGATTCTTCCCATGTCAGTACCATTGCGGAACAATGTGATTTCCTTTAACAAATAAGTCCTCCTTGATGGTTTCTGATTAAATCCTGCTGCAAACACTGATTCACCAAAACTCATGAAATTTGTCAGTTAAAACCCCTAAGTTATGTTGGTGATCCATTTTAGTCATTTATGCAAGGTATATTGACGGTTTATGATTAACATTAATTACCGTCAACAGCGTACCTTCATCATTTTGAAGTGTGACTGCTCCATGAGATGATGTGCTAATTAGCTGGTACAGTCCTTCCCATTTGCTTCATAGTTTCCTATGTCCAAATAACTTCACTCTAGAGTTGAAAAGCAACAACTTGTCACCTGGTTTGAATTCCTTGTTTTTCAATCTTTTGTCATGCCACCTTTTTGTCCTCTCTTTCTAGAGTTTTGCATTATGATATGCCTTTTCTTGCCATTCCTCTAACTCAGAGAGTTACATTTTTCTTTTCTTCCTAGCTGCTTCAAAGTCCATGTTCCACCTTTTTATGGCCCAATGTGCTTTGAATTCCAACTTGACTGGTAAGTGGCATGTCTTCTCGTAGACAAGTTGATATGGTGACATTCCAAGAGGTGTTTTGTAAGTTGTTCTGTAAGCCCATAGTGCTCTAGATAACTTATCTTTACATGTTGTCCCCATCTCATTGATAGTCTTCTACAAAATGTTCTTGATTTGCTTATTTCACGTTTCTGCTTGTCCACTGGTTTGAGGAGGTTATGGTGTTGTGATGTTATGACAGACCCCATGATCGGATAAGAAGCGTAGAAACTTTCTATCAATGAAGTGAGAGGCTCTGTCACTAATTACCATGCATGGAACTCCAAAGTGTGGAAAGATGGCCTCAGAAAACATCCTCTTGGTGTTATTAGAGTCTGCAACTCAGCATGGGAAAGATTCAACCCACTTTGACATAGTCGACTGCCACCAGGATGTATTCACATTGCTTGGATTTTGGAAATGGTCCCATGCAGTTGATGCCCCAGACATCAAAGAGCTCTAACTAGAGATTCATGGTGAGTGGCGTAATATCTCTTGCATTGATACTCCCATGTTTTTGACACAGGGTGCACCTCTGTATGAAGTCTTTGGTGTCATCGTACATGGTTGGCCAGAAGAATCCACTTTGCTAGATTTTAGCATGAGTGTGGAATGCCCCATAATATCCTTTGTATGGTGATGAGTGGCATCTTTCATTGATCTTGGTTGCTTCCTCAACCAGAACACACCTTCTAAGTAGTCCATCGGTGCAAACTCGGTAGAGGTATGGTTCATCCCATAGGTGTTGGTGACTTTCATGGATGAGCTTTCGCCTGTTCTCCCCTAGTGGTACATAACCTGCAACCATAAAATTAACAATATTCACATACTAGGGGACAGAACATGTGACCTTTAGGAGCATGTCATCCTACAGAAAGTTGTTGATGGGCAACTCCTGTGAATTCTCGAACTACACTCTTGACAAGTGATCGGCTATAGAATTTTCTATTCCTTTCTTATCTTTAATTTCTAAATTAAATTCTTGAAGCAAAAGGATCCATCTTATAAGCCAAGGCTTAGCATCTTTCTTAGTAAGGAGATATTTAAGAGCAGCATGATCAGTGTAAATAATAACCTTTGCTCCTACTAAGTAAGATCTAAACTTGTGAACAGCAAAATCAATAGCTAGAAGCTCTTTTCAGTTGTTGCATAATTAAGTTGAGCTCCTAAAAGAGTTTTACTAGCATAAGAGATTTCATGATGCTTTCTATCCTTTGTTTGACCCAAAACTTCTCCCACAGCATAATTACTAGCATGACACATGATTTCAAAAGGTAGCAACCAATCTGGTGGTTGAATGATTGGTGTAGAGATGAGTGCTTTCTTAAGGATTTGAAAAGCATTTAAGCACTCATCATTAAACTCAAAGGGAGCATCCTTGGCTAACAAACTTGTAAGGGGTCTAGTAATATGAGAAAAATCTTTTATAAAACAATAATAGAACCCCGCATGACCAAGAAAATTTTGTACCCCTTTGACATTTGTAGGAGGAGGTAGTTGTTCTATTACTTCTAAATTAGCTCGGTCTACCTCAATCCCATGTTCGGACACCAAGTATCTAAGCACTATGCTTTCTCTAACCATAAAATGATATTTTCCCAATTAAGGACTAAGTGCTTTTCCTCACATCTTTGCAAAACTTTTGCTAAATCTTCTAAGCAATCATTGAAAGTTTTTCCATAAATAGAAAAATCATCCATAAAAACTTTCATGATTTCTTCTATCATATCAAAAAATATAAACATCATGCACCTTTAGAACGAAGCCAGAGTGTTGCATAATCCGAAAGACATCCTGCGATAAGCATAGGTTCCATAGGGACAAGTAAATGTAGTTTTGCTTTAGTCATCAGGATGGATCGGGATTTGATGATAGCTAGAATACCCATCAAGGAAACAAAAGAAAGAATGCTTTGTAAGCCGTTCCAACATCTCATCGATGAAGGGTAACAGGAAGTGATCTTTCTTTGTTGCCTCGTTAAGTTTTTAGTAATCAATGCACATCCACCATCCTGTGATGGTTCGTTGTTGGATTAATTCATGTTTTTTTTTTCATTTTTTACCACAATCATGCTCCCTTTCTTTGGTACAACTTGTACCGGGCTTACCCACTCACTATATGGCATGGGATAGATTATCCTAGCATGCAAAAGTTTCAAAACCTCTTTCCTCACAACTTCTCTCATCGCATTGTTAAGCCTATGTTGGGGCTCCCTAGAAGGTGTACATGTTGGATCTATGGGAATGCGATGGGTGCAAAGGGTAGGATTAATCCCCTTGAGGTCTTCGAGTGAGTAGCTGAAAGTAGAGTGATGCTTTTGTAAAATAGTAACGAGTCGGAGGGTCTTATCCTTAGAGAGCTTATCACTAATAATCACAGGAGACTCCCTATTGTTGTTTAGAAAAGCGTATTTCAAACCTGAAGGAAGGGGTTTGAGCACAATGGGGTGTTTTGGTGGCTCTTGAGTTTCATCTAGAGGGAAAGGATCTCGCTGTTCTTTTTCATCTTGGATGAACTCCTAGGTGTCTTCTTTGAGATGTTTGTCGAAAGCTTCTAGGAGAGAAGCTGCCATAATCTCCTCCATTGGATCTTGCTCAGGACTCAACTCTGTCTTAACTTGTAATGAGCGAGTGATGGGAATAGATAGGTTTATGCTTTTCTCGAGACTCAAATTTATACTCCCCTTTCTTCCTTCATGTAGAAGCCTCTCTATTGGATGCCCTATTGAAAGATCGAACTCCTAAATATCAAAAACATAAAAACTAAGATACACCTTGGTTTCGTCTACTTTGATAGGGATGAGGTGAAAAATTCCTTCACTAGGAAGGATTTGCCCTGAGAGACTTTTTAAGAGTTTGGTTGTTGGAGTTAAGTGCATATTTTTAGAAAGGGTATGTGCAAAATATTTAGACATAAGATTTATTCCTACAAATGGATTATAAAAAGCATCAAAGGAGGTTTTACAAATCTGGCAATGTATGGAGGTAAAGGGAGAATCTAAATGAACAATTTTAGGAGAAAGCTTGGGTTCTCCCAACCACTCGTTGCTTACAATTGTTGTCAACTCCTTCACAGTCTTTTTAAGAAACTTCTCTTCAGTTGGGTTAGGAAGATGCTGGTTAGGTGTTGATGGTGCTGAAGATTTCCTTATTGCATAATAATTCAAGGTGTTTCCAAAATCGGAGAAGAGCTCGTCCTCGAATTCAAACATATTTTCTAAAGGCGGAATTTCTTCCTTCTTTGGTGGTTAAAGAACTTGGAGGGCAGTTGAGGCTTCAAGTGGAGTAACTAAATGCTTAGGCTCAACTATCATAGGTTCTTCCTCATGAGTTTTCTCAACTACGTCTTCTGGTCCATCATTATGAACGCTGGTGTAGGGGGTGTTATCTAGGATTTTTCTCCCTTCACTAACAGAACAATGTAAAAAGGCACCTCAAGAAGCTATGTCAAGAAACTGTGTGGTCTCCCCACTTAGACCCATATAAAAGTGTTGTAAAAGCATAGGGGTCTTGAATGGGAAGATTAGGCCCAGAATTAACTAGGTCACTAAAACGCGCCCATGTCGCACCTAGAGATTCTTTTTCTTTCTGTTTAAAAGATAGAACCTCTATTCGAAGGCTAACCAGTCCAGAGATGGGAAAGAAAGATAAGCAAAAGCTAGAACATAAAGCTTCTCAATCTCCTTATACACTCCCTACGGTTCGGGTATACCAATGTTTAGTTGTTCCCATCAAAGAGAACAGAAATAGCTTCCAAAAACTTTCATGTGACATACCTGCGATTTGCAAGAATGCACAAGTTTGCTCAAACTCTCGTAGGTGAGTATATGGGTTTTCATCACCTTCTCCTGAGAATGATTGTTCCTAGGACAAATTTATTAAACACGGACGCAACTCATAGCCAGGTGTAAGGATAGGTTTTTGTTGGCATTTCTTAGCGTCACCACTAGGATTTCTGTATGCGTTCAGAAATATTCCACAAGCGCATAGACATATCATTGTAGCATTTCACCTGGAAGTATTCGGGTATCATTCATTTATATTTTCCCAAAGGAAGGCATGGTGTAAAAGTCTCTAGTAGGGACTTGGTCAAGATAACATGACTATATAATAGACCAAAGTTCATAATAGGGGTAAGCCAGGATAAATATTGGATAATGTGATACACACACTCGAGCCAATCTCAAGGATAAAGATAAAAGAAATAATAAAGAATAAAAGAATAAATCTAGACTGGAGCAGGCTTATCTTATATAGCTATGCTAAGCAGATAGTCAAAGAAATACATGAGTTTCTAAGGTTAGAGATTCTAAGTTAAGATAGCTTTGGTCATTATAAACTTACTTCGAGCACCGGAGCGCACCTGATCCACCAGGCGATACTGGCCATTAGCTCTATGTTGAACCCGAACGTGGGGGATTACGAGGGATGAACAGGGTTGTCACCTCCTGCCGCCTACCGCTCAACTATGGGGAATGAGGCAAATGAAGGTAGTCTCTAGCCTAGACACATGTCTATGCTATCGACTACTACTCTAGCATTGGCCAGGAACATCTGTCTTTATCAGGAGTCCTGTCACACCCGGTTTTCTAAAGAACAAAACCAGGCTAATCATATGTGTGCCCAGGAAGTCCACACATATGCCAGAATGAAAAAATATCAGAAACAATGTTATTATATAACGTATACATAGCTATATTAACACTTACATCAGAGTATCGCGGAACGGTGACTAAACTTCGGGCTCCATTCTTCTCAGGGATGGCTGACTGGGGGTAACATATGCCTAGCACTTCTACTAGTCTTCTGGAAACTCCACTACACCTTTGTCCTTCTTCCGAGTAGCATCTTACTACACACTGGAGTGTTGGGGAAATAGCAAGAGTGAGTCCATGTCGAACTCAACAAGTATAACACAGGGTTCATGAGGCTCAAAAAGGCTAGACACTGTTTAACTGCGTTTAGCTTTTAATCATCATATAATTAGCAATTGAGTAGCATCAAGGTATTCCAATTCCCATTAATGAACCAATGATCAATTGTAATAATGATAATGAATAGCATTAACATAAGCATAATAATAATTAACAATAATTAAACATGATATAGCAATGGTGATCATCTATCTGTAGATGTTCTAATGCCGCTCGTATCCGTGAGCACGGCTAGTATACCAGTTTTTAACTCTGCGCAGAGGTGTACACTTTCACTGTGAGTCATAACTTCCAAATGCATGGGTTCGCGACTCCCCAAAACACCAGAAATCATATAAAGCCACTTAAAGGTTCGTCTAACAAGTTAGGGTCATTAGATTCACTCGGCAGGCAGATGTAGAACCCCCTTCCCTGTGGCACAACAACCGCAGCCTATACACACTAGGCCAAGGGCTCGCACTACACCCAAAGTGGCAAGCCATTCTTACGCCATTTAAGGTAACCACTAACAAGCTAGAAAAGGTCCTTCAAGCAACTAAAGCCAGAGCCATATAGCCCTCATAGTTGTACTGTATGTCCCGGATGATCATGTACAGATAAGTCCTTATGGAGAGAAACCAGAGCAACAATATAACCCCTTGCCCTAGCCCCCTTTTCAACAGTAATAAAATCATCATTAAAGGTTAATTGTTTAATCCATTAATCAAATTACAAGATCATTGTTCATAGTTAAGCACTAGCAATAGCTACCCAAATGCACAACCCATAGGTGACAAGGAAAAGATATCAATAGCTAAGTTATAATCTCTATGGTTGTCAAGGAAGACACATGCATATGAATGATATTTTCTGTGAATAGGACAACAAGGATGGTCCCATGTTATACTTGCCTTAATCAAAGCTTTCCTGTTGATACTGCTGGTCTGGCTCAAAATAATACTTCTGATCGTCAAGAAATTGCTCACCGTCTATACTTGATCGTCAAGCATCAACACACAATCATCCGAGCAATCATACACAAAGCAAACAAAGAGACATAATTAAAACAATACACCAACAGTAGCAAAATAATATAAAAAGTTTGTAAAACCCTTCTACACGTTACTACGATCACACAGACGCAAAGATCACCAAATTCGGAGTTAAAACGTATAAGTTATGAATTTTCTAAGATTTCCTATAGATAAATAATTATTTTAATATAAACTCGAAAATTAAACTTTCCCAACCTACTGTACAACTATACTAACATGTAGATCTCGCAAATACGAACCTAACGCAACTTGAACGGGTCAAATCGGAGTTAAAACGAAGATTTTATGATCAAAATAAGTTTAGTGGCAAAACTGTAAATAGTATCATCTTCTACCTTGAGCTGGGAGGAACTCCGGTCAGCCATGGTGGTACCTCGCCGGAGAAAAACAAGATGAGATGGGAACTCGATGAAACAGCGATGGATTCGTGCAAACGGATATACCACGGTGTAGAGAACGACGAGGGCTGCCTCTTGGTGGTGGTGGCTGGCGTCGGAACGCGACGGTTTGGCCGGAAAAGCTCGTCGGAAGTTCACCGGAACGCAAGCTGTAGATGCAGAACTTCGGCGAGAGGTGGAGGGATCTACGAGCGACGGCTCGCAATAAGGGTTGTACTTCTGAAATCAGGGCGTCGAGGGCTACGCCGGCATATATATAGTCGTAGGGTTTGGAAACTTTTCGGATTTTCTTAATTTCGGGATTATTTTAATTCCGCGAATAAAATAATTCCAGAAAAATCTAGAATTACCTTTTTGGCCGTGAAAAATAGTCCGGAGCTCAGAAAAATCACGGGAAAAATCCTGGAGACTCTTGGAGAGATAAGGAACTCAACTAAATGAGTTTGAGCTCATGAAAAGATTGATGAAGAGATCAAGGAAAAAGATTAAGCTCACGGAAATTGAAATTTTAAATCCAGAAAATGCCAAAAAAATTTCCGGTGAGAAGTAAACGTCGTCCTATGGTATTTTGAAAATAATAGCACTCACCAACACCAAAGACAAGCATCACACAAACACCACATTATCAAATTAATATGAAAAAGTTTTAAACCACAATTTTCTATATTTAAATTAGCAGCAACTTAACTTATCTAATAAATTTATTCAAATATTAAAATTATTTATTTTATTTAGTATTTTTCATGCACAACCCAAAATAGGAAATTTTGGGTGTGACAAATCTACCCCACTTAACAGGAATCTCGTCCCGAGATTCGGAGAGACTAGGGAGAAAGATAAAGTTGATCTGCAAGTCTTCACTTTTCTTTCGTCAACTCCTATCCAATGATGATGCCACAAACTCATAACCAACTTTGTAAATGTCTCCTTTAGACCCTTATGATTCTTGTAGATGGTTCTAACAGGTTACCCACCCTGAGAAAGGATACCTGTGCTCGATAGTGACTTTGCAACCATGTAGATAGCTGATGCTTCCAGATGACGAAACAGAACCTATAAACCTTCATCTTGTATCGTCTTTTAGTTCGGCAAACCCCCTTAAGAAGAGATCAACTAGAGAACACCAAAGGATAACTTGCATTTGTTTCTGAGTGATGACTACCATCATGTCCTTCTGGCATCCCAAAGAGATTCATAAGCATATACAAGAACAAGTAATCCTACACTTCCTCGCGAGCAGAAAAATGGCAATGCAGAAATACAGTTATATCTCGAGTTCTACGAATCCAATGATATTGTAGCTTATACCGTTGGAAAGCTTATCAAATTTACTACAACTTCCTTATAGAATTCTTCTCCAGATTCTGCAGTTAACGTGGTCGAAAACTGTGCACAACAGAAACTATTCCAGATTGCTGACAGCATAGATACGTCGCCTTGTGATTTTCATAAATCCCAAACCATAATAGCTATCAGGGTAGTTCTTACGGTCAGAGAAAGATATTGAAGTCTACTATTGTCCAGAATTTATTCATGATTTTTGGACATCCAAAAATAGAGGTACAAGATAAGGAAGACAGACTGCTCTGGAAAGACAGGATAAGGTAGGAACGAGATTAAGAGAGACTAGAGAGATAGATAACACTAATCTTCAAGTCTTCACGCTTCTTTGATTTATGTTGATGAGATATAAGACATGGATCAAGGATAGCCAAAAGATGACAAGAAAGATAAGGTTTGATCTTCAGTTCTTGGTACCTCGTCGCTTGAGATTGATGATGGTAACGGACACTACCCCACTTAACAAAGATTTTGTTCCACCTGACAATGTCATTGAAGGAAACACTTTCTCTAAGGCTTGCTGCTATCGATGAGTCCTTCACTTAAAACTTACTAAACATACTTGATATGGGGGTGATGTCATCTAAGTTTTCATGAAACTAACTATAGACTTCCAATCATAGAGATAACCACTTCTTCCAAGTGAAGCTCTAGGACATACGAAACATTCATCTTGCAACACTCACAACTTTGTTACCCCCTTAAGAAAAAGAAACTAGGGGACACCAAAGTAACTCACATCCCTTTTATACTAGATAACCATAATCATCTCTAATGTAAGATTCCCAGGCAAATCAATGAGATTCAAAGATATCCAATGATATATTCACTTGTACAAGATAAGGAAGTAATGCAGAAAATTTCTGGGCGAATTCCAATTTTAGCAGTTCAGTAAATCTGGCATAAATCGAGCTACAAAGATCCAAATGAAGTGATCTTTACATGGTTGGAAAGCTTATGAAATTATCTACAACTTTTATTAATAACACTTTTCCAGGTTCTGTCATTAAATTAATCAAAAACAGAGCTTAGCCAAAACTGTTCCAGAATTCCAGACTGTGCAGTAACCTCAACTTAGAACAGGTATATCTCTTAGCTCAAAATAGGTAAAAAGGTAAATCCAGTGGGTTTGGAAAGATACAGAAGTCTAGTTATTCCCAGTAAAATTTCATAAATTTCTCATGTCCATATCTTGAGATATATCAGAAACATTGCAGACTGCTATAGAAATCAGCATGCGGAGTATTACGTAAAACCTACCCCACTTAGCATAGATCAAGCTACTCCTCAAGACTTATACCTTCCGAGCCACTTTCAAAACACGAGAACAAGAACAACACACAAGCAACACATCAAGCACAACAAGCACACATCACATCATCGGTACTACATGTGCTTCTTCAACAATGGTGGTCATCCTATGGGAAAAGTATGGATGATGAAAGGCCATCAAATCTTTGAACCAGGTAAGATCAGAAAACTTTTAGTAAAAGCAACGTAAAACAAATTCCAAGGGAGTAAGAAATATTAGCTCAAAGGAAGCTACCAAGGATGGGATACAACAAGACAAGGAAGAGGAAATAGTCAAAATCAATGAGTCAGGGGATGACAAAATAGCTTTACAGTAAAATAAGTTTTAGAATACGTCCAGTGCTACTTGGCATACGTCCTACAGTCAACACCGCTCTGATACCACTCTGTCACACCCGGTTTTCTAAAGAACAAAACCAGGCTAATCATATGTGTGCCCAGGAAGTCCACACATATGCCAGAATGAAAAAAATATCAGAAACAATGTTATTATATAACGTATACATAGCTATATTAACACTTACATCAGAGTATCGCGGAACGGTGACTAAACTTCGGGCTCCATTCTTCTCAGGGACGGCTGACTGGGGGTAACATATGCCTAGCACTTCTACTAGTCTTCTGGAAACTCCACTACACCTTTGTCCTTCTTCCGAGTAGCATCTTACTACACACTGGAGTGTTGGGGAAATAGCAAGAGTGAGTCCATGTCGAACTCAACAAGTATAACACAGGGTTCATGAGGCTCAAAAAGGCTAGACACTGTTTAACTGCGTTTAGCTTTTAATCATCATATAATTAGCAATTGAGTAGCATCAAGGTATTCCAATTCCCATTAATGAACCAATGATCAATTGTAATAATGATAATGAATAGCATTAACATAAGCATAATAATAATTAACAATAATTAAACATGATATAGCAATGGTGATCATCTATCTGTAGATGTTCTAAGGCCGCTCGTATCCGTGAGCACGGCTAGTATACCAGTTTTTAACTCTGCGCAGAGGTGTACACTTTCACTGTGAGTCATAACTTCCAAATGCATGGGTTCGCGACTCCCCAAAACACCAGAAATCATATAAAGCCACTTAAAGGTTCGTCTAACAAGTTAGGGCCATTAGATTCACTCGGCAGGCAGATGTAGAACCCCCCTTCCCTGTGGCACAACAACCGCAGCCTATACACACTAGGCCAAGGGCTCGCACTACACCCAAAGTGGCAAGCCATTCTTACGCCATTTAAGGTAACCACTAACAAGCTAGAAAAGGTCCTTCAAGCAACTAAAGCCAGAGCCATATAGCCCTCACAGTTGTACTGTATGTCCCGGATGATCATGTACAGATAAGTCCTTATGGAGAGAAACCAGAGCAACAATATAACCCCTTGCCCTAGCCCCCTTTTCAACAGTAATAAAATCATCATTAAAGGTTAATTGTTTAATCCATTAATCAAATTACAAGATCATTGTTCATAGTTAAGCACTAGCAATAGCTACCCAAATGCACAACCCATAGGTGACAAGGAAAAGATATCAATAGCTAAGTTATAATCTCTATGGTTGTCAAGGAAGACACATGCATATGAATGATATTTTCTGTGAATAGGACAACAAGGATGGTCCCATGTTATACTTGCCTTAATCAAAGCTTTCCTGTTGATACTGCTGGTCTGGCTCAAAATAATACTTCTGATCGTCAAGAAATTGCTCACCGTCTATACTTGATCGTCAAGCATCAACACACAATCATCCGAGCAATCATACACAAAGCAAACAAAGAGACATAATTAAAACAATACACCAACAGTAGCAAAATAATATAAAAAGTTTGTAAAACCCTTCTACATGTTACTACGATCACACAGACGCAAAGATCACCAAATTCGGAGTTAAAACGTATAAGTTATGAATTTTCTAAGATTTCCTATAGATAAATAATTATTTTAATATAAACTCGAAAATTAAACTTTCTCAACCTACTGTACAACTATACTAACATGTAGATCTCGCAAATACGAACCTAACGCAACTTGAACGGGTCAAATCGGAGTTAAAACGAAGATTTTATGATCAAAACAAGTTTAGTGGCAAAACTGTAAATAGTATCATCTTCTACCTTGAGCTGGGAGGAACTCCGGTCAGCCATGGTGGTACCTCGCCGGAGAAAAACAAGATGAGATGGGAACTCGATGAAACAGCGATGGATTCGTGCAAACGGATATACCACGGTGTAGAGAACGACGAGGGCTGCCTCTTGGTGGTGGTGGCTGGCGTCGGAACGCGACGGTTTGGCCGGAAAAGCTCGTCGGAAGTTCACCGGAACGCAAGCTGTAGATGCAGAACTTCGGCGAGAGGTGGAGGGAGCTACGAGCGGCGGCTCGCGATAAGGGTTGTACTTCTAAAATCAGGGCGTCGAGGGCTACGCCGGCATATATATAGTCGTAGGGTTTGGAAACTTTTCGGATTTTCTTAATTTTGGGATTATTTTAATTCCGCGAATAAAATAATTCCAGAAAAATCTAGAATTACCTTTTTGGCCGTGAAAAATAGTCCGGAGCTCAGAAAAATCACGGGAAAAATCCTGGAGACTCTTGGAGAGATAAGGAACTCAACTAAATGAGTTTGAGCTCATGAAAAGATTGATGAAGAGATCAAGGAAAAAGATTAAGCTCACGGAAATTGAAATTTTAAATCCAGAAAATGCCAAAAAAATTTCCGGTGAGAAGTAAACGTCGTCCTATGGTATTTTGAAAATAATAGCACTCACCAACACCAAAGACAAGCATCACACAAACACCACATTATCAAATTAATATGAAAAAGTTTTAAACCACAATTTTCTATATTTAAATTAGCAGCAACTTAACTTATCTAATAAATTTATTCAAATATTAAAATTATTTATTTTATTTAGTATTTTTCATGCACAACCCAAAATAGGAAATTTTGGGTGTGACAAGTCCTCTACTAGAGCATCTGTCACGGGGACGGACAATAAACCCACAAGAAAACAATGTAAGTTTCTCAAATGATTCTCTTGATCGTTCAATGTGTATGAAACCTTACCAAAGGCATTTGAATTTTTTGCCTTCTTTTCATATCCTACCACTAATGGCTTTGAGTAGAGTTTTGGGTAGGTATGAAAGTAGGGCATACTTGCATCACATATTTTGCTAAGTCAAGGACCAGACCTTAAGGAGATGTAAGTCATACACTTTGATCAAGACGTGCAAGTTTATGGAATTTTTATAAAGTCCTAATTCTAAATATTTTTGGTACTCCTTTGGACCATGAATCTCTTACTTTTTGGATGAATGCCTTTATTCGAAAGTATGGGCTATCTTTATTTCTTTATTTCTTTCTCTTTTCTTCTCTTCATGCTCTTTGGCATGTATTTTTTTCTCTCATGCCTTTTGGTATGGATATTTTTTATTTTATTTTCTTTCTCTTTTTTTAAGCATAGCCCATACTATTCTTTTTAGCATATGAATATTTTTGAGAGAGAGACACATGATAAATGAATGGAGTAATTATTTGGTGGACCAAAAAAGGATGTTTTTGTGTAACTCCCAGTGTAAGAGTTAGCAGTTTTATTTATGGGTGTACGTGTGTCTTGATTATGGGCGCATGACGAGAATCTCAACAAGGGTCACAACAATTTGACAAAGCTCAATGTAATAACAAGTAGCATATGACTAAGGTTTTAAATTTGAATATCATGTCATATGACCTTGTGATGAGGACATTGTCATGCTGGACACACCGACGCTTTGGTCTTCCCTAAGTTACAATTCGTCCCCAACTCAGCTACCACGTCACCCTTGGATTCAGCAAACACGTCGTCACTGTTTCGGTCATAACTTTCTCATACAACATCGAAACAGGGTGTTCTTGGATGCGTTGGAAAGGGGACGATGACGCCATCGTTTTGGATCTAGTCCCAGCTCTAGAAGGTCCGTGGATCATTCTGTGTGACCATGGCAAGGTGCTGTGTCACCTATTTGGGCCAACTTGGCCATGTATCGTGTTGGGCCTTAAGCCCAAGTTGTGGGCGCCCAACCCCTGGCCGCCCCCAACCCTAGGTCGAGTCTTAGACTATAAACACAACCGCTGCCACTGCTAGCCAATTGGGTTTTGTTTAGAGTTTAGTTGTCCATCAAGAAACTGAATCGTTTATTATAATTGTGGTGACAAATCCTTTTACAGTGATATAGGACCCCTGTTCTTGATCTCCTCCACTGTGTCGATTAGTCCTTTGGAACTGAGTTCTCGAACCCTCTATTGACATTCGTGTCATTCATATTTGCAATTTCAGATTGCGTGTTTTACCTTCTTGCTTGTGCTCTTTGATTCGCTTGCAGGAAAAGCCTTCTTGGCGAGGTCAATCAAGTTGTGCTTGATTGATAACCAACGGAGCAGTGGTGTAACGGTTGCAGGGTTCGAATTATGTCTGATTTGAAGCCAGATTGCCAACATCAAGATCTCCACAAATCGAACTTACCAGCTACCTCTCGGAAGATCGGACCTGTACTCATCAATTGGTATCAAAGCTTTCAGGTGTACCACGAGGTATATTCTCGTTTGCCTTAGATTTATATTTGTTCATTACCTAGAGTCCACAAAAAGCCCAAAAATATTTTAATTTCCACTGTCCTATCGCCCTTGTGCCTTTGCAATTTCGTTTCAGATTCGCGTTGTTGAGTTTGTGTCCGTGGTCGAGTCTTGTTGCTGGTTTAGGATTGTGTTCGTGGTCATAGTTCAATCGCCCGTTGTTATGATTTTTGTTTTCCGCCACTATCCCATCCACCATTCCCAAACAACAAGTCGAAGCCACCACATTACTCGACTTGCCCCGCTAGCCGCCTTGTGTAACTTCTCGCCGCCGCGCAAACCCTAGATAGGTTGCCAGCCGCTCTTATTTTGCCTGCATCGCAGCCATCCTTACATCATCAGTCGAATACCTACTGCTGTTAGTCATAGGGATGATCTTGTGATCATTATTGGAGTTTAGGGACGTTTTGCCCTAACTGTCGCTGCCGTGTTGTGCCTTCCGGAAAACATAACTTGAGATACCTTCGGTAAAACAGGCATAATTTTTCATTCGTTTATCAAAAAAATCTGAAATTTTTACAGCAGCTTCTTGACACCATTTGGAGCTGACCCAAACTGGGCTTTGGTTTCATCAAAATTGCCAAAAAAAATCGGGAAAATAAAGAAAAAAATTGTCAAAGTTTTTGCACGCTTTTCAGAGAACGTGCTGTATTTCTGTAGACCACATCCCACCTCAGTTGTAGGTACCAATTTTTGTGGTTGCATCTTTTTTATCCTTATTCAAAGAAAAATATAAAAAAATGGTGAAAAAATAAAAAAGTTTGATTCCTACTAGTGCCTTTTGGAAAATTCCGGAAAAAATTCAGGAAAAAAGAAAAATCCGGGTTATTTGCTTGTTCTGTGAGTTCTTTCCATCGTCCTTTGTTTTCAACTTGTTGCGCTACATCTCGACACGTCTTAGCCAGCACCTGTGATTTGTACTTTGGATCCGGATCGAACAATCGCTAATCTGCATTTGTTAATTGTTAATCATTGCTGTCATATTGTGTGCCTATCCATAGCTCCACATATTCTTCTGTCAGCACAGGTTTATCTTGTAACTGTTACCCACGTTTAACAACAGATTACTTCGCCACTTTGGTTTTGCTCCATTTGGCGTTGGTAAGAATACAGGCAAGACGGTGGTAAGCCACTTGTGATTTTGCATTCCACTTTCACCACCACCACCACTTGTTTCCTTTTAGTTGATAGGGATAATACTTTGGTGTTGTCTTTTTCTATCTTCTAACCATGGCAGGATCTCTGACGGACTTCAATGAGTGTGTGTCAAAGGATGAGCTTACAACGTTCATGACTGAACAACGTAATCTTATGACCGAGCTGACGCGCAATGTAAACAATCTGGTCACCCGCATTGAACAGCTTGAGCAACGCCCTCCACCTCATTGTGCTGATGATGAAGATGCGGATGCTTTTGGTGATGAAGATGCGAATGCTGACAGTGATGCCCGTCGCCGCCTCAACTTCAACCGTCACGGTATGGGAGGTAATAATCATGGTAATAATGATCCTTTTGCTAAAATTTAATTTAGCCTTCCTCCTTTTGCTGGTAATGTTGATCCAGTGGCATATTTAGATTGGGAGCTTGGTGTTCAACAAAAATTTGATTCTCATAATGTTCCTGCTGAGCATAGAGTTAGACTTGCTACTAGTGAGTTTACTAATTTTGCTTTGTTCTGGTGGAGTGATCTTTGCAATGCTAATAATGCTGTTGTTGTGCCTCAAACTTGGAATGCTTTAAAGCAACGTATGAAATCTCGTTTTGTTCCTCCTTATTACCAATGTGATTTACGTTTGAAACTACAAACTTTAAAACAAGGTGATAAAGGAGTAGAAGCATACTATAAAGAATTGCTTATTGGGTTAGCCCGTTGTGGTATAAATGAAGATGATAATGATGCTAGTGCTAGATTTTTTGGTGGTTTAAACCATGATATACAGAACATACTTGATTACAAAGAATGGTGCAATTTTTCCCAATTGTATCATCTTGCTATTAAGGCAGAACATGAAGTACAGGGCCACAAACAACACCAGCCTTTTAGGTCTAAAAATGGGAGGAATTTTCAGTAGCGTTCTGAGCCAGAGACGCCCAAGCTTCCTATTGTATCACAGCCATCTACACCTCCATTTTCTTCTGGGGTAAGTAAATTGTCTAATGTGCAGAAGAAAGGTGCCACTCCGGGTGCTTCTACTAGCTCCTCCTCGTCCAGGTCTAAAATCATTTGCCACCGATGCAAAGGCATGGGACATGTCTTGAAGGATTGCCCCAGTCGTCCCGCTTTCATTGCTACCGAGGATGGATATGTAAGTGCTAGTGATGTTGAAGATGATTTAGCCCTTGCTGCTAACATTGATGCAGATTCCACCGAGGGCGATCAAGACAAGGAGGCCATCATCATTGACTCCGTGGCTGCTGCCACAGACTATCCTAGCCTTCTTGTACAACGTGTGGGACATGAAGAAGAGATGACGATCCAATGTCACAATTTGTTCCACATGTATTTCATTGTGCAGGGTTGTCGTGTTCTCACTATTATTGATAGCGGGAGTTGCAATAACTTGGTGAGTTCAGATTTGGTGGAGAAGCTTGGCTTGAACACACGACAACATTCGTATCCATATAAACTTCAATGGTTCAATAATAGTGGTAAGACTAAGGTAACTAAATCAGCACGCATTAGCTTTTTCACATGCTCTTATCATGATACTGTTGATTTTGATGTTGTCCCTATGCAAGCTTGTTCCATTTTGTTAGGTCACCCATGGGAATTTGATAATGATGCTTTACACCATGGTAGAACTAATACATACACTATCATACATAAGGACAAGAAAATTACATTGCTACCTTTGTCTCCTACGGATATTATTAAACATGCTAATGAGATTAAAAATAAACCTCCAACTGACATTGCTAAAAATAATGGGATTAAGTTAAAAGGAGGTGTTTTTCTTGCTACAACTTCTGCTACTACTGAGTTATGTGATAATCCTGATGCACCATGTTATACTATGTTTTCTCAACCTATTATGTCTGGTGCATTGCCTGCTGTCACTAACCTTTTGCAGGAGTTCGCTGATGATGGGATGAAGTCGAGGACGACTCCAATTCTAGGAGGGGATGATGAGGACATCGCCAAGATGGAGTCAAGGACAACTCTAATTCAAGAAGGGGAGGATGATGAGGACATCGCCACGCTGGACACACCGACGCTATGGTCTTCCCCAAGTTACAATTCATCCCTAACTCAACTGCCACGTCACCCTCGGATTCAGCAGACACGTCATCACTGTTTCGGTCATAACTTTCTCATACGACATCGAAACGGGGTGTTCTTGGATGCATTGGAAAGGGGACGACGACGCCATCGTTTTGGATGGGTTGTCGTGTTCTCACTATTATTGATAGCGGGAGTTGCAATAACTTGGTGAGTTCAGATTTGGTGGAGAAGCTTGGCTTGAACACACGACAACATTCGTATCCATATAAACTTGAATGGTTCAATAATAGTGGTAAGACTAAGGTAACTAAATCAGCACGCATTAGCTTTTTCACAGGCTCTTATCATGATACTGCTGATTTTGATGTTGTCCCTATGCAAGCTTGTTCCATTTTGTTAGGTCGCCCATGGGAATTTGATAATGATGCTTTACACCATGGTAGAACTAATACATACACTATCATACATAAGGACAAGAAAATTACATTGCTACCTTTGTCTACTACGGATATTATTAAACATGCTAATGAGATTAAAAATAAACCTCCAACTGACATTGCTAAAAATAATGGGATTAAGTTAAAAGGAGGTGTTTTTCTTGCTAAAACTTCTGCTACTACTGAGTTATGTGATAATCCTGATGTACCATGTTATACTATGTTTTCTCAACCTATTATGTCTGGTGCATTACCTGATGTCACTAACCTTTTGCCGGAGTTCGCTGATGATGGGATGAAGTCGAGGACGACTCCAATTCTAGGAGGGGATGATGAGGACATCGCCAAGATGGAGTCAAGGACAACTCCAATTCAAGAAGGGGAGGATGATGAGGACATCGCCACGCTAGACACACCGACGCTATGGTCTTCCCCAAGTTACAATTCGTCCCTAACTCAACTGCCACGTCACCCTCGGATTCAGCAGACACGTCATCACTGTTTTGGTCATAACTTTCTCATACGACATCGAAACAGGGCGTTCTTAGATGTGTTGGAAAGGGGACGACGACGCCGTCGTTTTGGATCTAATCCCAGCTCCGGAAGGTCCGTGGATCATTCTGTGTGACCACGGCAAGGTGCTGCATCACCTATTTGGGCCAACTTGGCCATGTATCGTGTCGGGACTTAAGCCCAAGTTGTGGGCGCCCAACCCCTGGCCGCCACGAACCCTAGGTCGAGTCTTAGATTATAAACATAGCCACCACTGCTGCTAGAAAATTGAGTTTTGTTTAGAGTTTAGTTTTCCATCGAGAAACTGAATCATTCATTGTAACTGTGGTGACAAATCCTTTTACAGTGATCCAGGGCCTCTGTTCTTGATCTCCTCCACTATGTCGATTAGTCCTTTGGAACTGAGTTCTCGAACCCTCTATTGATATTCATGTCATTCATATTTGTAATTTCAGATTGTGTGTTTTACCTTCTTGCTTGTGCTCTTCGATTTGCTTGCAGGAAAAGCCTTCTTGGCGAGGTCAATCAAATTGTGCTTGGTTGATAACCAACAGAGCAGTGGTGTAACGGTTGCAGGGTTTGAATCATGTCTAATTTAAAGCCAGATCGCCAACATCAAGATCTCCACAAATCGAACTTACCAGCTACCTCTCGGAAGATCGGGCCTGTACTCATCACCTTGGTAGGTATTCATAATCATTGAGGAACTTGAAATTTTAGCATTTTTGAAAGTGAAATCTCTGGATGTTAAGTCTCTCTTAGAACAAAGTCATAGGGAATTCTAGTTTTACCATATCATAACTCATAACAAATTAGAAAAGGAGCATGCATTTGCAACCCACAAGTTTTCAAGTTTTTACGATGAGACTTTTTTAGCCAACAAACTTAAATTTTGGGGAATACTAAGTTCTAACCTAGGCACAGATGAATTATAGACAATGCAACTATTCATCATTTCAACTTAGGAGAAACTAAACATTCCTTAAACACATATGAGAGTGGAATTCATATTTTTGGTATTTTTGTCATATTTCATTTTTTGGTATTTTTATTTTTTAGATTTTTTCAAATGCTAATAAATAATAAATGCAGAAAATAAATATGGAAATTAAAAATACGAGAAGATACAAGGTACCTCTGTTGGGTCCTCCCCCAAGCTAGCTTGAGGCCAGTTCCTTTGTGAAGACTCCGAAAGAAGGTATATTATTTTTATTTATGTATTTTTATTTGATTTTGAACTTAGCCATGTCTATACTCAGTAGTTGGTTTGTTCAATGATCAAATTTAAACATTACATTTACATTTGATCAAGGTAGACTAATCAACCTAAGCACCATGCTAAAATTGAACAGACTAAGCATGATCGCGCAAGAACCATGCCCAAACCAAAACGTACTTTGTATAAAACATGGAAGAGAAGACCAAAAATTAATTCTATAGTAAAGGAAGGTAAACTTAAACTTTTGATTGTAGCATAGTTTATAGTTTTGTTTATATAAGAATTTTAAGCAAAGAATAAAAGATAACTACCAATTTACCTTCGACATGGGCTCACTATTTAAAGTCCAATGAGCAGGATTCTTCTCCTTCATTCCTTGATTGATTATGGAACATTTGTGCCCAGAGAAGTGGGTGTGGATGCTGATCCTTTTATCTACCATACCTGTCGGGTACCAATTTTAGGGTACCCAAAGAAGGGGAACTAATGGTCCCAAACGATCAAAATCGAATGGACGATCAGAGGATGTGACCGCGGCTTCGCTCAACCCCTTGTGCTTGGTCCCAGCCGCGCCTGACCCCTAGGGGAAAACTTCGCCTCATCCGACCCTGGGGGGCCGCGGGGACCATCTCGCCTGACCCCTCAGGAGCGGAACCTTTCTGCCCGACCCAAGGGCCATGGGGTCGGCCTCGGGTGTGGGCTCCTACGAGGGCCCCCGCCGTCCCCAACTGCCACGAACATGGGTGGTGGGCCCTAGACCATGCCCCTAGCACTAGAGGGGGCGGGAGCACCTCGACATGACCAACGGTAGCCACAGGCTATACCTTGGCACCCATGTCTAAAACAGAGCCAGGTGTACTGGCATTGTGTGGCTCGATCCTCATGCGACTCCAAACGAGGAGATCGGTTGGCCGTATCACATGACAGGGAGGGACCAGGCGACACGGTCGAGCGGCGGTGCCTGTAACACCCCAGGTGTTTGACTTGCATCTGTGCATCATATGAGCATGACATGAACATGTGCACCATCATTTCATGTGCATTGTCATTGGAAACATAGCATTGAAACATCTGCAACATTCATGTTGAGTGCATGTGCTATACATACATGTGTTGTTTGCAAGTGATGGTATGTGTGTACTGGACTTGTAGTAGTGTGATGTGTGACACCACACCTTGAAACATGATCATGCAACACATGTCACATGCTTCATTAACCCATGCAACACAATGTTTCAATAATTTTCTTAGTGTAGTTTCAATGCACCTTGAGGTGACTTTTGCTCATATGCGATGCTAATTGTGTGACTTGTGGCTTGAAAACATCTTTGACATGTTAAGGGAGCAAAATAAGCTAGGGTCTATATTCATGTTTTGGCCAAAATCCAATTTTGACTAGGTTTAACCCCAATTTGACCATAGCACTGATCTGCTTTGACCAATTTAAAAGTAGTACCTAGAGATCTTGCATGGTTGTGCAACCTTTAATAAAGTTGTAGCAAACTTGATAAGGAACAAAAGTTGTAATATGAACATCTCATGAAAATGCCTAGAACCTATGCAAATAGGGCCCACAAGTCAGTTAGAAGGCTGCCCAACACTTAGAATTATTCTAAGTCTGAAATGTGACATTGCAGTTTCATGGTGGCCTACTTTGGGAGCTTGTAGTTTGAAAACCAGACCAAACCAGCTCTAACCCATATTGACAATTTTGTAGCACTCACTTATATCTACAATATTGTCAACAACATCATCACCTAGTTCTCAAGGGTTTAGGAGATAGAGTGCTTTGAAAATCGGGTTTCAGTCGGGGGGTTAACTGAATCTTAGTTTTAGTTTTCATGTGCCTCACTTTAGGGCACTATATCTCACTAACCAAGCCGAGTTAGCTCATGATCCTATTGACAAACTTGGAGATCTCACTTAGAACTACAGTTTTGTCTTTAACACTTTGGTCCAGTTCGAACTCGTTTGCGAGATCTTGAGCTCCAAACTGGGCCTGTCAGTCGCTCTGATCGGGTTCCATTTCAGAAGTGCAGATAGCGTCGCTGTCGTGGTGACCGAGCTCAGAGCGGCGCTGCCGCGTGGCACTCGTGCTCTACCGGTATCTCCACGTCACGAGCGCATGCGCACTGTGAAGGCCGAGTTGCCCCCTCACCCTCACTCTACCCCGCCATTTTCTGCCCCTCCTTGTCGCCTTCACCATATGAGAGCGGAAGCCGAGTGCAGCGACCGCCGTCGCCACCGTAAATCCACCGCAGCTGAGCACCATCACCCGATTCCTCGTAGCCACAGACGCATCGTGAGCTCCTCTACATCATTGACCACACCACGCGACCGTTTGACCTCAAGTAGAGCTCGCCGAGCTTGCGACTCCACCGCGGCCGCCATTTTCGCCATCAAGCCAAGCTTGCATGTGGTTGCGCCCTCTGAGCCATAACCGCCCTTCTCTCCATCGCTCTGCGTCTGCCCTTGGTCGTTGAAGCTCATGGGGAAAGCCATTTGGGTCGAGCCGTAGCTTCCTCGCCGGAGACGGCAAAGCGTGGCTATGGAGCCGCAATTACCACCGGCATCCTCTTTTCCCACGGCAATAGGGTGTGTTTTCTGGTCGAGGCACTGTGCACGGTCGAGGTGAGCACGTTGGCGCCACCGACCTCACCGGAATCGCCACCGCCGGCAAGCTACCGTCGCCGTCTCCTCCCTCCCCTGTCGGGTGTCTCTGGCATGCGGGTCCCGCTGTCAGCGCAGGCGGGCGGGAGATGGCCATGGGCCGCGCGTGGCTTAGGCAGGCTGAGCCGCGTTGCTGGGCCGCGCTGGCGCATGTGCGGGCGTGCGCGTTGCGGGCCATAGGGGCTGTGGGCCGGCCGGTTTAGTTAGGTTTCGTTTATTTGATTTACTTCAAATATTGGATTTGTACTCCAACTTTGTAATTTCATATCTCATGTTCTAGAGGTTTAAATAGGGTGCTTTAATTTTTGGTGTGCTCTAAATGATGTCTAGTTTATTTAGAAAATATAATATGGGGATGCTAGTTAATAATTTCCGAGGTTTGTAATTAATCTTGGGATGCACTTTAATTAAAAATGTGTTTTAGTAATTTTGTATCTCTTTGTGTATTAATTCAATTGGCATGAAATTTTTGTGAGATGCTAGTCATGGTATAATGATGCTCTAGTTAAATTTTTAGCCTTGTTGGAGGTCATTTTCTCCAATTATGAAATTCCTTTGTTATAGGCTTTATTAGCACTTATCTTTTTGTTATTTTGGTATATCCTAATCTACTTGTCAAATTGAGGTGAAATTTTTATGGTAGCCTCTTTTTGTTATTTTGGTATATCCTAATCTACTTGTCAAATTGAGGTGAAATTTTTATGGTAGCCTCTTGTCAGGTGATTTCCTGTTACCTGCGAGATATAGGGCTTATCAGGTCATAGTTGGCTATATTTGCTATCGTGGAAATGAACCATGTGTTAATGAAATGAAATGAGACCGGGCGGGATGACGATAGTGAAGCAGCAAGGCATGGAGGTCTTGGGTGTGGATCTATCCCCGTCTGTGTTGATTAAGGATCGAGACCTGGAGCCTTCTATGTCATTTTAAACGCATGCCTGACGTTTAGTTGGCCGGCCTGAGGTTGCCGACCACGAAGCCTAGTAGCTCAACTCCGGCTGCGAAGTCAAAAAGTGAAAGTCGCCTCGGAAGGGAGCCAGAGGGTCCAAGGGCAGGTGAGTTAAAAGTCCTGAGCATCCTGGCCACTGGTATCCCCGAGAACGCGGCGCTGTTTGGGCCCACCCTGAGTTGTACCAAAGGTTATCTACGGCTGCCTTTAGTGGGGTTTGCCGGGTGAGTGTCAGGAATACCCCCTCAGCTGAGTTGGAATCTATTCGAGTCGCTGTCTCTCCCGGATAGTGAGAAACTTAACTGGTTATCTCCAGCGTAGATACACTAATTATAAATAATGGTTTAGAATTGATGATAATGATGATGATGGCCTTATTATACCTGCTATGGTTAATATTGTTTGATCCTAAAAAAGTGAGTGCTTTAGTACAGGTGCTAATCTAGTTATCAGGTTAATGATGATCAACTTGATACTTAATCATATAATGGTTACTTATCTGTATTAAGCTTTTCTACAATTGAGTCAAGCTAGCCCACTTTATAAAGCCTTGCATACTCCTTGGTGTCACCTTTGTTTCTGGTTTTTGTCGGGTAAGTCTAGCTGAGTACCTTCTCATATTCAGGGTTTATTCCCACCTGTTGCAGGTAGCAGATTCATACTTGTTGCTGCAAGTATTGTCTTCGCCATGTGGGTGTGAAGACTAGACCCTATGGGCATGGTCTCTATAGTATCTCTTCTGGTATGCTTTTGCAGGATGTGACTATGTACTAGTAGTATTTGAATTTAAATGACTTCAGAAATTATGTTGATTCCGCTAAATTATTTGTACTCTGATGTATGAGATTACTTTTGAACTGTTGTAACAAGTGTTGTGTAATGTTGAATCACTACGATCTTGGTTGCTCTCGGTTTGGTTTGAAATCCCTCGAGATTTCATGGACTACCGGAGTTATATGGGCTCAAGTTTGAGAATTTGATCGTTTCGGCGATTGTTTTTGAACTTGTGCTCTTATAATTTGGACGGTTCCGTTATAGCTGGTATCGGAGCAAGATTCAACCGTAAACACATCATTTGTGTATTTAAACAAAAGCTTTTGTGAAAAATCGTAATTCTAATCTAAAGAGTGCCAATGGTCATATCCTTTATGCCCAAAAAGGGACTATTAGGTGGCTTACGAAGGTACTAACTTGGGGGTTCTTGCTTGTTTTCTATTTTCGTTGTCCATACGGCGTGCTATTGTATGGATGCCATCCGCTTGGGTGGTAATGTATGGATCAAAATACCTCTACGCCTTGGTAAGTGGGAGTTGTGAGAGCATGACCGTCCAACCGTCGGTCTAGGGGAGAGTAGTTGTGGTTACTAGCATACTTACATGTTCAATCATGTATCTATGAGGGTACTTAATTATGGGTATATATGTCAGGTAGCTTTGATACTGAAGTATATACATCGAGGGATGTATGTATGGAAAGTATTTAGTTTACTGCTTTCTTATGTGTTATATTGGGAATTGTTGGGCTGAAATGCAATTTTCTGCAGGTACACTAACAACATTTCCTGTAGAGCGACTAATTATCATTATTGAGAGAACGTGTGTATGCCACTGAACTATACGCTAGAAATTTCAAATTCTTCCTAGGTTTGTGAGGACGTACGGTTCGTGCATGCACCATGTTCGCATCATACATTGCATTCTGTATTACTCCCTCCCTTATAAATTGCTTATTCCATTCTTTAAAAATTTCTTTCCTCCAAATAGTTGTCCCATAAATAGTTGCATTTCTTTCGTGAAGAATTGTGGTAGTCAACCAACCTAGTGGAGTGGTCAGTAGTGTCAGCCTTGAAGCCCAATTCATACCTAGCCCGTGAAGGAAAGCAAGACACAATTTCAAGATGTATCTCCTCGAGTTGGGATGTGTTTTGATCTACAATTCGCCTCTCCATTGCTTCTACCCTTGTATCCATCCTTGTTTGCTACCCCCTCTTTGGATGATACTGTTTCTACACGCCTAATTCCTGACACGTGAGGATTCCTCATGGGTGTGTGTTCGGTAATGGTTTTGCGATTAGTACTCCATGGTGCCACGATGAAACCGGGAGCCTCCTATGGCGCGCGACACAAGGTTGTGCTGCTCGGCACACGCAGGTATCAAGGATTGCTAGTCATGATCCATTATGGAGCTACACCAATGTGTTATCTTCTCGTGAACTTTTTCCTTGGATATTGTTACCTATCTTGTCAGAAGATCAGTACCTCAAACCAAGAGATTTCCTTCTTTTGAGATTGGATTTTGGATAGTTGGTTACAACCTCTTCATCATTGCCTATATAATTCATCAGCAGCCTTCCGACGTCATCAATGTTTACTAGTTTCACCTACTTGCAGATGTCTCGTCAACTTTGCTCTAGCAGTTGGAGTCATGGCAATACAGAACCGCCATCGTCTCCTCCGCACCCTACCTTTGCTGAGTTGCTGCAAATGCTTGCCGAAAGTCAGCGAGCCTTGGATGAGAGTGTCAGAAACCATGTCCATTAGGAACCTGAGCCTGCCCAATACAACAACTATAAGGATTTCTTAGATACTAAGCCTCCTATTTTTCGAGAAGTAGAAGAACCACTTCAAGCAGACGAATGGTTGAACACTATTGAACAGAAGTTTCGTGTGCTCAAGGTGGCAGATAATATGAAAACAGAATATGCTTCACAATAGTTGCAAGGACCTGCAGGTGTTTGGTGGTGTCACCATCGGAATACCCTACCTGAGAATATGGAAGTAGTTTGGGATCAGTTCAAGAAAGCATTTCGGGGACATTACGTTCCTGCTAGCCTCATGGCAATCAAGCACACCGAGTTTATGAAGCTCACCCAAGGAGACAAAAGCGTAACAGAATACCTACATGCTTTCATCAGCTTATCAAGATATGCTCCGGAATTTGTTAATACAGAGGTTAAGAAGATCACAAGTTTTAAAAGAGGGCTGTGTCCCAAATTGATGAAGGCCATCTGCAATAGCAAGTGTGCGACTTTCAACGAGTTTGTCAGTGATACTATCCTTCAAGAGAACTGTAATGTTGTGTATGCTGCTTCTAAGAGCCACAAGAAATCTCTTGAATCTAATGCACCTACGGCCAATACTCTTGTGGTGATTACACCTCAGTATTATTCGCCTGACATATCTATCAGATATCACCCATATCAGAAATAGGATTCGGTCAATAGGAGCAGCATTAAGAAAGGAAAGCCTAAGGCACCGCCAAGTAACCGGCCATGTTGGAATTGCAAGATGTCAGGTCATTGGGCCAAAGATTGTCCTCTCCCGCAGAAGAAATCAAATGATAATAAGTCAGATGTGTGTAAAGGATGGGTTCGATACACCACGGTGGAATCCATTCCTACGGGTGAGATTATCACTACCGGTGCATTTTTAGTGAACCAACATCCTGCAATTGTGTTGTTCGATTCAGGTGCTTCCCACTCTTTTATTAGTTCAATGTTTGCAGCCAAGCATGGTATGAAGGACGTTACTTTAGATAATAGTGGTTATAATATTAGTGCTGCCGGAAATAATATTTCAACCAACCAATTGGTCTTAGGAGCAAAGATCGAGATAGAAGGACGCCTGTATGATCTAGATCTCATGGTATTACTAGGATTGGGCCTAGATGTAATCTTAGGTATGAAGTGGATGAGTGGAAATGGTGTTCTGATCGATACCTCTACGAGAGTGGTTATGTTGAGGGATCCAAAAGATCAACAAGCTTTTCTAGTGCAACTTCCTAGAGACGTTAGTCCTCATACTACAATTAACGCTATAATAGCAAAAGCAAAAGAGATTGCAGAAGTTCCGCTAGTGTGTGAATTTCTAGATGTTTTTCCCGATGAATTGCCAGGATTACCTCCAGATCGTGATGTAGAGTTTAAGATTGAGTTAATTCCGGGTACCGCACCAATTTCCAAAAGACCGTATAGAATGCCGCCAAATGAGTTAGCTGAACTCAAGACCCAACTTAGTGAACTTTTACAGAAAGGGCTAATCCATCCTAGTTCTTCTCCGTGGGGTTGCCCTGCTATCTTTGTGAAAAAGAAGGACCAGTCTCTGCATATGTGTATAGACTATCGACCACTTAACGTGGTCACTATCAAGAACAAGTATCCGTTGCCTCGTATTGATATCTTGTTTGATCAGTTATCTAAAGCAAAGGTATTTTTGAAGATTGATCTAAGATCTAGTTATCACCAAATTAAAATCCATCCTGAAGACATATCAAAGACAACTTTCTCTACCAGATATGGGTTATATGAATATCTTGTCATGTCTTTTGGTCTGACCAATGCTCCTGCACATTTCATGTACCTGATGAATTTAGTATTCATGCGAGAGCTGGACAAATTTGTGGTGATATTCAGTGATGATATTCTCATCTATTATGAAAATGAAGAAGAACATACCGAGCATCTGAGAATTGTTTTATCCAAATTACGTGAACATAAGCTTTACGCTAAGTTCAACAAATGTGAATTCTGGTTACAGAAGGTACCTTTCCTTGGTCATGTATTGTCTGGTGAGGGAATTTCAGTAGACCCGACTAAGGTATAGGAAGTTTTGGATTGGAAGGCACCAACTACAGTCCATGAAGTTTAGAGTTTTCTTAGATTGGCTGGCTACTATCGTCGTTTTATTCCGGATTTCTCTAAGATAGCTAAGCCTATGATTCAACTACTTGAGAAGGATAGGAAGTTTGATTGGACTCCAGAGTGTGAGCAAGCTTTCCACACTCTACGGACTTTGTTGACATCAGCTCCTATATTAGCGCAACCTGACATTGAGAAACCGTTTGATGTGTATTGTGATGCATCGGGTACTGGTTTAGGTGGCGTACTTATGCAAGAAGGCCAAGTTATTGCGTATGCTTCACGTCAGTTAAGAAAACATGAAGTTAACTATCTGACTCATGACTTAGAGTTAGCTGTTGTCGTCCATGCTCTGAAAATCTAGAGACACTATTTGCTTGGAAATATATGCAATATTTATACAGATCATAAGAGTCTTAAGTACATATTTACTCAACCTGAGTTAAATATGAGCTAGAGAAGATGGTTAGAGTTGATCAAGGATTATAACCTTCAAGTGCACTATCATCCTGGTAAGACAAATGTGGTTGCCGATGCCTTGAGTAGAAAATCTCATTGCAACTCTCTGATAGAAGAAGATTTTCAATTGTCTCATCTCTTACATCCTGTTGTACTCCATCATATCACTGTAGATTGTTCTTTGAGAAGTAGAATAATTGAGTTATAAAAGACTGATACTGGTGTATTTCACATCAAGAGAAAGATGAAAGAGCAAGAAACTAAGCATTTTTGAATTGATGAGAAGGGAATTCTCTGGTTCAAGGATAGACTCGCGGTGCCAAAAGATAGAGAGCTCAAAAATCAAATCTTATATGAAGCCCATTCTTCTAAGTTGTCCATCCATCCTGGTAGTAGTAAGATGTATTAGGATCTCAAGCCGTATTATTGGTGGACCAAGATGAAGAAGGAAATTGTAGCCTACGTCGCTAGGTGTGATAATTGTTGTAGAGTTAAGGCCATTCACCTGAAGCCTGGTTTACTTCAGCCTTTATCTATCCCAGGATGGAAGTGGGACGACATTGTTATGGACTTTATCATCGGATTACCGACCACACCAAGAGGTTTTGATTCTATTTGGGTTATAGTTGATCGTTTGAAGTCTGCTCACTTTATCCCCGTGAAGAGTAACTATCACCCACACCAATATGCTGATATTTACTTCCAAGAAGTTGTATATCTTCATGGAGTGCCTAAGTCTATTGTCTCTGACAGAGGGCCACAGTTTACTGCTCGTTTCTGGGAGCACCTACATCAGAATCTTGGAACTAATTTGGTTCGTAGTTCTGCTTATCATCCACAGACGTCGGGGCAGACTGAGCGTGTGAATCAGATTCTTGAAGACATGCTTAGAGCTTACATCATCTCTTGTAATGTCTCCTAGGAGAAATGGTTGCCTCTCGCTGAATTCTCTTACAACAACAGTTATCAAGAGAGCATCAGAATGGCTCCTTTTGAAGCTTTATATGGTCACAAGTGTAGAACTCCTTTGAACTGGGTGGAACCAGGAGAAAGAAGACTCTATGGTATTAACTTTGTAAAAGAAGCCGAGGAGCAAGTTTGTGCTATACAGAAAAATATAGCAGCTGCTCAGGCTAGACAAAAGAGCTACGCAGATAAGAGGAGGAAACCTATTGAGTTTAAAGTAGGTGACCATGTCTATCTGAAGGTGTCCCTTATGAGAGGAGTAAAGCGTTTTGGGATCAAAAGAAAGCTTGAGCCTCGATATGTTGGACCCTATCGGATCATCGAGAAAAGTGGAAGAGTAGCTTATAAGCTTAGTCTACCTCGTGAGTTGGGAGATATCTTTCGAGTCTTCCATGTTTCTCAATTAAAGAAGTGTCTCTATCTTCCCAAGGAAAGAGTAGAAGTGAGATGCATCAAGTTGAAATCTGATCTTTCTTATGAGGAGAAACCGATATATGTTCTAGATACTCTGGAAAGGGTAACTCAAAATCGAGTAGTCAAATTATACAAGGTGGTTTGGAGTAATCACGGAGAATGTGATGCAACTTGGGAAAGAGAGGATTATTTAAAGGACAACTATTCTGCTTTCTATGAAAAATGGTACGACTTTCAAATCTCGGGACGAGATTTTTATAAGGGGGGAGGGCTATAACACCATGGGTGTTTGCCTTACATCTGTGCATCATATGAGCATGACATGAACATGTGCACCATCATTTCATGTGCATTGTCATTGGAAACATAGCATTGAAACATCTGCAACATTCATGTTGAGTGCATGTGCTATACATACATGTGTTGTTTGCAAGTGATGGTATGTGTGTACTAGACTTGTAGTAGTGTGATGTGTGACACCACACCTTGAAACATGATCATGCAACACATGCAACATGCTTAATTAACCCATGCAACACAATGTTTCAATAATTTTCTTAGTGTTGTTTCAATGCACCTTGAGGTGACTTTTGCTCATATGCGATGCTAATTGTGTGACTTGTGGCTTGAAAACGTCTTTGACATGTTAAGGGAGCAAAATAAGCTAGGGTCTATATTCATGTTTTGGCCAAAATCCAATTTTGACTAGGTTTAACCCCAATTTGACCATAGCACTGATCTGCTTTGACCAATTTAAAAGTAGTACCTAGAGATCTTGCATGGTTGTGCAACCTTTAACAAAGTTGTAGCAAACTTGATAAGGAACAAAAGTTGTAATATGAACATCTCATGAAAATGCCTAGAACCTACGCAAACAGGGCCCACAAGTCAGTTAGAGGGCTGCCCAACACTTAGAATTATTCTAAGTCTGAAATGTGACATTGCAGTTTCATGGTGGCCTACTTTGGGAGCTTGTAGTTTGAAAACCAGACCAAACCAGCTCTAACCCATATTGACACTTTTGTAGCACTCACTTATATCTACAATATTGTCAACAACATCATCACCTAGTTCTCAAGGGTTTAGGAGATAGAGTGCTTTGAAAATCGGGTTTTAGTCGGGGGGTTAACTGAATCTCAGTTTCAGTTTTCATGTGCCTCACTTTAGGGCACTATATCTCACTAACCAAGCCGAGTTAGCTCATGATCCTATTGACAAACTTGGAGATCTCACTTAGAACTACAGTTTTGTCTTTAACACTTTGGTCCAGTTCGAACTCGTTTGCGAGATCTTGAGCTCCAAACTAGGCCTATCACTCGCTCTGATCGGGTTCCATTTCAGAAGTGCAAATAGCGTCGCTGTCGTGGCGACCAAGCTCAGAGCGGCGCTGCCGCGTCATGCTCGTGCTCTGCCGGTATCTCCACGTCACGAGCGCATGCGCACTGTGAAGGCCGAGTTGCCCCCTCACCCTCACTCTACCTCGCCAATTTCTCCCCCTCCTTGTCGCCTTCACCACGCGAGAGCGGAAGCCGAGCGCAGCGACCGCCGTTGCCACCGCAAATCCACCACAGCCGAGCACCACCACCTGATTCCTCGTAGCCACAGACGCACCGTGAGCTCCTCTACATCGTTGACCACACCACGCGACCGTTTGACCTCAGGTAGAGCTCGCCGAGCTTGCGCCTCCACCGCGGCCGCCATTGTCGCCGTCAAGCCAAGCTTGCATGCAGTCGCGCCCTCTGAGCCGTAACCGCCCTTCTCTCCATCACTCTGCGTCTGCCCTTGGTCGCTGAAGCTCATGGGGAAAGCCATTTGGGTCCAGCTGTAGCTACCTCGTCGGAGACGGCAAAGCCGTGCCTATGGAGCCGCAATTACCACCGGCGTCCTCTTTTCCCACGGCAATAGGGTGTGTCTTCTGGTCGAGCCACTCCGCGCGGTCGAGGTGAGCATGTTGGCTCCACTGACCTCGCCGGAATCGCCACCGCCGGCGAGCTACCGCCGCCGTCTCCTCCCTCCTCTATCGGGTGTCTATGGCATGCGGGTCTCGCTGTCAGCGCAGGCAGGCGGGAGATGGCCGTGGGCCGCGCGTGGCTTAGGCAGGCCAAGCCGCGTCGCTGGGCCGTGCTGGCGCATGTGTGGGCACGCGCGTCACGGGCCGCAGGGGCTGTGGGCCGGCAGGTTTAGTTAGGTTTCGTTTATTTGATTTTTTTAAATATTGGATTTGTACTCCAACTTTGTAAATTCATATCTCATGTTCTAGAGGTCCAAATGGGGTGCTTTAAATTTTGGCGTGCTCTAAATGATTTCTAGTTTATTTAGAAAATATAATATGGGGTATGCTGGTTAATAATTTCTAAGGTTTGTAATTAATCTTGTAATGCACTTTAATTAAAAATGTGTTTTAGTAATTTTGTATCTCTCTGTGTATTAATTCAATTGGCATGAAATTTTGTGAGATGCTAGTCATGGTATAATGATGCTCTAGTTAAATTGTTAGCCTTGTTGGAGGTCATTTGCTCCAATTATGAAATTTCTTTTCTTATAGGCTTTATTAGCACTTATCTTTTTGTTATTTTGGTATATCCTAATCTACTTGTCAAATTGAGGTGAAATTGTTATGGTAGCCTCTTGTTAGCATGTAATTGCCTCTGTAATTTTATTAGAATTTTCTAGTTACATTTTATAAGTGATGCCATTTATGCTGATGTACTCTAAATAAATAGAAAAGAGGGATTTGATAAATGTTTATGCTAGTTCCATGACTTGATTTGGTGTTACTTAAACATGATCTAACTGTTAGTTAAGTTGGGTAGGTCATTTGTGATGTTCTCAACATCACTTAATATTTAATTGTATAAATCTATCTTTTCTAGACAGATTTGGTGGTTAAGTAAGTTAGGCTATGTTAATGAGGTTTTCATGCTTGGTGATCTATAGCAAAGTTGTTGAGGATTTCATGAACTAGTTGCTGGTAAATTTTGGTAGCATTTGGACTTATAGTTTAGAAATGGAAGCTATTCCAAGCTGGGTTCAGTTTTAGAAGTGCTCTCTGTCTTTCAGAACAGATTCTGTACATGTGCTATTTTGACCGGGTAAATGATGAAATCATGCTTAGATGTTTATAAATGAAATATATACAATTTCATAAGCTTTCCAGAATGTCCTCTTCCAAGTCATTTAGATTGGTAGAACTCTAGTTGTGAGTTTTCTTAGCTACTGTTGATAATATGTTGTAAATACTAAATTTCTGGAATCTTGTTATGTGCATGTTTAGTCTTAACTTTGTGATACTTAGTGGTTTCTTAGAGATGTTCAAACATGTTAATACCGGAGAGGAAATTTGCACCTAAGCTTGAAGTGATTTGAATAGAGCACCACATGACTTGGTTTTGTGCTTACGATGTTGCTATGTCATTACATCCATCTTCACATCATTCATGCATGTTCATAAATCATCATGTCATCCTTGGTGCATACATGAAACTCATTGGATGCATATACATGCAATAGGTGTGCCGAGAATCATGTCTTGAGCAAAGTCTCGCTGGGCGTGGAACCCAAAGTTGGAGTCCGTTCGGGGGCCGGAGGTCCAGTCCGACGAAGCTGGAGAAGACGTGGGAACCGTTCTTGAAGCCGAACCTTGATCTATCTTCTTTCGGTTAAGGCAAGCCCCAGAGCATTATAAGCCTCCTACTTTCAAAGCAATTATCTATATATACATGTTATATGTATTGTTGCATTACGTGATAGGAGTTGGATGGAAACCCTTGCTGCATTGATAACCTTGAATCCTATGTAGACAGGATCCTATCTATGCTTAGCCCTGCTAAATTAGACCGGTAGAAGTCAGGTGATTTCCTGTCACCTGCGAGATATAGGGCTTATCAGGTCACGGTTGGCTATATTTGCTATCATGGAAATGAACCATGTGTTAATGAAATGAAATGAGACCGGACGGGATGACGATAGTGAAGCAGCAAGGCATGGAGGTCTTGGGTGTGGATCTATCCCTGTCTGTGTCGATTAAGGACCAAGACCTGGGGCCTTCTATGTCATTTTGAACGCATGCCTGACATTTAGTTGGCCGGCCTGAGGTTGCCAACCGCGAAGCCTAGTAGCTCAACTCCGGCTGCGAAGTCGAAAAGTGAAAGTCACCTCGGAAGGGAGCCAGAGGGTCCAAGGGCAGGTGAGTTAAAAGTCCTGAGCATCCTGGCCACTAGTATCCCCGAGAACACGGCACTGTTCGGGACCACCCTAAGTTGTACCAAAGGTTATCTACGGCTGCCTTTAGTGGGGTTTGCCGGGTCAGTGTCAGGAATATCCCCTCAGCTGAGTTGGAATTGATTCGAGTCGCTGTCTCTCCCGGATAGTGAGAAACTTGACTGGTTATCTCCAGCGTAGATACACTAATTATAAATGATGGTTCAGAATTGATGATAATGATGATGATGACCTTATTATACCTGCTATGGTTAATATTGTTTGATCCTAAAAAAGTCAGTGCTTTAGTACAGGTGCTAATCTAGTTATCAGGTTAATGATGATCAACTTGATACTTAATCATATAATGGTTACTTATCTGTATTAAGCTTTTCTGCAATTGAGTCAAGCTAGCCCACTTTATAAAGCCTTGCATACTCCTTGGTGTCACCTTTGTTTCTGGTTTTTGTCGGGTAAGTCTAGCTGAGTACCTTCTCATATTCAGGGTTTATTCCCACCTATTGCAGGTAGCAGATTCGTACTTGTTGCTGCAAGTATTGTCTTCGCCATGTGGGTGTGAAGACTAGACCCTATGGGCATGGTCTCTGTAGTATCTCTTCTGGTATGCTTTTGCAGGATGTGACTATGTACTGGTAGTATTTGAATTTAAATGACTTCAGAAATTGTGTTGATTCCGCTAAATTATTTGTACTCCGATGTATGAGATTACTTTTGAACTATTGTAACAAGTGTTGTGTTATGTTGAATCACTACGATCTTGGTTGCTCTCGGTTTGGTTTGAAATCCCTTGAGATTTCATGGACTACCGGAGTTATATGGGCTCAAGTTTGAGAATTTGATCATTTCGGCGATTGTTTTTGAACTTGTGCTCTTATAATTTGGACGGTTCCGTTACAGTGCCTGTCTGTAGCACTAGTGATGGACGAGGGAATCATGACCAAAATGGTGACACCCGCCTATAGCGCTGGAGATGGACATAACCACAGCATGTGCGTACCTCCATTGTCGTCTGCAGGACCCACCCATGGGGGGAAGGGCGACACTACTCTGGGGGTGTCTCCTCCATTATTTTTCTCTTTCTTCTCTCTCTCTCTCTTGTACCCTGGGTCCTTCCCTTGGCCTATAAAAGGGAAGGTTGGGCACCTCTATAGGGGCCTTTTTATGACCAACAAAAGGCACTTCAACTCCACTTCAATTTCTCCAGAGACTTGGGAGATTATCCCTCTCTCGACCATTTGTAACCCCTACTATAGACCCAAGTGTAAGTAACATGAACAGCTCGCTACTAGATGTAGAGACATTCAGCCTGAACGTGTATACATCTTTGTGTCCTCTTTACACACCATCCGGGCCTAAACGTGCAATCATAGAAATTTACAAGCCGGTGATTCCAAACACCGACAGTTGGCACACTAGGTAGGGGCCTTTGCACGTTTCCTCATTCTCATCAGGCTTCGGATGGCCAGCCATGGGATCGACTGGACCTCAGGTGCGCACGTGCGTTTCTGGAGTCTGGGATTCCTCTCTGTAGCGGAGGAAGGACTGGCATGGGCTCCTACCACCGTCCAGCCTCCGTGCCCCACCGGCCTCGACGTCACCACCGAGGCCCTCGAGGAGCTACGAGTTGCGCACTCCGAAGGCCTACGCCCTTGGGAGCAACTAGTTTCTCAACTCCAACTACACGTGGCTAGAACGCTAGCTCTTAGTTCACCTAGGACCCTACTCATCCCAAGAGGACTTGCGTCGCTTTTCTTTCTCCCGCCAACGACACAACATGGCCCGCCGGGGGAGAAATGCTCCCCTCGGCGCATCCTGCCCCTCCGCTAGGGGAAAGACCACATGCCGTCATAAAGATGCCTTAACCAAGCACCTGTGAGTTCAAGACCATCAGCGGCCAACTTTTCACTGATGCCCCAGATGTCGAGTAGATACGTTGTTTTTTACTCTAGCTTCTTCCAAGTTGTAACATATCTATGGAAAAATTGTGTCTATGAAATCAGGAAGTACTTTCCCTTGTCAGTTGCATTGTCGTATCCTTGGTTTCTATGCGTCTGACCCTTTCCTACATTTGGGTCCCAAGGCATGAGGCCATGGAAAATGGATGCTGAGTAAAACTAGGTGGACTACAAAAAACCCACGCCCCAGCGGCTACGGTGCTTTCGCTCTCCAGCGTGATCAGAGTCTTTTTTGCCCGCACCTCAAGCCTTGTGACCTTAGCATCAGGACGGACCAGATCACATCGCCCGACCCCAACAACGGCCTAGGGTCAGGCCCCACTCGAGGGCTGGTAAGGGAGCATGTGTATTCAGAAACACTAGTTGCGTCCGACCCTTTCCTATGTTTTGGGCCCAAGGCAAGAGGCTGCGGAAAAAGGACATGGAGTAAAACTAGGCAGACCGCGAAAAAACCCATGCCCTAGCAGATATGGTGCTTTTGCTCTCTAGTGTGACCAGAGTCCTTTTTGCCTGCACCTCAAACCTTGTAACCTTAGCGACGGGATAGATAGGATTGCATCGCCCAACCCTAGCAACGGCCAGGAGTCGGGCTTCATTCGGGAAGGCTGTTACGAATATCTAGTAGTCGCGAACACCTTTTTTGCAGCCGGCCTCTCCTCGCGCTATTGCTCAGAGGTGAGAATCACGGGAACAAACCTTGAGTAAAGCTGGTCGGACTACAAAAGGCTTATGCCCCAGTGGCTACCGAACCTTTGCTCACCAGTGTGATCAGAGTTTGCCACCCGTGTCTCTCACTCTCTAAACCTATCATCGGGAGGGATTGGATCGCCTCAACCCCTTTTTACGTCTAAAAAGGGACAAGTGTTTTAACGACAAAGGCTAAATGTTTGTTCGATCAAACTTAAAAGCAAAATAAATACTTGTTTGGATTACAAGCCCCTAGGCACTATGCCTCAGCTCACTTATGGATGACCTCATCCTCTATCTAATTTGCTAAAGTTCATGCAGGTGAGGCTGTCGCCTTCTCAATCTCATCTAGCTGGGCATCGGTGTAGCCGGGCGTGTAACCTTGGCTCATTGCCACCAAGTCAATGTTCGCATAGTGAGAACGAGCAATCGTGAACGATTGGTGGACGCCAAAGCCAAGCGCAAGCCTCGTAGTCTCACATGCCTAGTCCATGAAGTTGGGTGACATGGACCATGAGGGAGCTCCCCTCTTGCTCTGGGGTCAGTGAGAGGTCATCACAAGCCAAGCCGACCCCTCGGCTAGACCCCTGCTCTGCCCGAGGGCTCAGAGGCTCAGACTCACAAAGAGATCAGATTCGAGGTCACGCATGAACGGCGGATCAACCATTACAACCTAACCAAGGAACCCAGGCAAGCTGCGATAGATGCCCTAAAGACTTCCCACATGAAAAAGCCTGTGAAGGAGTAACTCACTCCTCCGCAGGCTCGGGGGTTACACCCACCGGGTGCGCTCGCGCGCACCCTTAGACAATCAAAAAAGCCCCTCGAATGATCCCTTCCGGATCACTTTGGGGCTCGAGGGCTACTATCGGGTACCAATTTTAGGGTACCCAAAGAAGGGGAACTAATAGTCCCCAACGATCAAAATCGAACGGACGGTCAGAGGACGTGACCGCGGCTTCACCTGACCCCTTGTGCACGGGCCCAACCGCACCCGACCCCTAGGGGGAAACTTCGCCTCGTCCGACCCTAGGGGGTGCAGGGACCGTTTTGCCTAACCCCTCAGGAGCAGAACTACCATGCCCGACCTGGGGGCCACGGGGTCGGCCTCGGGCACGGGCTCCTACAAGGGTCCCCGCCATCCCCAACTGCCATGAACATGGGTGGTGGGCCCTAAATGATGCCCCTAGCACTAGAGGGGGGCGGGAGCACCTCGACATGACCAGTAGCTGCCACAGGCTATACTTAGGCACCCATGTCTCCAATAGTGCCGAGCAGACTGGCACTGAGTTGTTCGATCCTCGTGCGACTCCAAACGAGGCAATCGGTTGGTCATATCGCATGACAGGGAGGGACTAGGAGGGATAATCGAGCGTCGACGCCTGTTTGTAACACCAGTGATGGACGGGGGAATCATGACCAAAATGGCGATGCCCGCCTAGCACCGGAGACGGACATAACCATAGCATGTGTGTACCTCCATTGTCGTCTATAGGACCCATAGGACTCGCCCACAGGGGGAAGGGCGGCGCAGCTCTGGGGGTGTCTCCTCCATTGTTTTTCTCTTTCCTCTCTCTCTCTCTTGTACCGTGGGTCCTTCCCTTGACCTATAAAGGAAAGGCCAGGCACCTCTATAGGGGCCTTTTCCGACCAACAAAAGGCACTTCAACTCCACTTCAGTTTCTCCAAAGACTTTGATCTCTATGCATTTATAGTTTTGATCTGGTGTGTTTTGGCGGTTTGTATGCATGGTGAAATTGAAGAGATAAAAATGTTTGTATGTAGTGTGCTCGTCCTCATTTGATGGAGGTGTCCTCATCCGACGGAGGTGTTGTGTGTGGATGAGTGTGTAGTGGAGTAGCGTGGACAACCATGCTTTGTCAGCTTCGTCGAGTTCGCAAAGCACTTGTAGAACACATTTATACACATTGTTGAAGCACTCTATATGCCAATTGGTGGCTATCCATATTGTTGAAGCACTCTAGGATGGCTTCGGCTTCAGCATCGGCATCTCATCAGCGCGTCACCATTAGTAGGTCAAGAATAAAATTTCTATTTCACATCAACGCGTCACCATTTGGCTTATGAAAGTTTCTATGCATACTTCAGCCGCCCTAAATGCAGGCTCTGTGGCACGGTGAGCAGCAGGCTAGCAGAGGCTTCAGACTTAAATGCATAAAAATTTTTATGCTTGGTTTGTGTCACACCCGGTTTTCTAAAGAACAAAACCAGGCTAATCATATATGTGCCCAGGAAGTCCACACATATGTCAGAATGAAAAAGTATCAAAACAATGTTTATATAAAGCGGAAAACATACTATATTAACACTTACAACTATCAGAGTGTCGCGGAACGGTCACTAATCTTTTCTTCAGGCTCCAACATCACAGGGACGGCTGACTGGGGGTTTCATATGCCAAGCACTTCTGAAAAGACTTCTGGAAACTCCACTACACTTTCATCCTTCTTCTAAGCAACACCTCACTACACACTGGAGTGTGAGGAAATAGCAAGAGTGAGTCCATGTCAAACTCAACAAATATAACATGGGGTTCATGAGGCTCAAAGGCATAACATAGGTTTATTAGCATGTAGCTTTTAATTAGCATTATTTCAATATATCAATAATATCAAAGTGTCTCAATATAATCAATAAACATATGATCCATGTGAAATGATTAACGAATAGCAAAAACATATTCATTATTAATGATCCACTATTCCATAAGGGTCCAAGGCCACTCGTGACCGTGAGCACGACTGTTATAACAGTTTTACACTCTGCAGAGGTTGTACACTTTCACTATGAGTCGTGATTTACCCTTTCACCCGAGGTGATCAGCCTCTTGACCCACTACCAAGGAAGGTCGGCAGGGTTCACTATGAAGTCTTTCGAAGGTTCGTCTAACAAGTTAGGGCCATTAGATTTCACTCGGCAAACAGATGTAGAGCCCCCCTTCCTGATGGCACAATAACACGCAGCCTATACACATGAGGATAGAGGCCGCACTATACCCGATTCGTCAAGCCATTCTTACGCCATAAAGGAATACCTCTAACAAGCTAGAAAAGGTCCTTCTATATGACTAAAGCCAGAGCCATTTTAGCCCTCACAGTTATACTGTAAATCCCGGATTTTCGCTTATAGATGAGTCCTTATGGAGAGTAACCAGAGCACCAAAGTAACCCCATGCTCTAGTACCCTTAAACAGTAATAAAATCATCTTTTAATGTTTATTGCATATTCCATTAGTCAAATTACATGATCATAGTTCATGTTGAGCACTAGCAATACTAATCCATGCAGTATAATAGGTATCAAGGAATAAGATCAACACTAAGTCATCCTTAACAAGGAAACATATGCATAATGATATTATTTGCTTATTGTGAATAGGACAACAAGGATAATCCCATGCTATACTTGCCTTAGAACTTGTTTTATGCTCAAAACAACTTGCTCTGAAAAACCTCAACTTAATCTTTCATTTGCAACTTTTGGCACTCAGCTTCTGGTCTTCATCTTCGGATCTTCGGCGCTCACGGATAGTCTTTCTTCTACTCGTAGATCATAGCAACCCAGCGCACTAACAGGCATACAAGCAAACAAATAGGGACAACTATGAACAAAAAAACCACACAAGAGAAAACAAAAAAAACACACTAATCGACACGACTTGATGCTAGCGCAAGAACGACGGAGAACGGAGCTACCGTTAATAGGACACGACTATCGATAAGCTTGCAACATACTAAAAGGGAAAACTATATGCTGGATTCATTTTAGTTAGTGAATTAAAGTGTTGGACTTTTTGGAGAAATATACTAAAGTGGAACTAACCAAATTATGTTGAATTGTAAAAGCTAACATTATACCTTAGCCATATTTTATTTATACATATATCATATCATAGTATTTTAAATAATGTAAATATTTTATAATTTAGATAATCATGGAACATGTGGCAAAAGCTAAATGAAAACATTTACGAATCAAGGTTGAACTAAACATCTTGTAATTTAAAAGAAAACATTTATGTGGATATGAATCTTATTAACATTCAGTTATGAAAATACCAGAGTTATAAACCCTAATTGGTTCTAAACATTAACCAAATTACATCTAAGATGACCTTATATGAATCTTGATTAAACTAAGCAAAACATAATATATTATCCTATGTTACCTTTTCTCATAATCATTAATCAAATTATAAAGCCAAAGTTAAACCTTAGTTATACTTTATTTATAAACAATGCCATATAATTTAATCAAGTTTAACTTTACTTTGCAAAAATAAAAGGGCACATGAGGCACCTTCTCGAACTGCATATGAGATGGTTTAAACTAAACAAGTTATAATTTAAAAACATATTGGTGATAGCTATTAACCATATTAATATTTGTGTAAAAAGCATCACAGTATATATGTTTACCTATATGGCTTTTTTTTTAAATTAGAGTTGTACATAAACATTAATCACTTTACAATTTAAATTCAGAAATATTTAACATGGTAAAGGTCACTTCTAACGTTTAAATTACGTCAACACAAAACTAACGTAACCAGACTAAACAGAGCTAGGATGATGAATCAGTGGAAGATTTAAGATGCAAAAGCTGAAACTATATTATTTACACAGGAGGGTTTGCTCCGCACATGTAATGTGAGACACAAGGTCCTATGTATACGTGATGAATATATTGGCAAAGGAAATTCCACGTGTCCAAAAACAAAGCCAAAATGTTACACACGTATGATGAAGGGATGACATCAGCGGAGTGTATTTATATTTAGCTGATAAAGCAACAGGGCATAAGTCGCACAGACCTCACGAATAGACGTAGATGAAGACATGTTCCCGGCAAATGACTCTTCATGCAAGAAAAAGAAGATATATGCATCTATGTCGAGGATGACCAGCGGCCAGCATGGCTTGCCTCTTCATGGCCTATTGTTTTTACTGGGCAACTGCACAGACGGGAACAACTGATAATCGTATAGGCTTAACAGAACCAGCAGGGTGCAGGTTAGGGAGGGGAGACTAACAGGAGGCGTGCAGAGGTCCCCACCGATGTCAGACGAGGAACAGCGATGCCGGCGTTGAAGCAGAGAGCGACGAGATCGGGTTTCACAAGCGACCCCTTCAACGACAGATCGGAGATAGCAGTCATGGGAAACAAGCATCACAAATGACCTAAAACAATACATCAAATCTTATAAAAACAAACTATAAGCGTCACTAACATCTAGGTCTCGCCGCTACGATCGTGTGAGCGAAAAAACAGCCTAAAGCTGAACTACCATTAAAAAGAATTGATATTTTGAAGTTTTAAGGCAAAAATGCAAAATTGGTATTTTCAGAATAAAATTTAAATATGAGAAAAGACATATCGTATAGATGGGAAGAATGATAATATCAACTGGGCATTATTGACGACGTCAACATGTATTGGAATTGGAAAGGAACATACAGTACTAGCTTGTTGACGTCATCAGGTTGGAGTTTTGGACTGCTGGCAGTAATTAAGGTCAACGTATGATTATATTTGCAAAGAGAAAACATATGCATAACGTTAACAAGAATTATGGAATCCAAATAATATGGAGTGTGCTGGATTTTTGCCTATCAATTTGTTATTGAATTCACTTAAGAGATTGAGCAAG